>CAVMJV010000140.1:0-436371 GCA_963681835.1 Meloidogyne enterolobii
AGCCTGGTTAAAATACTATTGTTATAAATATTCCGAAGAAAAACTAAGTTTCTGACTAAATAAATCTAGAAAACTAAGCCTGGTTAAAATACTATTGTTATAAATATTCCGAAGAAAATCTAAGTTTCTGACTAAATAAATCTAGAAAACTAAGCCTGGTTAAAATACTATTGTTATAAATATTCCGAAGAAAATCTAAGTTTCTGACTAAATAAATCTAGAAAACTAAGCCTGGTTAAAATACTATTGTTATAAATATTCCGAAGAAAAACTAAGTTTCTGACTAAATAAATCTAGAAAACTAAGCCTGGTTAAAATACTATTGTTATAAATATTCCGAAGAAAAACTAAGTTTCTGACTAAATAAATCTAGAAAACTAAGCCTGGTTAAAATACTATTGTTATAAATATTCCGAAGAAAAACTAAGTTTCTGACTAAATAAATCTAGAAAACTAAGCCTGGTTAAAATACTATTGTTATAAATATTCCGAAGAAAATCTAAGTTTCTGACTAAATAAATCTAGAAAACTAAGCCTGGTTAAAATACTATTGTTATAAATATTCCGAAGAAAATCTAAGTTTCTGACTAAATAAATCTAGAAAACTAAGCCTGGTTAAAATACTATTGTTATAAATATTCCGAAGAAAAACTAAGTTTCTGACTAAATAAATCTAGAAAACTAAGCCTGGTTAAAATACTATTGTTATAAATATTCCGAAGAAAATCTAAGTTTCTGACTAAATAAATCTAGAAAACTAAGCCTGGTTAAAATACTATTGTTATAAATATTCCGAAGAAAAACTAAGTTTCTGACTAAATAAATCTAGAAAACTAAGCCTGGTTAAAATACTATTGTTATAAATATTCCGAAGAAAATCTAAGTTTCTGACTAAATAAATCTAGAAAACTAAGCCTGGTTAAAATACTATTGTTATAAATATTCCGAAGAAAATCTAAGTTTCTGACTAAATAAATCTAGAAAACTAAGCCTGGTTAAAATACTATTGTTATAAATATTCCGAAGAAAATCTAAGTTTCTGAATAAATAAATCTAGAAAACTAAGCCTGGTTAAAATACTATTGTTATAAATATTCCGAAGAAAATCTAAGTTTCTGACTAAATAAATCTAGAAAACTAAGCCTGGTTAAAATACTATTGTTATAAATATTCCGAAGAAAAACTAAGTTTCTGACTAAATAAATCTAGAAAACTAAGCCTGGTTAAAATACTATTGTTATAAATATTCCGAAGAAAAACTAAGTTTCTGACTAAATAAATCTAGAAAACTAAGCCTGGTTAAAATACTATTGTTATAAATATTCCGAAGAAAATCTAAGTTTCTGACTAAATAAATCTAGAAAACTAAGCCTGGTTAAAATACTATTGTTATAAATATTCCGAAGAAAATCTAAGTTTCTGACTAAATAAATCTAGAAAACCTAAGCCTGGTTAAAATACTATTGTTATAAATATTCCGAAGAAAAACTAAGTTTCTGACTAAATAAATCTAGAAAACTAAGCCTGGTTAAAATACTATTGTTATAAATATTCCGAAGAAAAACTAAGTTTCTGACTAAATAAATCTAGAAAACTAAGCCTGGTTAAAATACTATTGTTATAAATATTCCGAAGAAAAACTAAGTTTCTGACTAAATAAATCTAGAAAACTAAGCCTGGTTAAAATACTATTGTTATAAATATTCCGAAGAAAATCTAAGTTTCTGACTAAATAAATCTAGAAAACTAAGCCTGGTTAAAATACTATTGTTATAAATATTCCGAAGAAAATCTAAGTTTCTGACTAAATAAATCTAGAAAACTAAGCCTGGTTAAAATACTATTGTTATAAATATTCCGAAGAAAATCTAAGTTTCTGACTAAATAAATCTAGAAAACTAAGCCTGGTTAAAATACTATTGTTATAAATATTCCGAAGAAAATCTAAGTTTCTGACTAAATAAATCTAGAAAACTAAGCCTGGTTAAAATACTATTGTTATAAATATTCAAGAAGAAAATCTAAGTTTCTGACTAAATAAATCTAGAAAACTAAGCCTGGTTAAAATACTATTGTTATAAATATTCCGAAGAAAATCTAAGTTTCTGACTAAATAAATCTAGAAAACTAAGCCTGGTTAAAATACTATTGTTATAAATATTCCGAAGAAAAACTAAGTTTCTGACTAAATAAATCTAGAAAACTAAGCCTGGTTAAAATACTATTGTTATAAATATTCCGAAGAAAAATCTAAGTTTCTGACTAAATAAATCTAGAAAACTAAGCCTGGTTAAAATACTATTGTTATAAATATTCCGAAAAAATCTAAGTTTCTGACTAAATAAATCTAGAAAACTAAGCCTGGTTAAAATACTAATGTTATAAATATTCCGAAGAAAAACTAAGTTTCTGACTAAATAAATCTAGAAAACTAAGCCTGGTTAAAATACTATTGTTATAAATATTCCGAAGAAAAACTAAGTTTCTGACTAAATAAATCTAGAAAACTAAGCCTGGTTAAAATACTATTGTTATAAATATTCCGAAGAAAATCTAAGTTTCTGACTAAATAAATCTAGAAAACTAAGCCTGGTTAAAATACTATTGTTATAAATATTTCGAAGAAAAACTAAGTTTCTGACTAAATAAATCTAGAAAACTAAGCCTGGTTAAAATAATATTGTTATAAATATTCCGAAGAAAAACTAAGTTTCTGACTAAATAAATCTAGAAAACTAAGCCTGGTTAAAATACTATTGTTATAAATATTCCGAAGAAAAACTAAGTTTCTGACTAAATAAATCTAGAAAACTAAGCCTGGTTAAAATACTATTGTTATAAATATTCCGAAGAAAATCTAAGTTTCTGACTAAATAAATCTAGAAAACTAAGCCTGGTTAAAATACTATTGTTATAAATATTCCGAAGAAAATCTAAGTTTCTGACTAAATAAATCTAGAAAACTAAGCCTGGTTAAAATACTATTGTTATAAATATTCCGAAGAAAAACTAAGTTTCTGACTAAATAAATCTAGAAAACTAAGCCTGGTTAAAATACTATTGTTATAAATATTCCGAAGAAAAACTAAGTTTCTGACTAAATAAATCTAGAAAACTAAGCCTGGTTAAAATACTATTGTTATAAATATTCCGAAGAAAAACTAAGTTTCTGACTAAATAAATCTAGAAAACTAAGCCTGGTTAAAATACTATTGTTATAAATATTCCGAAGAAAATCTAAGTTTCTGACTAAATAAATCTAGAAAACTAAGCCTGGTTAAAATACTATTGTTATAAATATTCCGAAGAAAATCTAGGATTCTGACTAAATAAATCTAGAAAACTAAGCCTGGTTAAAATACTATTGTTATAAATATTCCGAAGAAAAACTAAGTTTCTGACTAAATAAATCTAGAAAACTAAGCCTGGTTAAAATACTATTGTTATAAATATTCCGAAGAAAAACTAAGTTTCTGACTAAATAAATCTAGAAAACTAAGCCTGGTTAAAATACTATTGTTATAAATATTCCGAAGAAAATCTAAGTTTCTGACTAAATAAATCTAGAAAACTAAGCCTGGTTAAAATACTATTGTTATAAATATTCCGAAGAAAAACTAAGTTTCTGACTAAATAAATCTAGAAAACTAAGCCTGGTTAAAATACTATTGTTATAAATATTCCGAAGAAAATCTAAGTTTCTGAATAAATAAATCTAGAAAACTAAGCCTGGTTAAAATACTATTGTTATAAATATTCCGAAGAAAACTAAATAAATCTAGAACTAAATAAATCTAGAAAACTAAGCCTGGTTAAAATACTATTGTTATAAATATTCCGAAGAAAAACTAAGTTTCTGACTAAATAAATCTAGAAAACTAAGCCTGGTTAAAATACTATTGTTATAAATATTCCGAAGAAAAACTAAGTTTCTGACTAAATAAATCTAGAAAACTAAGCCTGGTTAAAATACTATTGTTATAAATATTCCGAAGAAAATCTAAGTTTCTGACTAAATAAATCTAGAAAACTAAGCCTGGTTAAAATACTATTGTTATAAATATTCCGAAGAAAAACTAAGTTTCTGACTAAATAAATCTAGAAAACTAAGCCTGGTTAAAATACTATTGTTATAAATATTCCGAAGAAAATCTAAGTTTCTGACTAAATAAATCTAGAAAACTAAGCCTGGTTAAAATACTATTGTTATAAATATTCCGAAGAAAAACTAAGTTTCTGACTAAATAAATCTAGAAAACTAAGCCTGGTTAAAATACTATTGTTATAAATATTCCGAAGAAAAACTAAGTTTCTGACTAAATAAATCTAGAAAACTAAGCCTGGTTAAAATACTATTGTTATAAATATTCCGAAGAAAAACTAAGTTTCTGACTAAATAAATCTAGAAAACTAAGCCTGGTTTAAATACTATTGTTATAAATATTCCGAAGAAAATCTAAGTTTCTGACTAAATAAATCTAGAAAACTAAGCCTGGTTAAAATACTATTGTTATAAATATTCCGAAGAAAAACTAAGTTTCTGCCTAAATAAATCTAGAAAACTAAGCCTGGTTAAAATACTATTGTTATAAATATTCCGAAGAAAATCTAAGTTTCTGACTAAATAAATCTAGAAAACTAAGCCTGGTTAAAATACTATTGTTATAAATATTCCGAAGAAAATCTAAGTTTCTGACTAAATAAATCTAGAAAACTAAGCCTGGTTAAAATACTATTGTTATAAATATTCCGAAGAAAATCTAAGTTTCTGACTAAATAAATCTAGAAAACTAAGCCTGGTTAAAATACTATTGTTATAAATATTCCGAAGAAAATCTAAGTTTCTGACTAAATAAATCTAGAAAACTAAGCCTGGTTAAAATACTATTGTTATAAATATTCCGAAGAAAATCTAAGTTTCTGAATAAATAAATCTAGAAAACTAAGCCTGGTTAAAATACTATTGTTATAAATATTCCGAAGAAAATCTAAGTTTCTGACTAAATAAATCTAGAAAACTAAGCCTGGTTAAAATACTATTGTTATAAATATTCCGAAGAAAATCTAAGTTTCTGACTAAATAAATCTAGAAAACTAAGCCTGGTTAAAATACTATTGTTATAAATATTCCGAAGAAAATCTAAGTTTCTGACTAAATAAATCTAGAAAACTAAGCCTGGTTAAAATACTATTGTTATAAATATTTCGAAGAAAATCTAAGTTTCTGACTAAATAAATCTAGAAAACTAAGCCTGGTTAAAATACTATTGTTATAAATATTCCGAAGAAAAACTAAGTTTCTGACTAAATAAATCTAGAAAACTAAGCCTGGTTAAAATACTATTGTTATAAATATTCCGAAGAAAAACTAAGTTTCTGACTAAATAAATCTAGAAAACTAAGCCTGGTTAAAATACTATTGTTATAAATATTCCGAAGAAAATCTAAGTTTCTGACTAAATAAATCTAGAAAGCTAAGCCTGGTTTAAATACTATTGTTATAAATATTCCGAAGAAAATCTAAGTTTCTGACTAAATAAATCTAGAAAACTAAGCCTGGTTAAAATACTATTGTTATAAATATTCCGAAGAAAAACTAAGTTTCTGACTAAATAAATCTAGAAAACTAAGCCTGGTTAAAATACTATTGTTATAAATATTCCGAAGAAAATCTAAGTTTCTGACTAAATAAATCTAGAAAACTAAGCCTGGTTAAAATACTATTGTTATAAATATTCCGAAGAAAATCTAAGTTTCTGACTAAATAAATCTAGAAAACTAAGCCTGGTTAAAATACTATTGTTATAAATATTCCGAAGAAAATCTAAGTTTCTGACTAAATAAATCTAGAAAACTAAGCCTGGTTAAAATACTATTGTTATAAATATTCCGAAGAAAATCTAAGTTTCTGACTAAATAAATCTAGAAAACTAAGCCTGGTTAAAATACTATTGTTATAAATATTCCGAAGAAAAACTAAGTTTCTGACTAAATAAATCTAGAAAACTAAGCCTGGTTTAAATACTATTGTTATAAATATTCCGAAGAAAATCTAAGTTTCTGACTAAATAAATCTAGAAAACTAAGCCTGGTTAAAATACTATTGTTATAAATATTCCGAAAAAAAACTAAGTTTCTGCCTAAATAAATCTAGAAAACTAAGCCTGGTTAAAATACTATTGTTATAAATATTCCGAAGAAAATCTAAGTTTCTGACTAAATAAATCTAGAAAACTAAGCCTGGTTAAAATACTATTGTTATAAATATTCCGAAGAAAATCTAAGTTTCTGACTAAATAAATCTAGAAAACTAAGCCTGGTTAAAATACTATTGTTATAAATATTCCGAAGAAAATCTAAGTTTCTGACTAAATAAATCTAGAAAACTAAGCCTGGTTAAAATACTATTGTTATAAATATTCCGAAGAAAAACTAAGTTTCTGACTAAATAAATCTAGAAAACTAAGCCTGGTTTAAATACTATTGTTATAAATATTCCGAAGAAAATCTAAGTTTCTGCCTAAATAAATCTAGAAAACTAAGCCTGGTTAAAATACTATTGTTATAAATATTCCGAAGAAAATCTAAGTTTCTGACTAAATAAATCTAGAAAACTAAGCCTGGTTAAAATACTATTGTTATAAATATTCCGAAGAAAATCTAAGTTTCTGACTAAATAAATCTAGAAAACTAAGCCTGGTTAAAATACTATTGTTATAAATATTCCGAAGAAAATCTAAGTTTCTGACTAAATAAATCTAGAAAACTAAGCCTGGTTAAAATACTATTGTTATAAATATTCCGAAGAAAATCTAAGTTTCTGACTAAATAAATCTAGAAAACTAAGCCTGGTTAAAATACTATTGTTATAAATATTCCGAAGAAAATCTAAGTTTCTGAATAAATAAATCTAGAAAACTAAGCCTGGTTAAAATACTATTGTTATAAATATTCCGAAGAAAATCTAAGTTTCTGACTAAATAAATCTAGAAAACTAAGCCTGGTTAAAATACTATTGTTATAAATATTCCGAAGAAAATCTAAGTTTCTGACTAAATAAATCTAGAAAACTAAGCCTGGTTAAAATACTATTGTTATAAATATTCCGAAGAAAATCTAAGTTTCTGACTAAATAAATCTAGAAAACTAAGCCTGGTTAAAATACTATTGTTATAAATATTCCGAAGAAAATCTAAGTTTCTGACTAAATAAATCTAGAAAACTAAGCCTGGTTAAAATACTATTGTTATAAATATTCCGAAGAAAAACTAAGTTTCTGACTAAATAAATCTAGAAAACTAAGCCTGGTTAAAATACTATTGTTATAAATATTCCGAAGAAAAACTAAGTTTCTGACTAAATAAATCTAGAAAACTAAGCCTGGATAAAATACTATTGTTATAAATATTCCGAAGAAAATCTAAGTTTCTGACTAAATAAATCTAGAAAACTAAGCCTGGTTAAAATACTATTGTTATAAATATTCCGAAGAAAATCTAAGTTTCTGACTAAATAAATCTAGAAAACTAAGCCTGGTTAAAATACTATTGTTATAAATATTCCGAAGAAAAACTAAGTTTCTGACTAAATAAATCTAGAAAACTAAGCCTGGTTTAAATACTATTGTTATAAATATTCCGAAGAAAATCTAAGTTTCTGACTAAATAAATCTAGAAAACTAAGCCTGGTTAAAATACTATTGTTATAAATATTCCGAAGAAAAACTAAGTTTCTGACTAAATAAATCTAGAAAACTAAGCCTGGTTAAAATACTATTGTTATAAATATTACGAAGAAAAACTAAGTTTCTGCCTAAATAAATCTAGAAAACTAAGCCTGGTTTAAATACTATTGTTATAAATATTCCGAAGAAAATCTAAGTTTCTGACTAAATAAATCTAGAAAACTAAGCCTGGTTAAAATACTATTGTTATAAATATTCCGAAGAAAATCTAAGTTTCTGACTAAATAAATCTAGAAAACTAAGCCTGGTTTAAATACTATTGTTATAAATATTCCGAAGAAAATCTAAGTTTCTGACTAAATAAATCTAGAAAACTAAGCCTGGTTAAAATACTATTGTTATAAATATTCCGAAGAAAAACTAAGTTTCTGACTAAATAAATCTAGAAAACTAAGCCTGGTTAAAATACTATTGTTATAAATATTCCGAAGAAAATCTAAGTTTCTGACTAAATAAATCTAGAAAACTAAGCCTGGTTAAAATACTATTGTTATAAATATTCCGAAGAAAATCTAAGTTTCTGACTAAATAAATCTAGAAAACTAAGCCTGGTTAAAATACTATTGTTATAAATATTCCGAAGAAAATCTAAGTTTCTGACTAAATAAATCTAGAAAACTAAGCCTGGTTAAAATACTATTGTTATAAATATTCCGAAGAAAATCTAAGTTTCTGAATAAATAAATCTAGAAAACTAAGCCTGGTTAAAATACTATTGTTATAAATATTCCGAAGAAAATCTAAGTTTCTGACTAAATAAATCTAGAAAACTAAGCCTGGTTAAAATACTATTGTTATAAATATTCCGAAGAAAATCTAAGTTTCTGACTAAATAAATCTAGAAAACTAAGCCTGGTTAAAATACTATTGTTATAAATATTCCGAAGAAAATCTAAGTTTCTGACTAAATAAATCTAGAAAACTAAGCCTGGTTAAAATACTATTGTTATAAATATTCCGAAGAAAATCTAAGTTTCTGACTAAATAAATCTAGAAAACTAAGCCTGGTTAAAATACTATTGTTATAAATATTCCGAAGAAAATCTAAGTTTCTGACTAAATAAATCTAGAAAACTAAGCCTGGTTAAAATACTATTGTTATAAATATTCCGAAGAAAATCTAAGTTTCTGACTAAATAAATCTAGAAAACTAAGCCTGGTTAAAATACTATTGTTATAAATATTCCGAAGAAAATCTAAGTTTCTGACTAAATAAATCTAGAAAACTAAGCCTGGTTAAAATACTATTGTTATAAATATTCCGAAGAAAATCTAAGTTTCTGAATAAATAAATCTAGAAAACTAAGCCTGGTTAAAATATTATTGTTATAAATATTCCGAAGAAAATCTAAGTTTCTGACTAAATAAATCTAGAAAACTAAGCCTGGTTAAAATACTATTGTTATAAATATTCCGAAGAAAATCTAAGTTTCTGACTAAATAAATCTAGAAAACTAAGCCTGGTTAAAATACTATTGTTATAAATATTCCGAAGAAAATCTAAGTTTCTGACTAAATAAATCTAGAAAACTAAGCCTGGTTAAAATACTATTGTTATAAATATTCCGAAGAAAATCTAAGTTTCTGACTAAATAAATCTAGAAAACTAAGCCTGGTTAAAATACTATTGTTATAAATATTCCGAAGAAAATCTAAGTTTCTGACTAAATAAATCTAGAAAACTAAGCCTGGTTAAAATACTATTGTTATAAATATTCCGAAGAAAATCTAAGTTTCTGACTAAATAAATCTAGAAAACTAAGCCTGGTTAAAATACTATTGTTATAAATATTCCGAAGAAAATCTAAGTTTCTGACTAAATAAATCTAGAAAACTAAGCCTGGTTAAAATACTATTGTTATAAATATTCCGAAGAAAATCTAAGTTTCTGACTAAATAAATCTAGAAAACTAAGCCTGGTTAAAATACTATTGTTATAAATATTCCGAAGAAAATCTATGTTTCTGACTAAATAAATCTAGAAAACTAAGCCTGGTTAAAATACTATTGTTATAAATATTCCGAAGAAAATCTAAGTTTCTGACTAAATAAATCTAGAAAACTAAGCCTGGTTAAAATACTATTGTTATAAATATTCCGAAGAAAATCTAAGTTTCTGACTAAATAAATCTAGAAAACTAAGCCTGGTTAAAATACTATTGTTATAAATATTCCGAAGAAAATCTAAGTTTCTGACTAAATAAATCTAGAAAACTAAGCCTGGTTAAAATACTATTGTTATAAATATTCCGAAGAAAATCTAAGTTTCTGACTAAATAAATCTAGAAAACTAAGCCTGGTTAAAATACTATCGTTATAAATATTCCGAAGAAAATCTAAGTTTCTGCCTAAATAAATCTAGAAAACTAAGCCTGGTTAAAATACTATCGTTATAAATATTCCGAAGAAAATCTAAGTTTCTGCCTAAATAAATCTAGAAAACTAAGCCTGGTTAAAATACTATTGTTATAAATATTCCGAAGAAAATCTAAGTTTCTGACTAAATAAATCTAGAAAACTAAGCCTGGTTAAAATACTATTGTTATAAATATTCCGAAGAAAAACTAAGTTTCTGACTAAATAAATCTAGAAAACTAAGCCTGGTTAAAATACTATCGTTATAAATATTCCGAAGAAAATCTAAGTTTCTGCCTAAATAAATCTAGAAAACTAAGCCTGGTTAAAATACTATTGTTATAAATATTCCGAAGAAAATCTAAGTTTCTGACTAAATAAATCTAGAAAACTAAGCCTGGTTAAAATACTATTGTTATAAATATTCCGAAGAAAACTAAATAAATCTAGAACTAAATAAATCTAGAAAACTAAGCCTGGTTAAAATACTATTGTTATAAATATTCCGAAGAAAAACTAAGTTTCTGACTAAATAAATCTAGAAAACTAAGCCTGGTTAAAATACTATTGTTATAAATATTCCGAAGAAAATCTAAGTTTCTGACTAAATAAATCTAGAAAACTAAGCCTGGTTAAAATACTATTGTTATAAATATTCCGAAGAAAAACTAAGTTTCTGACTAAATAAATCTAGAAAACTAAGCCTGGTTAAAATACTATTGTTATAAATATTCCGAAGAAAATCTAAGTTTCTGACTAAATAAATCTAGAAAACTAAGCCTGGTTAAAATACTATTGTTATAAATATTCCGAAGAAAATCTAAGTTTCTGACTAAATAAATCTAGAAAACTAAGCCTGGTTAAAATACTATTGTTATAAATATTCCGAAGAAAAACTAAGTTTCTGACTAAATAAATCTAGAAAGCTAAGCCTGGTTTAAATACTATTGTTATAAATATTCCGAAGAAAATCTAAGTTTCTGACTAAATAAATCTAGAAAACTAAGCCTGGTTAAAATACTATTGTTATAAATATTCCGAAGAAAAACTAAGTTTCTGACTAAATAAATCTAGAAAACTAAGCCTGGTTAAAATACTATTGTTATAAATATTCCGAAGAAAATCTAAGTTTCTGACTAAATAAATCTAGAAAACTAAGCCTGGTTAAAATACTATTGTTATAAATATTCCGAAGAAAATCTAAGTTTCTGACTAAATAAATCTAGAAAACTAAGCCTGGTTAAAATACTATTGTTATAAATATTCCGAAGAAAATCTAAGTTTCTGACTAAATAAATCTAGAAAACTAAGCCTGGTTAAAATACTATTGTTATAAATATTCCGAAGAAAATCTAAGTTTCTGACTAAATAAATCTAGAAAACTAAGCCTGGTTAAAATACTATTGTTATAAATATTCCGAAGAAAAACTAAGTTTCTGACTAAATAAATCTAGAAAACTAAGCCTGGTTTAAATACTATTGTTATAAATATTCCGAAGAAAATCTAAGTTTCTGACTAAATAAATCTAGAAAACTAAGCCTGGTTAAAATACTATTGTTATAAATATTCCGAAAAAAAACTAAGTTTCTGCCTAAATAAATCTAGAAAACTAAGCCTGGTTAAAATACTATTGTTATAAATATTCCGAAGAAAATCTAAGTTTCTGACTAAATAAATCTAGAAAACTAAGCCTGGTTAAAATACTATTGTTATAAATATTCCGAAGAAAATCTAAGTTTCTGACTAAATAAATCTAGAAAACTAAGCCTGGTTAAAATACTATTGTTATAAATATTCCGAAGAAAATCTAAGTTTCTGACTAAATAAATCTAGAAAACTAAGCCTGGTTAAAATACTATTGTTATAAATATTCCGAAGAAAAACTAAGTTTCTGACTAAATAAATCTAGAAAACTAAGCCTGGTTTAAATACTATTGTTATAAATATTCCGAAGAAAATCTAAGTTTCTGCCTAAATAAATCTAGAAAACTAAGCCTGGTTAAAATACTATTGTTATAAATATTCCGAAGAAAATCTAAGTTTCTGACTAAATAAATCTAGAAAACTAAGCCTGGTTAAAATACTATTGTTATAAATATTCCGAAGAAAATCTAAGTTTCTGACTAAATAAATCTAGAAAACTAAGCCTGGTTAAAATACTATTGTTATAAATATTCCGAAGAAAATCTAAGTTTCTGACTAAATAAATCTAGAAAACTAAGCCTGGTTAAAATACTATTGTTATAAATATTCCGAAGAAAATCTAAGTTTCTGACTAAATAAATCTAGAAAACTAAGCCTGGTTAAAATACTATTGTTATAAATATTCCGAAGAAAATCTAAGTTTCTGAATAAATAAATCTAGAAAACTAAGCCTGGTTAAAATACTATTGTTATAAATATTCCGAAGAAAATCTAAGTTTCTGACTAAATAAATCTAGAAAACTAAGCCTGGTTAAAATACTATTGTTATAAATATTCCGAAGAAAATCTAAGTTTCTGACTAAATAAATCTAGAAAACTAAGCCTGGTTAAAATACTATTGTTATAAATATTCCGAAGAAAATCTAAGTTTCTGACTAAATAAATCTAGAAAACTAAGCCTGGTTAAAATACTATTGTTATAAATATTCCGAAGAAAATCTAAGTTTCTGACTAAATAAATCTAGAAAACTAAGCCTGGTTAAAATACTATTGTTATAAATATTCCGAAGAAAAACTAAGTTTCTGACTAAATAAATCTAGAAAACTAAGCCTGGTTAAAATACTATTGTTATAAATATTCCGAAGAAAAACTAAGTTTCTGACTAAATAAATCTAGAAAACTAAGCCTGGATAAAATACTATTGTTATAAATATTCCGAAGAAAATCTAAGTTTCTGACTAAATAAATCTAGAAAACTAAGCCTGGTTAAAATACTATTGTTATAAATATTCCGAAGAAAATCTAAGTTTCTGACTAAATAAATCTAGAAAACTAAGCCTGGTTAAAATACTATTGTTATAAATATTCCGAAGAAAAACTAAGTTTCTGACTAAATAAATCTAGAAAACTAAGCCTGGTTTAAATACTATTGTTATAAATATTCCGAAGAAAATCTAAGTTTCTGACTAAATAAATCTAGAAAACTAAGCCTGGTTAAAATACTATTGTTATAAATATTCCGAAGAAAAACTAAGTTTCTGACTAAATAAATCTAGAAAACTAAGCCTGGTTAAAATACTATTGTTATAAATATTACGAAGAAAAACTAAGTTTCTGCCTAAATAAATCTAGAAAACTAAGCCTGGTTTAAATACTATTGTTATAAATATTCCGAAGAAAATCTAAGTTTCTGACTAAATAAATCTAGAAAACTAAGCCTGGTTAAAATACTATTGTTATAAATATTCCGAAGAAAATCTAAGTTTCTGACTAAATAAATCTAGAAAACTAAGCCTGGTTTAAATACTATTGTTATAAATATTCCGAAGAAAATCTAAGTTTCTGACTAAATAAATCTAGAAAACTAAGCCTGGTTAAAATACTATTGTTATAAATATTCCGAAGAAAAACTAAGTTTCTGACTAAATAAATCTAGAAAACTAAGCCTGGTTAAAATACTATTGTTATAAATATTCCGAAGAAAATCTAAGTTTCTGACTAAATAAATCTAGAAAACTAAGCCTGGTTAAAATACTATTGTTATAAATATTCCGAAGAAAATCTAAGTTTCTGACTAAATAAATCTAGAAAACTAAGCCTGGTTAAAATACTATTGTTATAAATATTCCGAAGAAAATCTAAGTTTCTGACTAAATAAATCTAGAAAACTAAGCCTGGTTAAAATACTATTGTTATAAATATTCCGAAGAAAATCTAAGTTTCTGAATAAATAAATCTAGAAAACTAAGCCTGGTTAAAATACTATTGTTATAAATATTCCGAAGAAAATCTAAGTTTCTGACTAAATAAATCTAGAAAACTAAGCCTGGTTAAAATACTATTGTTATAAATATTCCGAAGAAAATCTAAGTTTCTGACTAAATAAATCTAGAAAACTAAGCCTGGTTAAAATACTATTGTTATAAATATTCCGAAGAAAATCTAAGTTTCTGACTAAATAAATCTAGAAAACTAAGCCTGGTTAAAATACTATTGTTATAAATATTCCGAAGAAAATCTAAGTTTCTGACTAAATAAATCTAGAAAACTAAGCCTGGTTAAAATACTATTGTTATAAATATTCCGAAGAAAATCTAAGTTTCTGACTAAATAAATCTAGAAAACTAAGCCTGGTTAAAATACTATTGTTATAAATATTCCGAAGAAAATCTAAGTTTCTGACTAAATAAATCTAGAAAACTAAGCCTGGTTAAAATACTATTGTTATAAATATTCCGAAGAAAATCTAAGTTTCTGACTAAATAAATCTAGAAAACTAAGCCTGGTTAAAATACTATTGTTATAAATATTCCGAAGAAAATCTAAGTTTCTGAATAAATAAATCTAGAAAACTAAGCCTGGTTAAAATATTATTGTTATAAATATTCCGAAGAAAATCTAAGTTTCTGACTAAATAAATCTAGAAAACTAAGCCTGGTTAAAATACTATTGTTATAAATATTCCGAAGAAAATCTAAGTTTCTGACTAAATAAATCTAGAAAACTAAGCCTGGTTAAAATACTATTGTTATAAATATTCCGAAGAAAATCTAAGTTTCTGACTAAATAAATCTAGAAAACTAAGCCTGGTTAAAATACTATTGTTATAAATATTCCGAAGAAAATCTAAGTTTCTGACTAAATAAATCTAGAAAACTAAGCCTGGTTAAAATACTATTGTTATAAATATTCCGAAGAAAATCTAAGTTTCTGACTAAATAAATCTAGAAAACTAAGCCTGGTTAAAATACTATTGTTATAAATATTCCGAAGAAAATCTAAGTTTCTGACTAAATAAATCTAGAAAACTAAGCCTGGTTAAAATACTATTGTTATAAATATTCCGAAGAAAATCTAAGTTTCTGACTAAATAAATCTAGAAAACTAAGCCTGGTTAAAATACTATTGTTATAAATATTCCGAAGAAAATCTAAGTTTCTGACTAAATAAATCTAGAAAACTAAGCCTGGTTAAAATACTATTGTTATAAATATTCCGAAGAAAATCTATGTTTCTGACTAAATAAATCTAGAAAACTAAGCCTGGTTAAAATACTATTGTTATAAATATTCCGAAGAAAATCTAAGTTTCTGACTAAATAAATCTAGAAAACTAAGCCTGGTTAAAATACTATTGTTATAAATATTCCGAAGAAAATCTAAGTTTCTGACTAAATAAATCTAGAAAACTAAGCCTGGTTAAAATACTATTGTTATAAATATTCCGAAGAAAATCTAAGTTTCTGACTAAATAAATCTAGAAAACTAAGCCTGGTTAAAATACTATTGTTATAAATATTCCGAAGAAAATCTAAGTTTCTGACTAAATAAATCTAGAAAACTAAGCCTGGTTAAAATACTATCGTTATAAATATTCCGAAGAAAATCTAAGTTTCTGCCTAAATAAATCTAGAAAACTAAGCCTGGTTAAAATACTATCGTTATAAATATTCCGAAGAAAATCTAAGTTTCTGCCTAAATAAATCTAGAAAACTAAGCCTGGTTAAAATACTATTGTTATAAATATTCCGAAGAAAATCTAAGTTTCTGACTAAATAAATCTAGAAAACTAAGCCTGGTTAAAATACTATTGTTATAAATATTCCGAAGAAAAACTAAGTTTCTGACTAAATAAATCTAGAAAACTAAGCCTGGTTAAAATACTATCGTTATAAATATTCCGAAGAAAATCTAAGTTTCTGCCTAAATAAATCTAGAAAACTAAGCCTGGTTAAAATACTATTGTTATAAATATTCCGAAGAAAATCTAAGTTTCTGACTAAATAAATCTAGAAAACTAAGCCTGGTTAAAATACTATTGTTATAAATATTCCGAAGAAAAACTAAGTTTCTGACTAAATAAATCTAGAAAACTAAGCCTGGTTAAAATACTATTGTTATAAATATTCCGAAGAAAATCTAAGTTTCTGACTAAATAAATCTAGAAAACTAAGCCTGGTTAAAATACTATTGTTATAAATATTCAGAAGAAAAACTAAGTTTCTGACTAAATAAATCTAGAAAACTAAGCTTGGTTAAAATACTATTGTTATAAATATTCCGAAGAAAAACTAAGTTTCTGACTAAATGAAAACGCACCAAAATGACGCTAAATGAAAACGCACCAACCCGATACCCAAAACTGTACCGAAGATTTTTTTGTAACCACGGCAACACTTGTGGGTTATCCCTGGCCAGTTCTTGCGGACATATTTTACGGACACATTTATGTAAAGAATGGTCAGAAATTTTCCTTATTTTCAATTTGCATCATTCAATAAGACAATAAGAAGGAAAAGATTGTTTTTAAATATGACTAATTGATATAAATTAGGGTTGTTGGCGGACGGTTAACCGAACCGGAACCGTTAACCGGTGTTTTTGGCGAATTAACCGGAACCGAAAACCGGGGGTCGAAAACCGGCGACAACCGAAAACCGGTGACCAAAACCGCCCGGTTTCGGTTTTAAAGATACACCCCTAAAGATGGAATTTTTTGTGATTTTAAGGACATTTTACCTCCCAAAATATAGTTCGCCAAATTATTTCCTTGCTTTTCTTTTTCGATAAATATAATTTCTTCCATTTTTATTTCTTGAGATGTGTGGTGCGGCACAAAAAAAAGATTTTTGGCTTAAGGACCTTCCAAAATTCTCAAAATTTTCGCCTGCGGCACAAAAAAGGAAGATTTTTGGCTTAAGGACCTTCCAAAATTCTCAAAATTTTCGCCTGCGGCGCAAAAAGCGAGTGATAATGAGAGAGTGATGGATCCTCCCGGAGCCCGGCTCTAACATGGAGCGGCTCCGAAAATTGCCGGCTCCGGAGCCCGTAGCTGGAGCCGGAGCCAAGATTTTGAAAGGCAGGAGCCCGGAGCTAGAGCCGGAGCCAAGATTTTTTAAGTCCGGAGCCGGAGCCAACAAATGGCAAATACCAAGCACTGCACCTAATATTCAAAATCAGCCATCTTTATCTCGCTTATACCCTTTAATTCCTCGAATTGTTGAAATTTGTAGATTACTCAGCTCTTAGTGTATAGAATATTTATTTAAAAGCGTTAGAATGTGACAACATCTTAATGGGATATTCTGGATGAAAATTTGTCCAAAAACCGGTCCCGGTTAACCAAAAACCGGGGGTAAATCAAAAACCGGAACCGAAAACCGGGGTCAAAAACCGGCGATAACCGAAAACCGGGGGTACCGGTTAATAACCGGTCGCCAACAACCCTAATATAAATGACTGATTTCTTTTTCTCCCATGAGTCTATACCGTATGTCACCAGCTCGGCTTTCTAGACCCATGCCAATGTTGAGTGTGTGTGTTTTGCAATAGGTGAACTTATTCAAAAAAATTTTTGGAAATAGAACCCTAAACCCCTAGAGTTAAGGTACACATACAAATTAAAGGACCATTAGTTCTAAACGCAGAGCAGAGTTTTATTGCAGAGCTGGGTCTTTTTCACAATACAAAAAATATTTTTTATTGCTGCAATAGATAAGAATGAAAATATTGATCCTTATGTTATTTTATGTAAATTTGGTGATATTGCAAACAAAATAATTCTTTCCTACTTAATGTCTCATTGAATGATGCCACAAAGAAATAGAGCGAAAGTGGTGAAGGAAGTATTTCTTACCATTCTTTACATAAACGAGTCCGCAAAATATGTCCGCAAGAACTGGTCAGGGATAACCCACAAGTACCGAACCATTTTTAACTATGTAATAAATAGAATAAAAAAATTAAAAATGTCGCTATCAATTTGTACTGAGTTGTCAAACAAAAGCATTATTCTGAGCCATTTCCTCCACGATGAGAACTTTCTTCTTCCTCAAAATTCTTATACATGGAAATCGGCCAGTTTCCTACCAAATGATCAAAACCATCCGCAAAAATAGTTGTTATGAAAATTTCTACAGCAAATATTGTAAGTGCTGGTTCGAGTAGAAGACATTCTATATGTGGCTCACCATGACACAATTGTGTAATTATTAGTGTGACTTTACAAGCAATTCGTGCTAATTCTTTCATTAAATCGTCTTTTAAATATTTTGCCTTTTCTATGATATTACCCATATTATCATGGTCAACTTTAAATCCAATTCCAGGTAATAAAGCTATATTATCACTCGTTGTTTTGTAGTTATGTTTAATTTGAGCACCCTCCTTGATCAAGTTCTGAGAAATTAATATAATGATTATAAACTCTCGATTCAGTAAAGCGACTGGTTCCGTTCCCCAGCGCCTTGTTGTGAACTCCGCAGAGGAGTTCACTCCGCAGAGTATACACTCTATAACAAATGATTGCGCCAATTTCCTTAACATATTCCATTAGAGCTTAAATGCACAGCCTAATTCCCGATTGCTGTCCAAAGGATAACTTAATGGCGATGTTAATCTTTGATGTGGGCGACTAATATCTTCGTTTCTGTGAACATTCGCAGCTTAGAGGAATGATTGTTTTTCACGTGCATTTACGATGATACCGACCTTATAAGTATTGAAAAAATTTAAAAGTCTTGATATCACATATATTTAAAAATAAAGAATATTAACCTTAATTTTATTATTTAAATTTTTTGCTACATTTTGTCTCCAATTTTTTTCTATCATTTGTTTATCTATAGATTTTTTTAGATTCGTTGCGTATTTATCCACCTCTTTTTTATCAACATAATAACAAATTTCATGTTTTTCTTCATATAATTCATACAATAAGGTAGAAATGTTAGTGAATTTTTTATGGTAATTTGGATTCCCATACTTTTTTTGAAATTTTGATTCAGTCAAAAGACGATCTATAGTATCTGAAATGCTGCATAAGTGAGATGTCCAAGGTGATTCTGCATGTATTTGTTGACCAATTTTGATACAAATTTGACGAACGTTTTGTAACATTCTTTTATCAAACATATTCAGAAGATCAAAATCGTCAACATGTCGACGCTCTAATTTATGTAAATAAATTTGAAAATAATTGAAGAATTTTAAACATTATGTTTAGATGTTAACATTATGCTAATTAGTGGAACTTTCTATGTAAATAATATATACTAAAGTAGATTTGGACTTGCCAAGTGTATGAGTAAAGGTGAGTAGATGATTTAAGTAAACAAATTAATAATTTACTCCATCGTATGAGAAAAGCAGGGTTAGGATGGAGAACTATGAATTTTACTCAACTGGGGGAGAGGAGATAACTACACAAGTACCGAGTTTTCTTATAAACTCTACTACTGTCGATAATTTTTTGAGAAATTCTTATTTATAATTAGAAACAAGTTTAAAAATAAAAATTTAAACCTTTTAACTTTAAATTATTCCTGACTTGTGCAAGGAATTCATCTAAATTTAAAATTTAGAGACTATTTACGAATAGTGAAAATTCTGAATTGCTTACCTGATAAAACATCAGAATTAATTTGTGCTGATATTAAATCTGACAAAATTATTTTTATAATACTATATTAAATTAGGTTAAATTATTATGTGAATATAGGTATAAACTACCTGATAAAGTTTCATAAGTTGGTTGAGATGATTGATCTACATATTATATTTATGTTTGTTTAAATAAAATTTATTTGAAATTATCGGGATTTTTTGCGGGATTTGAGAACAAATGTGAATGTCTCGGTATATTTATAATTAGATACTAAAGTTGGCGATATACGGATATGAAAATAGGCTCGATAACCGAGATTTTCAGTTCGAATATCGGTCCGGATATCCGAAGGTTTCCAACTATAGGTCAAACTAATTAGATACGGTGCAGAAATTTTTATGGAAACATTGTAATCACTTATTTCATTTTAGATGATAATTTGATTTTTCTATAAAAAATCCTTTTCCAATAATTAATTTTCTGAAGAGTATTTTTTCAAATACATTTATTTTATTGAATTTTACCTCCTATATTCATTCCTTCAAGTAGAGTATGTATATCTGGGTTATACTCTGTAACATCCTCATCCCAATTATCATAATGTTGAGTTGTTGGTTCATCAACTGTCTCTCCCTCAATATTATGTTGTTCTCCTTGAAATTCGCTCCCATCTTCTTCATAATCTGCTTCACATTCCTCTTCTTCAACCGGCTGATAATCAGATTGATTTGCACTTTGATACCCAAAAAATCTATTGCAATCATTACAGAAATTATTCCAGCAATCATTTAAGCATTGCCCAAAATTAAAGTCCCAACAATTTTGTGGGCATACGTTTTGAACATTCCAGCATGAATTAAAACAAGCATTCGAGTTGACATTTTGATCCATTCCATTAACTAATGGAGATAATAAAGAAATAATAACGAATAAAATCAACATGAATCTTTAAGTTAAATAAGACTCGTTAAAGATGAAACTTATGAAAATCTAATCTACAACTGACAAACAGCTTAAGGAATGAACTAATGAAAATTGCTTAATTTAGGTTTACACGTTTTGCTGACTTGTGGGTACTTCACAGACGATCCCATTGTATTGATAAAAATTCCAAAGATTTTTTTAACTCCGTCTTTATGACAGTCAGTCGGTCTAAAAATTTTAAAAATAGAATTTAAAACCCTTGATGCGTTGGAAAATAAATGTGTTTTGTTTAGTTGCTTTAGGGTTGTTATACAACGGGAAAATTTTAAGGAAACAACTGTTTACGAATCTGTTTGAAAAGATTTTTCTAAAAATTTATTATAAAATTTTCTTTAATAGGAAAAAAGGAAAGGAAATAGCTTGCAAATTGTTGCTAAAGATTTTATTAAGAATATATATGTATATGTCTAATTAAAATTTTTTAATTTTAGTGGGTGGGAGGAGGGGGGGGGGGTGGGAGTGGGGAGGCGGGTGGGGGAAGGAGAGGGAGAGGATGGCTATGCTATTAGACGGAAGCTTCAATGGCTAAATGAAGAAGGAAATAATTTATTTTACGTGGATTCCACTTACATACACGTTGCCTTCCCTTGAATCCTTTGTATGTCCTCTCTCTTATAAAAATGGGGGGGGGGAGGAGAGGGCGGGTGGGGGAAGGAGAGGGCGGGTGGGGGAAGGAGAGGGCGGGTGAGGGAAGGAGAGGGCGGGTGGGGGAAGGAGAGGGCGGGTGGGGGAAGGAGAGGGCGGGTGAGGGAAGGAGAGGGCGGGTGGGGGAAGGAGAGGGCGGGTGGGGGAAGGAGAGGGCGGGTGGGGGAAGGAGAGGGCGGGTGGGGGAAGGAGAGGGCGGGTGAGGGAAGGAGAGGGCGGGTGGGGGAAGGAGAGGGCGGGTGGGGGAAGGAGAGGGCGGGTGGGGGAAGGAGAGGGCGGGTGGGGGAAGGAGAGGGCGGGTGGGGGAAGGAGAGGGCGGGTGGGGGAAGGAGAGGGCGGGTGGGGGAAGGAGAGGGCGGGTGGGGGAAGGAGAGGGCGGGTGGGGGAAGGAGAGGGCGGGTGGGGGAAGGAGAGGGCGGGTGGGGGAAGGAGAGGGCGGGTGGGGGAAGGAGAGGGCGGGTGGGGGAAGGAGAGGGCGGGTGGGGGAAGGAGAGGGAAAGGATGGCTATGCTATTAGACGGAAGCTTCAATGGCTAAATAAAGAAGGAAATAATTTATTTTACGTGGATTCCACTTACATACACCTTGCCTTCCCTTGAATCCTTTGTATGTCCTCTCTTTTAGTAAGAATTGGGGGGGGGGGGAGGAAGGAGAGGGCGGGTGAGGGAAGGAGAGGGCGGGTGGGGGAAGGAGAGGGCGGGTGAGGGAAGGAGAGGGCGGGTGGGGGAAGGAGAGGGCGGGTGGGGGAAGGAGAGGGCGGGTGGGGGAAGGAGAGGGCGGGTGAGGGAAGGAGAGGGCGGGTGGGGGAAGGAGAGGGCGGGTGGGGGAAGGAGAGGGCGGGTGGGGGAAGGAGAGGGAAAGGATGGCTATGCTATTAGACGGAAGCTTCAATGGCTAAATAAAGGAGACAGAAGACTCTGGAGAACAATCGAAAAAATAGACATCGGGGCTATTTAGAGGAAATACGGTATTTATTCTATTGGTTACTTCAGAATTCCCTGGGTTATTAAAAAACATTTTGTTTGATGTCAGGTTTCAATTTTACAATACTTTAAATATATCAAAAATCGAATCAAATAATTAATGTCGTTTTTTCGTTTACTTTTTTAAATCTAATTTGTTTTAATCTTCAGCTCCTTCTTCCTCTCCTTTAGTCTTCTTTCACTCACAAAAGCATCAAGCTCATTTTTCTTCCTCATTTCTTCCAGTTATTTATTCCTCAACTCTCCACCCGGGTCCACCCCATAAGATCAAAACCCAGAAGGTCAAAACTTATGAGATCAAATGACCCTAAAGGTCAAATCCAAAATATCAACACTAAATTTTTCAAAAATTAAAATTTTCAAAATAAACAAATAAAATGTCTAGTAGAACAGACTTCTGGGTCATACCTTCTGGGTTTCTTCCTTTTGTAGCGCCGCAGGCGAAAATTTTGAAAAGTTTGAAAGGTATCCAAATTCAAGGATCCAAACCGAAATTTTCGTATATCCGGATCAGATATCCGAACCGAATATCAATTTTTAAATCTCATATTTTAATATATCTATTTAAAATAATAGAATTAAATCTTTTTAGAAAGTTAAATATTTATAAATTAAATAATAATTAATAATTAACAGGAAACAAATATTTTAATTAATACACCAAAAACAAAGATTGCTAAAAGTGATCAGCCTAAATATAAATATTTTCCCAACTTTCACTAAAAAATAAAACTTTTAAAACTTTATAAATTTTTTAAAGATTTTGGCAACGCGCCAGAATTCATCTCTTAAATTTTATTTTAAAAAATTGATTGTTTATTATAAATTCGATAGCAAGTGACAATGGCTAATGGAAAGAGAGAGAGGATTTGACAATAGACAATGGATGTCTGTCTGTCAAATCTCCATATATACATCCATGCGTGCTTGTTGACAACTGAAAATAAATTTATGTATTTTTAAAGTTAATCCGCAAATTCTAATTTTAAACATAATTTTTTTATTTTATTACTAACATTCCTAACTTTAAGCATTATTTAGGTATTGTCTATACGAGGTGGCGTCTTAGTGTTAAAATATTGCAAGTGTTGGATTATAATTTTTAAAATGTATATTAAAATTGAAAATTCATATGCAGCAACTTAAATTAAATTTTGCGGACAATTACATCCTGACATGAGGTCTTGCCTTGCTATTAGCTATGCCTTGCTATTCGCTAGACTCTCAATTAGCTACACTCAATAATTTTTATTTAGACAAGGAGAATAATTTATTTTATAAAATTTAATTTTTAAAATTTTAAATAAAAATTTAATTAGAAGTCTTAAAATAAATTTAAATTATTTTTAGAAAACATTAAATTTGTTTTTAAAATGAATTCATTAAAAAAGCTTTTCATTTTTGGTTTTGTTTCCTTTTATGTTATTGGAATTCAAGCATCTCCTGGAAAAAGTATAATTTTTACTTTTTTATTTAAATACATGTTTTAAATCCTGGTTATCCCGTTTGTCGTGTAAAGCATATAGCTATTAATTTCCTAAGGCTGAGCAGTAGGCGGCGTGGTGTAATGGCTAACACATCAGTCCGGTCTACTGAAGATGCTGGTTCGCTCCCAGCCGCCGAATAACCTTTTGCACTAGCTAAAGGAGAGAAATAGCTATAGCCCAGCTGCTTTACTGTCGCTTAAAACCAGGGATCATGAACTGGATCTCGTAAAATTATATAAAGATCCCGTCCCGTAGCACTCTAATAACCTTATTAAATTAATAATTTAAATGATAAATTATTTCAAGTAAATTATTTTTTGTTAATTAAATTATATATTTAGAAGATAACATAATACAAGAAGTACAGCAACCTCGTCCGTTGCCTCAATTTGAAGAACATCATCAACCATGGGGGGACGATCATACAATACAAACCGAGCAACAATCTCGTCCATTACCTAAATTTGAAGAGCATCACAATCCATGGACAATAGACGATCATATAATACAAATCGAGCAACAGTCTCGTCCATTACCTAAATTTGAGGAACGTCGTCATCCAAGTAATATACTAAAGGATTAAACTATTCACTCCCACTCTATAGGCAGAATTTTGGAAATCTGACCAGAACCCCTACCCTTGCACAACCCCTACCCTGGCGGTATTTAGAACCCAACCCTGGCAGTATCATTTAAATTTTACTAACAAATTTTAACTAGATGGCAAGAAGCCAAACAAGAAATGGTGGAATTTTTTATCTGGAAACAACAAAAGCAGTGATGTTTAAATTGGGTACACCCTAAGGTACCGCTGGCCAAAGGTACCGGAGCTGTAACTTTATTCAGAATTGTCGAATCTGGGACAACCTGGTATGATTCAATTCATCTTCTCGAGGCGCATCGAAAGATACCAGGGAGTCCCGGATTCGACAATTCTGGACGAAATTACAGCTCTGCTGTACCTTGGGCATGCTGTACCTTGGCCTGCTCCCGTTTAAATTTATGTATATATACACTTTTAACATGAAATTTTTTGATTGAACGGATCGAAGTATTTTTAATTATATTTTACATTATTTCGAGTATTCTTTAAATGAAACTATGTTTTAACAACCAATTGTATTTCTTGATTATTCCTCCGAATTTTTTGACTTCTGAAATTTTTGAACAATATTTTTAAGATTTTTTTAAATCATGAAACGTTTACAATGTAAATATAGTGCCAATTTTTGAGTGCCTTGTATTTTATTTAATGAAATATTGGCAAAACTCGTCAGCAACAACATAAAACGTCGTTTGGGAATCTGACCAAAACCGCTACCCTTGATCAGAACCAATTTCATTAAAATAAAATACTAGACACACAATTGGCAATATACAATATTCATTTCATCCTTAAGTTTATATTACCATGATGTTGATAAACTTTAAAAATTTTTAAAATTCGATAAAGTGTCGCCAGTTTCCTCATTTTTAAAATAATTAGAGAATATTTTAAATAAAATAAAATGTGAATATTTATTAAATTACAAAAATAAATGTATTTTTAAAAATAAATTATTTTAATACGTTCTTTATAAAATTATTTTTTGACGGAGAAAATAGTTATATTTATATATCTTGTTATATTTATATAATTTTTTTTCTTCAATTTTAAAATATATTCTGCTGAATAATTTTAAAAATCTTGTTATATTTATATAATTGTAATATTTAAAATAATTAATTTTCACTGAAGAAAATTTTTTAAAAATAATTATGCTAAAGAATTATGTTTTTTCTTAATGAAATTGATAATTTAAAAAAATTTTTAAAACTGATAATTAATTTTTTTATAAATAAATTTAAATTTTAAAACTATTCGAAAATCACAATAAGTGAATTAAAACTATAATTATCTATAAACATTTTTAATTAATTTTTTTGAGTTAATAATAATGCTCGTGAAATGTTTATCAAGAAAAGTAAAAAAATAAATTTTATATTTTTATTAATTTACTCCGTCCTTTTAATAATTACATTTTACATTTAGATTTATAAAATATTTTTAAAAATTAAAAAATAATTATAAAATTCAATATTTTTCGAATAATTGAAAAATATGTAGGTAACTAATAGCTTACAAAAAAATTTTAAATCACATTTTTTAAAATATTTTTTTGCTAAATAAGGGTTGATTTCTGAACAAAATTCAAAAATATATTTTATATTTTTTGGAAAAAATTCTACCAATAAATCATAGAGATATTTATACTTATTTTAAAAAGCACTTTTAAGGAGCACTTTTTTTCTAAATGATAATAAAAAACAGATAATCAAAAAAACTATTTTAACAATTTTAGCATATCTTTTTTCTGCACTGTATGTATTATTAAAACTTTTTTTATTTATTGAATGAGAGAAGTATAATTATTTTTTACATAAATTTATAATCATATTTTTGTTGAAGAAAAATTGTAAATATTTAGAAACAATTTTAATCATAGTTTATTGTTATTAATTCATATTCTTTGATTAATCCGATAACCTGAAGAAATACTTTTAATTTAATTTTAAATATTAAAGTAAATTCATAACTTTTAGTTTTAGACTTGTATCCCGGGCCTTGCGCGGGGTGTTATCCCTTCTGGAGTTTGCTGAAAATAGGGTTGCCGGCTGGTTCCGCATAAATCAACATTAAATAAAATTACTCCCGACTTTGTTATCTCGCAACTGCGGTTTTCTGATTATTTATATCGACATTGTTTTTGGAATATTTTTTATGCTTCGACGTTTCTAAAAATAATTGCTTACTTCAATGTATTGTGTTGATGATACAGGAATATCCAAAGCAACATAATTTTCTACAACATTTTCTTTTGTTTCTAATGTGTACAAAAGTGTCGAATTTTTAAAAGTTGTAGTTAATTTTATCCTTTCATTTTCCTTTAAATCTGGATGGCTATAACATCTATCAATATTATTGTTTAAATTTATCCATCTTTCATCCTGTCAAATAGTAACTATAGATTAAAATTAAATTTAAATTTTGATACAGTATATGAATTTATGCATGAAGAATTCCTTGAGATATTTATTTGAAAGACTGTGTTACCTGGTAAAATATAAAATTTAATTTTAGTGTTATCAAGGGTTATGGTAGATTTGTTTAAACAAAGAGCAAATATTTTCAGGGTTTTTTGAAAGTCCAGTTTCTAGGTATCAAATAAATATTTTGCATAATACATGAGCAAATCCTATCATGAAATCCTATAATAAAATCTTTCTGTGTTTTTTTTTGTAAATTTTACAGAATAATAATTAATATATAAAATCAGACATATTTTGTGAAATGAGATAGCCGCATGAAAGAAATTAATAGTAATTGTTTTATTGAATGGATTTGGTATTTTCCCTCTAATGATGATTTCGCTTTTACTATTTTTGAAATAAATAAATTTTATTCAGACCAAAGGGTATACAATATACCACTAAAATGGTTGAGTGTGTACAAATAAATGTGGAATTTGAATTATAAAGAGTTTTAGACATTTCAAGTAAATAAATAGGCACAAGTAGCTAAGTTAATTTAGGAGATATTTTAACTTTTTTTTGCTTAAAAATGTTTTTTTAAATTAACTTTTGCTTAAAAAGAGAAATTGTAAAAAAAGTATGTCAACTAAGAAAAAGGAAAAAAATATGAATGTATTGATAAAAAAATAAATTAGGTATTGAAAAAAAATATATGAACTAACTAAAAAATTAATGTTTTGACAAATATATATTTGGGGGTGGGGGGTTTGGAAAAGGCGTGAATTAAAAAAAAACTGATGAGTGAAGAAAAGGTTAAAACGCTCATTTTGCTAACTGAAAAAGTAAATAAGTTAAGGGCAATATACCCATCATTTTAGTCAAATTATGGGATTAATTCAGGGATTCTTCAGTGTTTAGGTTTGAAATTTGGTTTGTTGAATTTAAGTTAGTATTTTTAATTTTAACAGAATTTGCGGTAGGCTATGTTTTAAATTAGTTTTGAAACTAGTTAATGTATGACCTATGAATATATTTCTTGGGATTAGATTCCAAATATTTACTGTCCGGTTAATGAAAGAATTGATTGTTTTGGCATTTTTATTTGAGACCTGAATGATAAAATCATGCTTTCTACTTGGACGTGTATTTAATGTGAATAGCTCTTCGGGGATTAAACTGGTATGGTTAAATAGTATCTTATACAATGTTATCACGTCTATATAGTACCTTCTGAATTGTAGGGTTTCGAGTTGAAATAATTTTAGTCTGTCAGTGTATTTAAGATTTTTTCTTCTGCATTTCAAAAGGGCTGACTTAGTAAAGAATTTTTGCACCCTTTCTAAATCTTTATTTAATTCTTTAGACATTGGATTCCATATAGGGGACCCGTATTCTAGTGTAGGGAGAATATATGTTTTAAAAAGATTACCCCATATTTTAGGATCGGATGTATGTATATTTCGTAGTATTTGATGGGATCTTAAAAATCCAAGTTTGCATATGTTTTTTATATGCTTTTTAAATGTTAATTTATTGTCTATGTGTATGCCTAGATCTTTTATTACTTCGACATGTTGTAACTCATTGTGTAGGATATTGTATGGTATTTTTGGATTTTTATTACCTAGATTGAATATAAAAGATTTATTAAGTGATATATTTAAACCCGAATCTATTGCCCATGAGTTAAGGATATCGATCTTTTCCTGCATGATAGTGTTTTGTGTGTTGTAAATATGGGTGATTTTAATGTCATCGGCATATAGCGATGCATATATATTTTCTCCTAATTTTGATGGGAGATCATTTATATATATTGTAAACAATAAAGGTGCTAAAATTGATCCCTGGGGAACTCCTGATAATGTTGGAAATATGCTTGATTCTTCGTTATTTATTCGCACAGCAAAAGTACGGTTTGTAAGAAAATTGCTTATCCATCTGTGTATTTTACCTCTGATTCCGTATGCATATAGTTTGTTTAGTAGGTGTTGTGTGGGAACCTTATCGAATGCTTTTTGTAAGTCGATGTATATTACATCTATATTTTTTTTATGAAGTAGGCCCTCGTACCATTTGTTAAGAGTGAGTATTAGTTGTGTTATCGTGGAACGTTTGGGTAGGAAACCGAATTGATTTTTAGATAGTAAATCGTTCTCGAGTAGGAATTTCATCACTTCTGAATAGATTATTTTTTCAAAAATTCTACAAGTAGTAGAGGTGAGTGATATAGGTCGATAATTTTTAAGGTCTGATCTGTTTCCATTTTTGAATATAGGTATAATTGTTGAGTGTTTCCATTTTTCTGGGATTTCTCCAGTATCTAAAGAAATACGGAAGATTTCACATAAGTTAGGAGCAACTATGTCATGAAGATTTTTAAATATTTTATAAGGGATATCATCTTGCGTGGATGAATTTTTGTTAGGTAGTGCTTTAAGTGTGTTGGCAATGGTTATTATGTCAAAATCTATATCATCTAGTGTGTTTTTACAGGCTGTAGTGAATGTTAGTTTTTGATAGTTATTGGGTATGTTTTTGAATAATTCAGAAAAATAGGTGGCAAAAGCTTCACATTTTTTTGAATCTTCTATTATGTATTCATTGTTACTGATTAATACTGGGATAGTTTGCTTAGATTTTATGGATGTTTTTATTTGTTTATTTATCAAATCTTTATTATTGGAAATTCTAGACATTGATTTATTTAAATAATTTCTGATTAAGTATTTAATTTTATTCGACAGTTTATTGTATTCGACTCTTAGTGTGGGGTTTTGTTTAAGTTGCTTGAAAAGTTTATATTTATCTCTAATTGCTTTTTGTATATAGACAGGGTATTTGAGGCCTAATTGGGATTTGTTGTGCGAGACAGGAATATTTTCTTCAATTATTGATTTAACAAGTTTGTAAAAGTTCTCAAATTTGGTGCTAACAGAGTTAGTTATGTTTGGGATTATTTCCATTAGGTAAAAGTTATAAGCTAAAATTGGTTTTATTTTGTTAATGTTGGCTTTATTAAAAGCACGATAAGTGTTGTTTTGTGTCGGTTCTTTTGTGATATTAATCTCAAAGTCTATGCGAAAATGGTCAGAAGTTGAAAATCCATCTTTAATTTGGATATTATCTACTAATTCCTTTTGGTTGGTTATGATTAAGTCAAGAATAGAGCCCGAAATGTGTGTTGGATCTTTAATAAGCTGATTAAATCCAAAGTTAGTTGTAAAATCTAAAAGTAATTCGTCCATGGCAACTGAACAGGAATGTGAGGTCCAATTGATTTTAGGTTTGTTTAGATCGCCACAAATGATAGTGTTAGGAGTATAGTATTTTGTGAGTGTTTTTATTAATTTTTCGTTAGAGTTTTTTGTTAAATTTGGCGGAAAGTATATTAATATAAGGCGTGTGTTTGGGTAACCTTTTTTGATAATGTCTATAATGATTAGTTCATAACCAAATTGTGTTTGGGTATAAACTTCTGCCGCTTTTATTGGATTTAGTGTTAAAATAGCTACTCCTCCTCCCTTTTTTTTCTTTAAAGAGGATCGGTTACAAATAAAAACAGAGTATTTTCCTTTAACATTTAATTCATTAGAAAGCATGATATTATCCTGTATCCAAGTTTCGGTGACACAAATTATGTCAAATTGATTAAGTGATATAAAATTTTTAAATTCAGTAATTTTGTTAATGAGTGATCTGCTATTAATTAGGACCCCTTTAAGTTTATTATGAGTTTGTTTAACCTTATTATAAGTATTAGCATTTGTTCTGTTATAATTAAAAATACTAGTTATTTTGAAATTCTGTTGTGTTTTTGGTAAGTATTGTTGAATCCCTAAATTATCCTATGGGAGAGATTTACGGAAATTGGGAATATTTTCGCGAAGTATAATTGTGTTTGCGTAAATGATCCAATCACCTTTATCTTCTAACCTTTTTTGTGTACATTGAGCCTGCAATTTTTTACGATTGGTGCGTTCTTCCAATGTCAAAGATTCTCTGATGCCCAGATTACGGAATATTGGCGATTGCTTAATGTTGTTGCGATGTTTGGACCAATTTCGAAGAGTGGTTGTCTGAAAATAGGAGGACGGAAAAACAACTTTTAAAAGAGGTGGTACACCTTTACGGGTTGGGAGATCCTTGCCTAATCTATATACAGATTGTGGACAAATCTCGATACCCAACTTATCGAGAATACAATTAACATTTTGACGATCTTCATTTGCTCTTGCTGAGGGTAATGTTTGAGTAGAGGAGGGGAGTCCCGAAATTACAACAGACCGCTTCCTTTCTTTTTCAGCAATAGAATTATCGATATGTTGCTGGGAAAGTTGTTGGTGTTGGGTCATATCAGAGATTATACAACCGGCAGTTTTGAGGAGATTATTGAGTTGTGAAATTATAGTTTTGGCCGAATCTGATATTGTGGGGTCTTCCTGAATAGGATCTAGGTTTAAATTAGCAATTTGATCCAGAAATTGTTGTCTTTTTGCTGGGTGTTCGGGAGAATAGGATGTTAATGGACGTTTAATTGGAGTTTTGTTGGAATTAGTGGTAGAATTTGAATTATAAAGAGTTTTAGACATTTCAAGTAAATAAATGGGCACAATTAATCTCTTAAACTCTATCAATATTATTGTTTAAATTTATCCATCTTTCATCCTGTCAAATAGTAACTATAGATTAAAATTAAATTTAAATTTTGATACAGTATATGAATTTATGCATGAAGAATTCCTTGAGATATTTATTTGAAAGACTGTGTTACCTGGTAAAATATAAAATTTAATTTTAGTGTTATCAAGGGTTATGGTAGATTTGTTTAAACAAAGAGCAAATATTTTCAGGGTTTTTTGAAAGTCCAGTTTCTAGGTATCAAATAAATATTTTGCATAATACATGAGCAAATCCTATCATGAAATCCTATAATAAAATCTTTCTGTGTTTTTTTTTGTAAATTTTACAGAATAATAATTAATATATAAAATCAGACATATTTTGTGAAATGAGATAGCCGCATGAAAGAAATTAATAGTAATTGTTTTATTGAATGGATTTGGTATTTTCCCTCTAATGATGATTTCGCTTTTACTATTCAATTGTCTTTCAACTTTTTTGGTTTTTTCATTCAATTGAAATTTAGGAAGATTGTAGCTTACACATTTATCAGAATCTTCATCAAATTTAACTCCATGAATGCTGCCGGTAATCTGTAAAGGCATTTCATTAGTCTAAAAATTTATAGAATTCTTAGGGTATATTTTATAATAAAACTTTGCATAATTATGCAGTTCACCAATGCCAACCCAAATAAAAAATTAAATAGCTAAAGAGGTTATGTAGATAAGGAGGTAAATAAATTAATATCCGACAGTTTATAAATATAAAGACAAAGGTTTGAATTAGATAAATCTAGAGTTGTACCCCGATCCCGTTCTCGAACCCCGCCCCTAAACATTGTAAAAATCCGTACCCCGACATACCCGCCCCCGAGAATTCGAGGTCAAACGCTAGACAAAATTAAAATAACGTGCCTCAACACGATTTACTGCCCATGGAGGAAATAGTATTTGCGGATAAACGATATCATCGCCATCGTTGATTCTAATTATGTATTTATCCTTTGTTGCTATTATTATCACAACTATAGGCATTCCAGATCTAATTGGATTTGAAAAATATTCTGTATTCAGAACTCTTCTTGTTTTTCTTTTTTCGAAAGTACTTATTTTTAAATATGAGCGTTTTTTGTTCATTTTTAATGTACTGTATCCAACAAATTCATGAGGATCAACTATGAACTCAAGCTCCATGATAGTGTCCATATCTTATTAAATTGAAAACATGAAAAAATTAAAAATTAAAATATAGTTCATACATCGCTTATTAGCTATTTGAGGGTCGTGAAGTAATCTTACAATAAAATTAAATATTTTATATTGCATTTGTTCACGAGTCGGTACTATAGACTCAAAGCAAACAATTGTATCATTTCCTTTCAATTCATTTATCTCTTTCCTATGAACAAAATCTGGTGGATTTAGAGGAATACCATCTTTATAAATATAATCCAAAAGCTGAATATCACCATCTAACTATAAATAATTTTTAAAAATTTTTAGAAAAATGGGTTTAAAAATCAGATTCTTTGCGCAACTTCGATTATACAGAATGGTTAAGGATTACAGAATAAATTTTCCATCATATCCCATCTCACTCAACAACAAAATAAAGATAATCATTAATTATCTAAGAATGACTAAAGTTTTTTCGACTACTGTTTGATCTAACTATAATGAAAAATATTGTGACAAAAGTTAACTATTCATTGCGAATTTTCATATTTTACCAATATTCTATTAATTCTCCAGATTTCAAAATGGGTGCTTATCGTTGAATTTAAAACATAATTTCCATTAATAAATGTGCAAATTGTTGTTATTTTTCTCTCAGTTCTAGCATGTATACGAATCTCAAATGCAGTATCGTTTTCAAATATTTTTAATTGCTCAAATATTTGACATTTAAATTCATCACTTGCAGTTGAATTAGAGGTAGTCTCATCTTGTTTGATTATGATTGCCTTAATGCTTGCTAATCAAACAAAAGGGTAAAATTCAACTTCGTTCCCTTCCTTTTTCCTTCCTCAAAGTATTAATAAATACTCAGTCAATTCTAAGTTATAGAACTCGTCGATTTTGGTGTCATTTATCAAACTCGAAGAGCTCTTTCGAATGAGCTATCATTTGTATAAATTTTCGCATTTATGTTTTTCACCCATGGTAATAAATCGACTCTGTTAGATAAGACGCCGCACCCGTTATGTCTACTTAATGTCATAACAACTTTGTCAAACCATGTATAATCGCGTTGATTTTGGTGTCATTCGACTCAGCTCGACGAGTTCTATAACTTAAAATTGACTGACCATTCTTTAATACTTCGAGGAAGGAAAAAGGAGGGGGGAACGAAGTTGAATTTTAACAACAAAAGTTTTTCAATAAAGAAAAGTAACTAAAAAATATATGTTACTTACATTTCTCGTATTAATTTTTGCAGTTGTCAAATTGTCATAAACCTCGAAACCATAAATAACAGTTCCGACTAAAAATAATAAGAGTTATACACATAGCCGGTCCTAGGACCGAGCAGTTAGCCTGAAACACGGGTATTTTGAGTTTTTAAGTTTTAAACCGGAAAATTGTGCATGTGGATGTTAAAAGTAAAAAAAGCAGATACTGGGCAGTTAAAAATGTCTAATTCTAATTATAAGCAAATATACATAGTTTAAAAATTACTATACGCATTCTCTTCTATGCCATTCATTAATTTTATACTAAATCTAGTAGCTTCACTATTCTTTAACAAACGAATAAAGTAGAAGCTTTCATCGCTGTTACTTGCTTTAATCTTAACTGAATGTGGCATTTTAATCAAATCATGCAATTTAATTACTGACTAAATATGATATAATTAAGTTTGATATTTGATTTACCCGGGTGATCTTTGATTGGTTCTACTTGACTTTATGAGAACTTTATGAGTCCAATCGAAGTTTATATGTCCAATCGAACTTTATGAGTCCAATCGAACTATGGCTATCAAATGATTTATTAACTTACATTTATGTTAGTATTGACATTTTTAATAGATAATGGAGTAACCATAATAAAATCTCCATTAATTAACATAGTGAGTTGAGATTTATTCGAAAAAATTCCTTTCCACCACTCTCCTTGAAAGATTTTTCGTGTAAAGTTTGAGGCTAAATCACTTTTAAATAACACCGTAACATAATATTTGTTTATTTTTATTGTCAAGTCTAACTGCGCACCAATATTAAATAAATCTTTTCCGATGTTTATGGGTTCTAGTTCTCCCGCAGACTAAATTATTACGGATTTGAGATATAAGGAAAATAACGAGTAGACTCACCATATAATGAATAAAATTTATCTGGTTGCCAACAAATAATATTATTAGAAACGGATTATTAGAACTAAACAATGTAATTGTGCCAGAACTTCCATTGTTACTAGACCATAGAGAAAAACTAACAATTTTTCCAATATCCGTTACATTTCCCAATTCATAAAGAGAATTATTGGTGTATCTTCTAGGACAATTTTTATAATTTTCTTCCAATCTATTAGGAAATGTTGGCATTAATGATTTTGGTGTTGATGGATTTTTGAACTAACGCATGTAAATGTTCGAGCTTGTATTATACATATTAAAATTTACCCAAACATTAATTCCACAAACACATCCTTTATAAACGAATAAATGTAAATATCGCTGTTCCGATATTGGTAACAAATCAAGTCCAAGGGCCCAAAGACCAGCATATTTATGAAGATATGCACCTTTTTCAACTTTGGAGTGAAATTCTCTAACAAGTTCAACATCATTCCCAAGAATCGTTTCTCTTGCTAAATTTGTTTAAGTAAATTTTGAATGACAAAAATAAACTTTAGGTATAATGGTGATTATATTATAACATCTAAGTATTTTCTATTCAGAATTCTCGAACAAGTAGTTCCAAGATTTAAAAACCGTAATACTTACGGAAAGGAGTTTTTGACGGAAGCAAGCTTTGTTGATAAGGCCTTATAAGAAACTATCTTATCGGAACTACTAAATGGAGCGATGATTAGAGAGATTTGGAACTGACAATTTTTGCTTATTAATTACGTAACTAGACTATATATCAATTTTCCATATAAAAATTTACAAACATTCGCCTTTATCATTCTTCAGATAAACACGTGTCAAGATATCTTCCATACGACCAAAGTTAATAAAGAAGTCCGAAGTATCAATTATTTCATATCTAAAATGTTAGCTTCTAAATTTAATTAAAGGTTGGGTGCTTATCGGTTATACGCGCAACATTGTGTGTCAACCATTCTGGGGTTTATCTCATTAAAATAAATCATATATCATTTGAAATCACTCGATGAGCAATATCTCTTTTCAATCTGATAGATTAGTTCTGATCTCCCGTTAAAAAGTATAACATAAGTCCAATTATGGGTGTTTTTCACATTTATCGGGTTATAACCTTTAAACGAGTGATCTGTCGTTTTACGAATGTCTAAAATTAAAGAATTCCCTTTTTCTTATTTAAAATTTAAAACCCCTTTTTCCATTAAACAAAAACATATTTGTTTTTATCAAAACACCTGCATTTACTTAAATTAAAATGTACAGGGTGTTTCACCAGAAAAGCCCTTTTTGAAAAATTAATAACTTTTTTCAATATTGACATATTTTAATGATATTTTGTATTTTATAGCTATAATTTATAAGGTTTTTTTTGACATAAAAATTATGTCTAAATTCGAACCCTAACCCGAGATAATTTCGTACTCTACCGCTCTGTTTTTCCCTTTTTCCCCACATGCTTTCTTACTCCCTTTTGTTTGCTACGAGCGGCGAAAGACAATAGAGTAAACACTAGGCGATAGACACTAGATTTTCAATACAGTATCTACTCTTCGCCATACACAGGAAAATAAATGAAGTAAGATAGCACACAAAGAAAATAGAAAGAAAAGAGAACGGTAGAGTACGAAATTGAAATAATGGGTTAGGGTTCGAATTTCGACATAATTTTTATGCCAAAAAAACCTTATAAATTATAGGTATAAAATACCAAATATCGTAAAAATCTATCCACGCAGTAAAAAGATATTAATTTTTCAAAAAGGACTTTTCTGTTGAAACACCCTGTATTATTTTTTAACCGCTTTTGTTTGATTGGTCGTTCTTTGTGCCTTTTTTATTTTGTTGTCCAACCCTTTTTTTATATATCTGCTCTATCCTTTCTGTTTTTCTTCATTCTAAAAAAAACATTCTAAAAATTCTTCTAAAATTTGCTTGCAAAGATTTTGCTTTGAACTTTACTAAAAATTCTTGCTTTTCAACTTTTTTGCTAAAACTGATTTTTTACTGCTTTGGATTAAATACATTTTGTTGGAAAATTTTAATTGCTTTAAATAAAATTTCAATTTGTTTTGCTTGAAAAATTGTGTGAGTTTTTACTAGGCTTAATTTTTAATATTCGCGGATTTGCCCCTTTTCCGCGACAGCTCAGCCGGTGAAGTTTAACACACCTCTTGCACCAATTCAAAAAAATATATAATCTTTTATAGCGGGAAAAATAAAAATGTCCTCCGGGTACCGCACCGAAATCATTACTTTGCTCGAGGACGCAGACACACTCCTTGCAGCTCCCAAAACATTCAATGTACCCTTGAAAGGACCCACTCAATCAAACGCACAATTTCATGCTGCCATTCAAGCTTCCCTAGCAGATCTAAATCTAGAGTTTCAAAATTTGTGCGAAATAGCTGATGAACTTTCCCAAGCACACCGTAATTGGATGTCGCTCAGAAGTAACATGACAGGACCCGAACGTTTGGCCGATACTTCAGTCTATGACCAATTTTACGCGCAACATCCCTATATCGAAACCCTCAACAAATTGAAGCAATACAAACGAAAATTACGCTCTTCACAGCGTTTACTAGAGGGAGCACTACCCCCCTCTTCCACTCAATCCTCCTCGCATGCTCACATACCTAGAATGAACCTTCCGTCCTTCAGCGGCAAATCTGCCGATTTTCTTTCCTTTTGGAACCAATTTTCCGCCGCTATAGGAAATATCTCTTCCCTTTCCGATGCTGTAAAACTCTCGTATTTAAAATCCTGCCTGAGCGGCCCTGCTCTTTGCTTAATCGAATCATTGCCGCTTACTGACGATTCCTATGGCCAAGCGATCCACCTGCTAGAGAGTAAATTTAATAATAAAGAGGAGATTGTTCGAAGCCTTTACCAGGCGATTAAAGCCCTTCCCTATGTGAGAAAAGGGGAATTTTTTAACCAGGATTTTGCTGTGCTTACTGATAGTCTGGAATCTTTGCTTATTCAATTCAAACAACATAATGCCGACCCTAATGTTCCATCAATATTTATGGACATTGAAGCAAAACTACCAAATTTTATATTGTAAGAAATTTTTAAAACAAAGGAACAACTTGCCGGGCATTGGACCACCGAAGATTTGAAGGAATGTTTAAAATCAATCCGAAAAAGAAGAGAAGAAATTAATTCAATACACCCTTCTCGGCCGACTACTTTAAGGCCAAATGTCCAACAATCGCCTCCCAATCGAATGGAAACGCCAGTAAGTAATAGATTTTCATTACCTTTTAACAGGCAGCACCCAGCTAGAAATTTGCAGCCATCTCCGCCTTTAAATTTTTCGGCGGTAGCTAATCAACAGATCAGTAAAAATCCCGGCTTTAGACATCCGTGCCTTTTTTGCAACGACCCCAGGCACATTACAACATATTGCGAAAAATTCCAAGATTATAATTCCCGCATTTCCAGACAATGAGCTGAAATTGTGTTCCCGATGTTTGAAGTCTAACCATAATTATAGAAATTGTCCAAATCCTTCGCAATGCAAAAACTGCGCGCAAAAATCAAATCCCTGCAGCAAATTACACTTCCCGCAATTTTTACATAAATAATGCCCCCCAGCAAAAACAAACTCGAGTTTATGAAAATAATCAGCAAATTAATGCTAATGAGCAATACATTAACCGATCCAGTCCTCGGTCTCTAATACCATCTACAAGCACAGCAATACCCCCAAACCAACAAAATCAAAATTTTTCAATCCTCCCCCAAAATGCAAACATAGAAAGTAGAAATGCAGCCGAATTTTCCGCCCATACTCTGCAAAAAACGGCTACCAATTCAATTAGCACACTAGCCTCTGTTGCATATCCCGTTTTACTAAAATGTGTTTTAGGAAGGATTTTTAACCCGAGTGATCCGTCAAAGCAAATAATAGTCCCGTGTTTATTAGACGATGGTAGCACGAACTCCTATATTCTGTCTGCAGCAGCGGAAGCGCTAAAATTACCACTTGAACCGATAAATATACAAATAGGCGTTTTTAACCAGCAAAAATGCGCTCAATCTCCTGCTTTTGCCACAAAAATTGGCATTCAATTAGTCAACGGTCGTACGCTCACCGTTTCAACAACCACGCTAAATTTTCTCACTCATCCCTTGCCTGTAGCGAACATTAGTCCTCACCAATTATCCCCTGATTCAATACCTGCAGAATTGCTAATACAATGGAAGTCACCGATAGTTCTGCTAGGAAGTGATGTTTATTATGATATAGAACCAACTCCCGTTGCTAAGCTCCCTAACGGCTACAGATTAGTGCACACGCTCCTTGGCCCCTTAATTGCGGGAAAATCAGAAATAAATTCCCCCAGCCGATTTAGCAACACAATTTACAGAACACACTCATATTTTACCCAAATTTGCGAAGAAATTACAGACAAAAATTGTGACCGTCAAATAAACGACCTATTCTCGTTAGAAAACATAGGAATAACAACCCCAAATCCCGTTACAGAAATTAATGACGATACAGTACACCAATCTTTCCTAAAAGCAATAAAAATGGTAAACAAGCGATATCAGGTAGCTTTGCCTTTTAAAAGCGAACCCAACCAAATTTCGCTTCCTTCAAATTTTGGTTTAGCTTGGGGACGCCTCCGATCGACTCTTAATTCACTTAACAAAAACCCAGAAAATTTGGCCAAATACAATGCAATTATTAAAGAACAGCTGGATTTAGGAATAATTGAGCCAGTAAAAAATATTAAAGAATTTTCGCCTCCTTTGCATTACCTTCCCCATCAACCTGTAATTCGGCCAGATAAAAATAAAATGCGCATTGTTTATGACGGTTCTGCGCGCGAATCAAAAAACTCTCCCTCTTTAAATGACACGCTCTACCCTGGCCCTCTTTTGATGAACGAATTAATCGGAGTCCTACTGCGCTTTAGATTGCCAAAAATAGTGGTTGTCTGTGACATTGCCAAAGCTTTCTTGCAAATAGAAGTCTCTCCCACTCATCGTGACGCAACGCGATTTCTGTGGATCTTAGACATAAACAAGCCATTCTCTTCCCAAAATATACAATGCTATCGCTTTTGCCGTGTTTCTTTTGGTTTAACCTGCAGTCCCTACCTCCTAGCGGCAACAATAACTCATCACCTCCACCAAAATCTATCCCCACTCTCGAAAGAAATAGGCCAAAACATATATGTCGACAATATACTATTCTCTGCACAAAAAACAAGCGAAGCACAAGAAAAATGTTTAAAAGCGATTGAAATATTTGATGCGGCCTCTATGCCCCTGCGAGAATTTTCCAGCAATGAAAGTAACGCCATTAACCATTTACCCGAATCTTACAGATTGACAGGCTCCAAACAAAAATTCCTAGGCATACCATGGGAAACAGACCTAGATGAAATCTCTCTGGCCTTAAATCCCCTTCCTGAGCAACCACTAACAAAAAGAAAAGTCCTTGCATTCTTTGCCTCACATTTTGACCCTCTTGGACTCACGGGCCCCTTACTGTTACCGACAAAAATATTCATGCAATCGCTTTGGAATATTACTCCCTCACTCGGATGGGACACCGAATTGCCACACGAAGCTGTAAAAGAATGGGCAAAATTAAACAAAAATTGGAATGCCTCCTCTATTAAATTCCCCGCAGGAATTTCTCTTTTGATCCGACCAATACAACCTTCCAATTACATGCTTTCTCAGACGCTTCGCAAATCGCCTTCGCTACAGCAATTTACTTAAGGACCACAGATTTAACAAAAAATGAGGTAGAAACCTCGCTACTTTTTTCGAAAATTAAGGTAAAACCAAAAGCTAAAGCTAAAAATTCCCCATACACTATTCCCCGACTAGAATTGTTGGGAACATTAATAGCAACTCGGGCCCTTAATTTCGTGCAAAAACACCTCTCCCCCTCTATTAAACTTGAAGAGAAGTATTTTCTGTGGACTGACTCTTCAACTGTAATTAACTGGCTAAATAATACTGAAACGATTAACGACATTTTTGTCAACAACAGAATTGCTGAAATACGATCCATTAATAATTTAATCGTCCAACATGTAATTGGGAAGGAAAACCCCGCGGACCTAGCGACAAGGGGCGAAATGGACATCAATGCTTTTCAAAACAACAGTTTGTGGTGGTACGGCCCAAGCTGGTTGACTTCTTCTGATTGGCATGAACACCCGCAAGTTAAAAAATTTTCATCTGAAATATTTAAAAATAAAATTGAAAAATTGCCCCCGACAGCCCCTCTAGAGATTTATTCATTTTCCAACGCAATTACTATAGAAGAACCTGTTTTCCCAATTTTTCGGTTCTCTCGCCTCCCACACCTATTGCGAATTACAACATATGCCTTGCGATTTATTGCCAAGATAAAAAACACTCCTTTAACCCTTTATGCAAATAGCGATGTTTTCCGATCCTCCTCCCGAACAATCAGCCCAAAAGAAATAAACGCTTCGCTTTCCATTCTCCTACAACTAGAGCAAAAGCGAATGCCACCTGACGATAGTGCCTACTCATCTCTCGGTATATTTAAAGGAAATGACCTATTATTACGCTGCAACGGAAGAATGTCCAATAGTTGCTTGTCCAATTCAACTAAATTCCCCATTTATTTGCCACCACATTCTGATTTGACTAAGCTCATTGTTCGCGAAACTCACCTACTAGGGCAACATACTAGTCCTTTACAGACGCTGGCACTCATCCGAAGGAATTATTGGATTCCAAGCGGGCGCCGCACAGTAACCCACATATTACACAATAATTGCTTTACCCGATATACTGTCAAACCATTCGATTTACCTACTTTTCCCCCACTCCCCGCTGAACGAGTAAATCCTGCTCCTCCCTTTACCTTCGTCGGACTAGATTTTTGTGGGCCGATATACGTTCATACTTGCTCAGAATTCTCAGCTAAAAGTGCCAATGCTAGGCGAAATAAAAATAAAAGCGAACAGACAAAAATTTGGATAGCGGTCTTTGTTTGCCTAGTTACTCGTGCAATCGTTCTGGACATAGATCCCGACCTAACAACCCAGTCATTTTTTGAGACTTTAAGGCGATTTTTAGCCAACCACGATCCAAAAACGATATTTTGCGATAACGCCCCAACTTTTAATCATACAAAAAAGGTATTAAATATGCACGCAGCTAAATCTAACCCTAAATTTAGTGCAATAAAATTTAAATTTCGTTGTCCAATGGCAGCTTGGAAAGGTGGTTTTTATGAAAGAATTATGGCAATAATCAAGCACCACCTAAAACGGACACTCTCAAAAGGCATTTACCCGAAAATCAACTCGTTAAACTCAGTGCGCACTTGCTTAACAGAAATAACCACAATAATAAATAGCAGGCCAATTACTTTTGACTCTTCAAACCCAGCAGATCCTCGGCCACTTTGCCCAATCAATTTTCTGCAGCCATTAAGAGAAATTAAACCTTTACCATTTCCAAATACCGACACACTAGCAGATCCTACTTACAATCCCATGCCCCCCAGTGACCCATCACACTTGCTTAATTTGTGGTCCAAGCTTAGCACCGCATCAAAATTATTCTGGAAATATTGGAAAGAAGACTACCTTACATTGTTACGTGAAAGATACCAAAAAATTACCCCAAAAAATCAAAAAACCCCAATGATAGGAGATCTGGTTCTTATCTCTGAAGATTTCCTTCCACAATCAAGATGGGTAACAGGCATAATTTTGCAAATTTCAAACAATACACTCGGCCAACCAGACAAGGCCAAAGTACGAATCGTTTCCCCATCGGGTAAGGGTCGAGTGTTCGAAAGATCAATCGGCCATCTTTGCCCCCTCGAAACACAAAAGGAAAGTGAAGAAAGAATGTGTAATACAGCAGCTAATACAAATGTGTGTGAACCAGCGGCTAATACAAAAGAGAGTAAAAACCCAGCACCTTTTGTATAAAGCAGATAAGCTTAAAATAAACTTTGAATGAAATAAATAAATTGTAAATATTTCCCCTTTTTTGTAAATAAATGTAAACAGATTGGAATTCCCACCTGCCTACTAACCATAAAAATTTTACTATAAATTAAACTAATCATTCTTCATTTTTAGCTTTTTGCTACTTCATTTTAATTTAAACTAAACAACTTTCTTCAAATTCATTGCAATGGGATCTATTATTTCCCTAGAGATTTTTTCTGCTGATTTCCTCATAACTCTCAACACACAAAAATCTAATGACCACTTATACATAATAATAGGCCTATTTATTTTTGCTTTAATTTGCTCGAGCCTCCTTATAATCTATAAAATTAAATCGAATTGCAAAAAACCCCAACGAAATGGTTGGATTCCTCCACCCACACTAATGGCCATAATTTTAATTATTTTAATTTGCTCCCCAATAATAGAAGCTGGAAATCCCAAACGTAATTCTAAATTGCGCAAAACTGTAAAATGGACCGGAAAAGCTTCTGCCAGCCTTTTAGCCTCCCTGCTGCTTATTTGGGTCTTGACTATCTTGCTGCATACTTACTCGACAACCCAGATCTAAGCTCACTAATCCTAGCAGCAATCACCCTCCTTATAATAACCCTTCTTGCAGCAATAACTCTTTTTGTTTATAAAACATTTACATCACGCAATCGCTCTGAACCGCCCATAAACAAAATTAAAAATTTGAATGAAAGCGAACTAAAAATTTTAAGGCAATTAGCCTCTCAAGTTAACAATACGCCCCAATAATTTAAATAAATTTAAAATTTTTTAATTTAATTTTTTTAACAGCCTTATGCCCAAGGATAAAAAATCTTCCCTCGAAATTATCTTCCAACACCTTAATTTACAGCAACAACCAAAACCGAAGACACCAACACCAAAATTGAAATGGAACGACCAAAAACACCCCCTTCACCTGCTCTTTCCATTGAAACAACCATTAGCGAGGCACAAAGCCCAGAACCCCTCCCAGAACCTAAATCCATTATAATTGCTTCTACTGAACCCAGCAAACCCAACAACGACTGTATTGAACCAAACAACAAACGGCCAAGAATTTATCCTCCTTCAAATACAACAACTCCCCCACCCTCTAATACAAAAGAAAAAGCAACGGTTCCAAATAATGTCTACACAAAAAAGCACCTACTCAATAATTTGCCGGTAGCAAAAGCTGTCCTTGTTCATAGAAGTAATGAGACATTTTCCACAAAAAATCCTCTATTTTTTAATTTATCCGGCCGCTCTTATGGTATTCAAAATGGTGGTTTTGGTTCTCCAATTCGAAATTTGGTTGCTGTTGCTCGTCCACCACCCTTAATGTCCATCCGCATTCCTGGTCCACCAATAATACAACGCCTCCCTCACCCTTACTTTAACAACAAACATCCACCAACATCATACTATTGGAATAAAAGAAATTGAACTTTCCGTTGCTGGGGAATGTCGTTTTACGAATGTCTAAAATTAAAGAATTCCCTTTTTCTTATTTAAAATTTAAAACCCCTTTTTCCATTAAACAAAAACATATTTGTTTTTATCAAAACACCTGCATTTACTTAAATTAAAATGTATTATTTTTTAACCGCTTTTGTTTGATTGGTCGTTCTTTGTGCCTTTTTTATTTTGTTGTCCAACCCTTTTTTTATATATCTGCTCTATCCTTTCTGTTTTTCTTCATTCTAAAAAAAACATTCTAAAAATATTCTACAATTTTGCTTTGGACTTTACTTAATTTTTGCTTTTCAACTTTTCTGCTAAAAACTGATTTTTTACTGCTTTGGATTAAATACATTTTGTTGGAAAATTTTAATTGCTTTAAATAAAATTTCAATTTGTTTTGCTTAAAAAATTGTGTGAGTTTTTACTAGGCTTAATTTTTAATATTCGCGGATTTGCCCTCTTTCCGCGACAGATCAGCATGATCCATCAAGATGAAAAAATACCGCTTATCGAGAGCTTTCGAATGATATAAGATTGTAAAATTAATAGATATATTATATAACTTTAAGTCTTGATGAAAGATTTTCTGAGGAACGGCTAGGTAATATTATAAGCTTTATCTTTGCCAAACACAAAACATACTCTTGATTAGTAATTGACAATGAAATTGTTGTTACAAAACCAGAGAAAGCATGTGAGCTGTTATATTTTTTAGTTATGTACTCCGTTTTAACTTTGATTCCATGCCAAATATTCGAGGCAAGTTGCCCCACGGAACAAAAATGCTTCTTTTGTTCGTTATCACAAAATTCTTTCCGTTTTTGTTCGCATTGGATTGTTATATTGTTCTTTTAAGATGTGAATTATTCATAATAGTTACATAACAGTAATGCCTAGACTCATATTTCCTAAAATATTATAGTACTCACTGGTCCCACAAAGAGGTGTAATATTTAACAAAGGTGTACTAATTCATAGAGCTGTCCGAGACCGAAATTTTTCCAAGACTCAAGACCCAAGACAAAATTTTTTCCAAGACCAAGACTCAAGACCAAGACCAAAACTCCAAGACTCAAGACCAAAAATCAAGACCAAATTTTTAAATCCCATAGGTAAATTTTTGGTTTATTTTTTGTTATTTTGATACGATCACAGTCAACTTCAGCACAATTATCTATAATTTCGAAAAATTTATGCGAAATTCAAAGAATTTCGGGGAATTTATTCGTGTGGAAAATCAATAAAATAGGTTATTATTTCAGAGGATTTGGGTGGATTAACGGGATATTAGTGATATCACAGGATTAAGAGGGATTGCCGTGGGATTTAGTGAATTATGAGGGATGTTGTGGGATTTTACGTCTGGAACGCCAAGGGAAAGCCAAAATTTTGGCGATACCCAACGTTAGCCCCCCCCCCATTCGAAATCGACCCCCTGGCTACGCCCTTGGATTAAGGAGGATATTGAGGTTTAAAGGGGAATTTAAGTGGATTAAGAGGGATCAAAAGGAATAGTATGAAATTGGAGGACCAGGGTGATTAGGTGATGATGGCTGCTGATATCCATCCTCTATTTTATCCCTATCTTTTTGCGCACATGCGAAAATTTGTACAATTTTGGAAGGCCAAGAAGCCAGAATTCTTCATTTTCCAGCACCGCAGGCGAAAACTTTGGGAATTATGAAGGCCGAGAAGCCAAAAATCTTCCTTTTCCTGCGCCGCAGGCAAAAATTTTGAGGATATTGGATGGCCGTATGCCAAAAAAATTCACTTTTTCAGCGCCGCAGGCAAAAATTTTTTGAATTTTGGGACTCAAGAAGCCAGATTTCTTCCATTTTCTGCGCCGCAGGCGAAAATTTTGAGGATTTTGGATGGCCAAGCACTAGGTCCAAAAAGGCCAAAAAACCAAGACCAAAAAATAAAACCAAAACAAGACCAAGACAAACACTCCAAGACCAAGACCAAGACCGAAAAAAAACCAAGAAAAGTCTTGGTTCCAAGACCAAGACCAAGAGTCTCGGACAGCTCTACTAATTCAGGATGTTATGTATCCATTCATTCAAAAATTAGAGAGACAAACCTTTATTTGTTCACGAAGGCGGTATGGAATTGATGCAATAATGCCATTCCGCGTATTGTTACCGCTCAGTTGGCTTGGATAACAAATTAATAGTCTAAAAATATTATCAAAATTTTTATTCATATTATCTCCTTTACTCGTCACACAAATTAAAATATGGTTTATCGAAGAGTAAACCGTAGGAGCCATGTTCTTTTTGTTTAGGGTGCAACATGCATTGGTCCATATTTAAATATGGAATTGCAAAATGAGTGTTCACCATGTCGGTTAGAAAAACACTTAATTCAATAATAAAAAATTATGAAAAATGAAACTTAAATTGGGATTTGATATTTTGTTTTGTTTACATATGTTAAGCGCTGATTTATAGTACAGGCTTGAACATGGATACCGATAATATCCGTATATTTATCGTATATTATCGGTATCCATCTTCCGATAATATCATATCGGGGCATGGATAAAAAATTATCCATGGATATGGACAGTTTTTTATTCGGGCGCATACTGGTGAAAACGGATATGATGCTTAGACTCCACGGATATTGCTGATTTCAGTAAATAATTTTTTCAAAAATGTTTTAGACTTGATGCTAAATAAGAAAATAAGCAGTATTCTTGGTCTTTGAAAATTCTCAAAATTTTCGCATATGAATTTTGTATTTACGTATTTTCAACATAAAATATTTGACATACTATTTGCCATTCTCTTGATCATCATTCTGATCAGCTATGCATAATATTCTACATAAAATAAATGAAATAATATTAAATTTTTTTAAATACATTTTTAAAGACAAATATTCTTAATTATCAAATAAAATTAAATTATTTAAATTAGAAATACATATTTTACCAAATATTTAAAAATAATCAAACATATAATGAATTAATGTTCATAAAAATAGTAAAAATATAATGATCAATCATTTAAATCCAAAATGAAATAGTACATTACAAACTAATGATGATTGTTCATAAAAATATTTTTTATAAATTTATTTCTATCGTTTTTTTCTAAAATTAATTGAACAATTATTAGATATCCATTTTTGTTATATCCATACATCCTTTATCTTGTTTAAATTCGAAACTTTTCGAAGACACAAGCTCAAGGAGATCTCAATATCCAGGACGAAACTTTTACAAGAGTAAAGAATATTTATTTTCTTGAAAAATTACCAGGTCCGCAAATGTCGGATCCGCTAATGTTAATTCGCATCTGTCAATCCGCAAAAGTCGATCCGCTTCTGTTGGTCCGCAAATGTCGGTGGAAAAAGTAATTTGAGATTGGTAAAACTAAGCACTTTATTAATGCTTAAACTACGCACTTTAATGCTTAAACTAAGCATTTTATTAATGCTTTGTTACATTTTAAAATTTAATTTCTAATAAAATATTTAAATATAATCTGTATTAAAAATTTCACGAAATTCAATTATTTATGAAATTAAAATTAATTCTCCATCATTCGGATTCTTCTATTCAAAGATTCCAGTGCTTCTTGTAATACTTTAGCAATTTGACGCTGAATTTCATCTGTTTTTTTTTTAATTTTTTAATAAAATAAGTATAAGATAACTTTTAAATTTAAAGAAATAATTCTTACTTTGCTGACAGCTTACTGAACACGATCCTGCTAATAATATTTTATAGAGATTCTTTTCAGAAAATTTTCTATAAAGTTAGGGCAGATTTGTCGCTCAAATATTCTCATTAGGATTTGATCTTCTTTAGGAATTTCTATCCAAAGCCCTAATACTTCTAAGGACAGTGATTTTCAAAAACTTGGGATTTATATCATGATAGTATTCATTCCAAACTATCTGAATTTATACCTCACTCCCCAAAATAATGTTTTATATTATTATTTCCATGCCAATGATAAAGTTATTAACAAACCACTTGATCCAGCACCTCCATTAAAACCTAGTAAATTTGGATTTAAAGCTATTAAAAATAAATTTAAAAAATTAACTATAAAAAATTAAAAATAAAAACTACGATTGGCATTAAAATTAAAAATCTGAACTTTTAATTTTTTGAATTTAAAGTCTAGGGTAAAAAATTTCTAGTGATAAGTAATTATTTGCGATGTTAAACACGAGAATATTATACCATCGTTACAATAAAGTTAAAAACACACCAGGCATTCCAGGTATTCCAGGCAGTCCTCGATTTCCAGGTACACCAGGAAGTCCGTCTCCAGGCTCGCCCTTCTCTCCTTTCATACCTACAAAATTTTAAATTTTAATAATTTATTATTTTAAAACCCGGAAATCCATCTTGACCAGGCAGTCCAGGCATTCCTATTTGCGCAGCATTGAAGGTTTGGAATATTGATATAATAAATATTCCAATAATAAAGTAATTATTAAACATTATCTAATTTATTTTGAAAAAATATTATAAAGTCTTTTAAAGTTTTTAAAATAAATTCTAATCAAAATTTTTTAAATTTACTTTTCTTTAAAAAATTGTTGAATAAAAATATTAATAAAATCAAGTGTACTTAAAAAATAAAAAAACTGAACATGTTGCATAAAATCGGTTGTGCCCATAAATTCAAACAATGGTTTTATCCAATTCAATAATAGTTAAATTTAGATAATTAAGGACGTTTCTTATCGTTATAGAACGATTTCTTAATAAGAACGTTTTTTTCTCAAATTTGAAAATAAGTCCAAAAAATCGGTTAAATGAAAAAATGTTTTTATTATCGAAGTGTACATAAAGCTAAACTAAAAACATAATAAAATGTTATTATTATAGTAACAACTAATTAAACAATAAATCTTTTAACAATAGGCAATTAAAATAACCAACTGTTTTTAACGACAAAAATGCTTATTAAATGTTAATAAAATGGTTGCCAAAATAATTTATATATAAAAATATTTTTTTATTAATATAAATGTATTTATAATATATATATTGGCTTTAATATAAACGTTTAGTATAGAGGGGGGCTATTTTAGGGGGGAGGGTATTTTAGAGGGAGGGGTTATTTTTTTCGATGTCTAAATTGTTTGAAAATTAAAATTTTTTCACAAAATTTCGAATAATATTTTTGAAAATTTAATAGAATTCATCACAAACTAAAGTCTCCTAACGAAAATCCTAGCCCAAAAACTTCCATCAAGTACTCCTCAGATTGATTCATCCTAGACTTCGTTAAGGTTTCGAGCTACATAATTAAAAATTTATTTTAGCTTATTATCCCACTTGTATATTACCTCAGTTAAGTCGCTAAAGTTTAATAATATCGAGGGATCGGATTATGATGCCTATCTTGGCATTTTGAAGTATTAAAGTCAATGCAACATGACTTTAATCCTTCATCGTGAGACAAGTCATCGAGAGACAAGTGGCTACCTTGAGGTGATAACTGTCTAATATTGTTGATTATTTTATAAATACGTCTAGAAAATATTACCCAGACATATTCCAAAATTCAAAATTGAATTGAATTAATAGAAAATTTAAAATATTTAATTTTAAAATTAAAAAAATTAATTTGATAAATTAAATAACAAAAAATTTGAAATTAAATAAAAATTAAGATTTAAATCAAATTTATTATTCTAATATTTAATGCGATTATTCACTAAAATTTTTTCTCCAACTCTTCGATTCTTTTCATCAAAGATTCCAGAGTTTCTTGTAGTTTAGTAATTTGAGGAAGAAGTTCATCTGTTCATTTAAAAAATAATGAATACAAGCTTTTTGATAATTTTTTAATTTAATCCTTACTTTGGTTTCCCGATAAAAATATTTGACATTTTCCTGTTAATAATTATATTTTTTATATTAAGAAATTATATACATATATATATATAGCTTATTATCCCACTGCTCTAGAGTGGGATAATCTCTCCCAATCTGTTCTCTATTTTATAATAAATTTCATATCTAGTCTTTACATCTTTATTTTTATTATTAAATCATTCCTTGACCCATTTATATCATACAACTTTGCGCAGCAAAATACTCATTTTGGTGAACCTATATTAGTCTTATTCTAATTTTTAGTTATTTAATCGGATAATGAAATTGCTTAGTATTTCATTTGCAATTGTGATTATTTTAGTTTCTAGTAATGCAAAAATGAAAATGTCCAAATTAAAAGCAATAACTGAAACAAGAAATCTGATACAGCAATACGAATGTTTAAAATGGCCCACCATCTGTTTAACACCCTAGTGGTTAACTGACCCTGGAGGTCGGAAGCTGACCTCTAAGGTGTTGACTGTCGTTAATCCAGTTTAAAAAATTAGAAAATCTTTTTATTTTTATTTAGTGCTCAAATAAGTCTGAACAATCAATTCTTCCCAAAATATGCGATTTAATACTTCATCTTATTGGTGGATCTGCAATTGGAACCTGTAAATTAGCAGGCTTTCTCTTGGCTGCTCTGTTAATTGTATGGATGGCTTTCATAACAAGGCTGAAGAAATTGAAAACGATTGTGAACAACGCTTCAATCGTTGGCAAACACTCATTTTTCCTGAAACTACCAGTTCTGGTTGCTCTTCAACTATGTTATCATATTATAAAATAATCTGGCCGTGCTGTAAAGATCTGAAAAATGAGATTATCAAGTTTTCACAAAAATTATGTATTTTGTCTCGGAAAATGGCATTGGAGGTGATTGAGGAAGGTTGTGATAAATCTGTCAACCTTTATTTGGAAGAACCTAAAAAGATTTGTTACAATCTTCTTAACATTATGTGATCGTCTTTAGCTGTTGATACCCCTTGAATGCACAATCCTTAAGTTTTAAAATGTTTTAGATATAATTCAGTTAATTTATCTTTCTCACAAGAAAATTTTTTTCGCCATCTATATAAGATTTTAGAAGATATTATTTTATACAAGTTAATTTATAATTTAATCATCAAGCCCTTTGATGCGTTCTACCATAATAATTTGTTTTGGATTAATTTAATAATTTTGTTCTCTAATTAAATTAACTTTCTATATAATAGTTTGTAATTACATGCTAGAATTAAATATTATTTCACTCGTTTAGTAAATAACAATGTTGTTGGTTAATTTAATTCATTAATAGTGTACCAGTTTTACATGCAGTATTTTCGGGAAAGGTCCAATAACATTAGTTATTAAAATAATAAATTTTATTTTTTTTCAAATGATATTCTAAGTTTGGCCATAAAAATATTTTCATTTTTTAAAATTAATTATTAAGTATGTTATAGAAAACCTTGAATAATTTTAAATTTAAATAAAAATGATAACTAAAAAACGAAAAATCTGATTCTTAAAATCAAATATTTATAAATATGAATAATTGCTTTTAAAAATTTTTTTTAATTTATTTAAGGCTAATATTGTGTTTTTTAAATGATTGTCTTTTAACTATAAAAATAAGTTTAATAAATATAAATCATTTGTACTGACACAATCACATGTCCAACTTTTTATGCGTGCATTTTTTTGTAAAATTTATTTTAATAGATTTAATTATTAAGTATACTTAATAATTTCGATGTTCTTTCTTTAGTTTGTTAAAATTTTATACAAAAGTTCTGTAAGTTTATAATAATTAATTTATTTACGTAATTAACTACTTCACATTCATAACTAGTTCCTCTAAGAATAATCATTGAACTATTTATTTTAATATACATAAAACTTTCAGGCATTTTATTATTTAAATTAATTACAATTTTAAATTAACTACAATTTACTAATTTAGAATGAATTTATATTTATGTTTAATTTATTTTAATAAATTTTATGTTTAAAATATACTAAGAATCATATTATTTATTTTATGTTTTGGATTTTAAATCTAATTGATAACGAATGAACAATTTAATTTTATATATTTTCTTAAAATCAATATTATCGAATGTAATTATGAATTTTATAATAGCATATCATAAAATTTTTCTAAAAGGTTGTCCGGCCATGCCCTTTAAAATATGCTTTTTGTCCAATTAACCGTATTTTTAGAAATTTACATATAATATACACGATAACCTTTACTCGATAGTTAAATTATTAATTTGTAATTATGTTTTTAATCAAGTAATTTCTGTATCATTTATTTAAAATATTTTCTCTCTCAATCTCCAATAACAGAACCATACAAATTTTATATATGTAATTTGAAAATAAATTTAATAAATTTAAATACATTATCATCAGATTGATTCAAAATTTGATGTTATCAATTCAAATATATTATTAAACCCTTATTATTTAATTCTCATATACAAAATAAACTTTTATATAATATTTGTTAGTAGTAAAGTTTAAGAACATTTAATTCTATTGGCATTAATTTAATTAATTTTAATTTATTTTAAATTATTAATGTTAAATTAATTATTTTTAAATTATTAAACAAGTTTCTAAATTATTTCTTCTGATTTCTTACAAAAAATATTATGAATATTTAACATTTATTTAAAATTATACTACATATTTAATAATATATTTTAAATTTAATTAATAGTGATTAACGCATCATTGTTTACATTTAAAGATATTTTTGAAATATACTAAATTTTTATTATTTTCTGTTTCATTTTGTATTAATAATTTTATTGTATGGTATATCGCATAGTATTTCTTTAAATGATACGGAAAAGAATAATTATAATTTTGTTAATTTTCAATAATATTTTCAATTTACTATTTATTATATAAATGTTTATTTATTTAAAGATTTAGGATTTTAAAAATGTTCAAAAATCAAATACATAGAAAAATTATGTACATAGAAAAATTATTATTTAAAATTCTAAAATTGGAAAAAATATTAGTTTAATTTAGTCAATTTTTAAATCCAATTATAACATCAAAAAAACAACAATTTTGTTTAGACTTCTTTTTTAGCTATATTTGCATAGTAATGAAAATTAGTTGATACTAAATTGATGAGTAAATTTTAAATTGATTTATTTTAAAATTGACTTTATATAAATTGTATTTTTAAATTTTGATTAAGCAAAACTCAATTTTATTTAAACATTTGCGAAAATGTTATATTTTTGATGCTTAAATATTTCTTCTGGAAGTTTAAAATATGTAGATTTTAAGAATTTATTCAAAGACAAATTAATTTATTTATAAAATATATAAATATTAGGTTTAATGAATTAATTACATTAATATTTATTATGGCAAATGAATTTTAGAAATTATTTTCCTAATTTTTAATTATAATAATTATATTTTAATTAATAAATAATTAATAATTCATAATAATAATTTTCTCGTTCGATTTTAAAAATCTATCAACATATAAATATAATTTATTTCTCAAACAGATGTCCGATATTTTGTATTTCTCTTAGAAATTTTATAAAATATTTTTGATATGATGACACCTGTACAACTAAATTCATTTGGACATCTGTTTATAATTTTTGTATATATTAGTTTTATTTAGATTAATTTCAATAATTAAAGTGATTTTATAAAAGTTTTCGAATATTATATAGTATATCATGCTTTATTATTTTTTAATGTTGTTGATTTTAACGTTTATTATCTTTAATATTTTAATGTTTATTTTTATTTTAATGAATAATTTTGATTTGATTTAATTTTGATTTAATTTTTATTTTAATGTTTGTTATTTTTAATGTTCAACATGCAAAAAAAATGTTGCAATAATTTCTTATTGTAATTAATTTAATTATTTATAAAGTATTTATATAAGTAAATTTGTTATAATCTTTTGTGTTAAATATTCTTATTTAGTTAATTTTTATTTTGCATAATTGAACAAATTTATAAAATTAAAAAAATTTCTTTTTAGCTATCGTAAAATATATTTAATGTTATCAATATTAGCAATGTTTTATTTCATTTTTCAAAATCGACGATATTTAACTTAACATTTCATTCATTTATTCATTTCTTTGCATTGATATTTTTTATTAGAAATATTTTATTTCTATTTAATCATTTTATAAATAATAAATTCTATATTACTTTAGAAGAATATGTTTTTTAATAATTAATTCCTTTGACATTTAAACTTTAAATTAAATAATGATTAAATTTATAATTTATTTTCTAAAAATATTATGTCTATAAAAATATTAAATATGAATATTATATCTAATTAAAATAATTATTTAAATATAAAAAATAAAAATAAATAAGATTTAAATGTAATTGTCATATGTATGATAAAATACATTATAAAAATTAGAATCTATTTATATATTTTTTATTTAATATATATTTTATTTAAATTATAAAAGAAGGAATTTAAAATCTTGATTTTGTATTTAATTAAATAAAATTTATCAAGTATAAAATTGCTTAATAGCGATTAAAAATTAGGATGTCAGTACATTTAATTAATTAAAATTCTACTTCTCTGAAGAAAATAAACACAGATTTTTGTTACTTTTTTTTAAAAATCAAATATTAAGATATGTATTGCACATAAAAATATTTTAAATAAGTAAATAAATTTAAATAGAATAATTATTTGGAATTTGATACAGAAAATATATTAATAAAGAAGATATTTAAAAAAATAAAGATATTCTTTATAAAATGTCCTATGTGGATTGATAACTTTATTTATATAAAATATAATACAAATTTTATTTTAAGTAAGATAAATATAAAAATACAAATTCAAAACTAGAGAAATAAAAATGAAAAAAAAACATTTTTATAATAGAATTTATTCTTGATTATAGGCATTAATTCAAAGATAACGTTACAAAACTAAAATCGATGGAAGGGGCAATTTTTATTAAATATTATTAGATTATGTAAATATATAAATAAATTAAAAATATTTGACGATTATAAAAATTTAAAATAGAATTTATTTTAAATTTAGTAGATTTAAAATTTAAAAAAAAGATAATTATAATCTAATTTTAACAAAATAACATCAATTTGAAAATAATATTATAAAAAAATGAAAACTACATGAAAAAATCATTTTAGATCAAACAAAAATATTATATGTACATACAATTTAGTAATTAAAAAATAATATAATCTAGAATAAAAAATAAAATATTAAAAACTAAAAGTTTATAAATTTATTACGCTAATTTTTAGAATTTTAAATAATCAAATATAATAAATATTAAGCAAATTTTAAAAATGATTTTCAATCCTGTTAAATTTCTAAAATTCTTAATAAAATCAATTAAATTTAATTAAATTAAGATGAAGATATCTCAATTATATGGCCTAAAGTAAAATTATAATATACAATATTTTAAATTTTATTTCAAAAAGGATTACCAAATTATCATTATCACAACATTGTAAGTTACATTATTATTATATTTAATGTAGCTTTAACTTTAAAAATATAATTAAAAAAATAATTGTTTTATAATAAATTAATTGTTTTATTAGTATACATATAATAATAAATTATACATATTTAATAAAATTAGAAATTTGAATATTTATTTAATGAAAAATTATTCTTTAAAAATAAAATAAAAAATGACCGAAAAATGACTTACGAAATTAATGACACTGTGAAGAGCCCGGATGTTTATTATTTAAAGATTTATATAATTTTATATTTAAAATCTGAAGATTGCTTGTGGATATTAAACGCATAATACATACATATAAAATAACTATAGTTTTGTTTAATTTAATCACTATGATTTAATCAATACAAATTTAGTACATAAATAGTACATCTTCAGAAACAGCAGATATACTATTGTCATTCGGAACAATTAAAATTAAAAAATAAATTATTTGAATTAATAAACACTGAATTTAATTTATTAAGACAAATAAATTAATAATCATAACATTTCAAATTTGTGATAAAAACTATAAAAAAGGAGATGACATTCAAATTTGTGATAAAAACTATAAAAAATGGATATTTTTATTTAATCATTGATAAAATTATATTTATGTATCTTAAAAATATCTTCAAAGAATTTTAGATTCAAATATTATTAAAAGTTTTAAGACAAGTCTAACCATTTCATGTTTCTAATTCAGATAACACGACTTTTTTAAAAACCAATATTTTCCTTTCCAGTCGGTTTCAAACATCAGACACAATATTAATTTTCTAAAAATTACGCAAATAAATTATGTAAAACTTTGTATGAATTCATAAATTATATATTTTTAACAATTTAAAAATAAAAATGATTTAACAAGTCACTGTCACTCATTTATATAAATTTTGAAATATTAAGTTTAACTAAAAAAATTATTAAATCCGCAAATGAATAAATAAGATGGTAAATTTATTAATAATAAATATATAAATTAAAGCATATAAACAATTTGCTTTAGTTCCATACAAAAAAAGCTGCCTTGTGATCTATGCCATCAGTACAAATAATAGAAAAAATAAATTTTAATAATTTAGTTAAACAATAAATAATTATAAAATATGAGTAGAATTAATATTCATAATAAAAATTAATTAATGTTTGAATAATTTATTTAATGAAAAACTTATCAATATACATATAAATAATAGACAAAAAATAAGTTTGATCTTTATAAGAAATATTCTTTAAATGAGTATATATTTTTATTAATATTTCTAAATATATTTTTAATAATAATTTAATATTTATTATTAAATTTAATGGTTATTTAATAAATAATTATTTATGCATTTTTTTAACAAATCATAATTTAAAATTATTTTTTTTATATTCGAGTTGAAAATTGATTAAAGCAAGAAGATGGCAAATAAATTATTAAGTTTATAAAAGATAAATTAACGTACAACACGTGTGCCCTTATATTATTTTTTACTTAAATTATTTTTAAAAGTTTGAAATCGGAATAATAAATACTTACTATGAAGTTATATTTAATTAGATGGATAATTGAATATTTATTTAATAAAATAGTATTTTTAATGTTAAAATTCGAATTGAAAGTTAATTATCTTTAGATATACGAAAACATTTTAAAATAATTTTTTAAATATAATTTTTTAAAATAATATTTTTATTAAATATTTTTTATTTTTTTATTAAAAAACGATCCGCAAATGTCCAATCCGCAAATGTCCGTCCGCAATTTATAAAATTTAGTCCGCAAATGTCCGTCCGCAAGTGTCGCACTACGGAAAAAAGATGGAAAAAAATTAAAATAAAATTACCAAATAAATTTATATTAATTTTCATTAAACAACTATATACAAAATTTATAGCAATTAAATTTTAAATTAAGGCCATGCGAATTAACAAAATTGAATTTTAAATTATAAAAGATTAAAAAAATTTATTTAATCCTTAAAAATTTTTATATTTAAAATATTATAAAATAAAATAATCAACTCAATTTTAAAATATAAGTTTTAAATCTGCAATCATAAATCTATCATTGTTTATCATGCAAAAATTGTGAACAGATTCCTCAATATGTCCCATAAGATGAACTCTTTCATATTAAATACATTCTAGATTGATTAAATTAATTATTTATTTAAGAAAATGAAATTCGACAGAAAACATATTTATAAAAGAATAAATTTAAAATGAATTAAATTAAAAGACTAAAATTAAATAAAGCTTTCAATAATTGAAGATTGTCTATTTCATTAAATATTCTTCAAAACAAATTGGAAAACAATTATATAAAGGATTATTTATGTAATTGTATTAAACTAATACTAATATATACTACTAATACATACAGCATTTTTAATTAAAAAAGAATCACAAGATTTAATTACAAGAGGCCTTCATGGAAATTTTTTATATAAACGAATCAGGCCTCCCAAAAATTTTCATGTTCATCCAAACTTAAAATTTTCGAATTTGAAAGATAATGGAAGAAAAATCTAGTTTAAACTTTATTAATTTTTATTTATTTTAAGGAAATAATGTGTTACAATAAGGAAATAATGTGTTATTCAAATAATTTTTATCCATTACCATAAAGATACAATTTTGGACATCTATTGCAAATACATCTTCCTACAAATATTTTTAATTAGAATTTAGTAATTACCTCATGATATTATATTAATAATTACCTCTTTCATATTTAGATCCGCAAGGACAACTTTTCAATGAGCAGTTTCTGTTGAAAGTTCGTTTGAATCGTCTACTAATTGTAGATCGATCTATTTTGGCCTTTTCTACCGAATCTTAAAAGAAGATAGAAGAAAAATATTTAAAATAAAATGGAAGCTGTAGGAGCAAAAATTTTTACAAGGAAATGAGTGTAAACATGAGTACCGTATTTCCTGAAATATTACTCCAGGAGTACTATTTTCAACCCTCGTTCAAAGGAGAGTATTATTAAAGGGAAATATATTGTAAATATTGTAGAAAGCTAACGATATCCGACTCTATCCCTCGAAAGCCACGTTTTTCCACTTAACCCTCCGAAAGGGTGACCATTTTTTACCCTTTTTTACCTTTTCGCCCTATTTTTACATTTGCCATATTTTTGCCCTGTTTTTATTATTTTGTAAAATTCTACAATTTGTAACATTTTATAAAGAAATGGCTGAAAAAGGAAGAAATCTGAAGTTGACCTACCATAATTCTCAAAATTTTCGCCTGCTGCGCTGAAAAAGGAAGAAATCTGGTGACCTGACCTACAAATTAGAAGAGTATTAGAAGAGTACCACGATTAGAAGAGTAAGTTTTAATTTTTTGCCACATTTTGAGTGGCTGCGCCCTATTTTATTGGTCTGGAAATAGTCACTATGTCCTCCGATATTCCTCCGATATTCATAGTTATCCAAAATATCCGTCAAATCATTGTATTTCTCAGATATCCAATCCAACCATTGGATATTTTTCGGTATACTGATACAGAATACCTAAAAGGCCACTAATCTTAATACTAAATATTAAAATAAACAAGACTACTACAAAATATTTCTTAGAAAAAATAAATGAATACAATGTGTAAATTTCGATAGTCTTATAATGTTTAATAATTTAGGTATTAAAGGGGAAGTTCTAATCAAGGGGTGTAATATTACAGGAACTACGGTATTTTATTGATTCAAACTATATAGTACCTCCATTTTCTACTATAGAAATTTTTTCCGTAGTCGATTCGAAAGTAATTATAATAATTAAAAACCAAAAGAATATTATTTCATTCTTCATTTTTAATATTTATAAAAGTAGATAAAATTTATTTAATTAATTTATCTGATAATTTTTAAATTTATAATAAATATATAGGTTGTTGTTTCACCAGAGAAGTTCAGAAATTTAGCTGGATTAATGTAGAGTTGGGAAAAATCAGTGGATTTGGAGGGATATCTGTTATATCAAGGTATTTGGAGGTTATCTATTGCGGTTAAAATTTCTTCTTGAAACCATAAATATTTTCTTAATAATGTATATTTGATATTAATCCCTCAGATCACATTAATCTGGCTTTTATCAAATTTATAACCGACCAACTAAATACCTGGAGGGATATCAAAAGATTTGGAGGATCCGAAATGCATTACAAATATTCCTTAATTTACAATATCGCTTCTAATCTCTAATTCGTTTATTCCTAAAAACTCATTGTATCTTCGCATTATCCTTTAAACTCACAATATTTCTACTTATCCCAGAATTTATAAAATATCCATTTTCCCACAAGTAATTTGATATCATTTATAACAATTAAAGTTAAGATGGCAGTGATTTTGAGGGATTTAATTGATTAAAAAAATTTTAATTGAAGGAATTTTAGACGTTTGGTGTTTTTCGAACTGATTTAATATTAGAAAGGTGCCGTGTGATGTGGGCAGTTCTAAATTGGGCAGTAATTTGGGCAGTGAGTGGTTTGGTCAGTAGACGCTTTTAAAATATAATTTTAGACACAATAACAATTTGAGTAGCACTAGAAATAATTTGAATGATTTTGGCAGTGACTTAAATTTTTTAAAATCGTCAACACACAAAAATTCGTGGTACGACGCCCAAGATACAACATTTTTCATTTTGAACAAATTTCCCGTTGTGGGAACAATATTGCACTTTGTTGGTGGCAATTCTTGGTCTCGCTCTTTTGCACGAAAAAAAATTCCGCTCTTAGCGAAACAAACAAAAATATATTTTTAAGAAATAAAAAACGAAAGAAACTAAAAATTATTTTCGAACGAAACACGAACGAAAATTTTTGTGAATCTCTTCCCCGAAGGTATATTATAGGTACGAAAATCGAGAAATAGGTTCCTACTTTAGATTTTAAGTCTTGAAATAGATCCAAGAAAATTTGAAAAAACCTAAATAAATTTGTCTTATAAAAAATATGCGCAAATTTTGGAATTATAGATATTAAAGTGAAATAAAAATTTTCTAAAAATTTTATCAACTTTAAAAAATTTAAGTTACTGCCCAAATCACTGAAAATTATTTTTCTAGTGTTACTTAAATTGTTTTTTCGAGAAAAATTATTTTTTAAAAACTTTACTGCACAAATCACTCACTGCCCAATTCATATCTGCCCAAATCACCAGATAACATTAGGAAATGTATTTATAAACGTATTATAGAAGTTCTCTTATATTAGCTATTAAATAATTTGCAGAGATTTTTCTAATTTATGATTTTTATTGTTAAAAATGTTTAGTTACATTGAGACGAAAATAAGAACATAAAAATAACGAAAATCTAATTAAAATGTTCTGGATTGCATTTGCCCAAATATTTTTTAAAGAAATATCTATGTAAGGAAGACGGTGACAAAAGTTAAAATAATAAGGAATTTTTAATCAAAATATATTTCTATAATACTATCAGCTGATAATCAGTCTAAAATTGACATATTGTGAATGTAATGTCATTCAAATTTGCAAAATACATAATAGTATGATAATAAATTAAATTTTCTTTAATGAATTAATTTATAATTTTATTAATATTATTTTTTTATAATTATCGAAACTCGCAAAAAGGTGATAAATCGTTGTAAATTAAAATAGTTACGCGAAGGTAAATTGTTAACCGAAGGTTAAATAAAGTGGTTGCGCTAGGGCAAAATGTTGTCTTATAATAAAATAAGAAGTCGAAATAAATAATAATTTATTCGAAAATTAGTTATACAAAGTATAAAGTTTTAAGTATGAATAATACAAAAAAGATTGAAGTTTGTTAAATGTTCATTAATAGTGTCATTAAAAGTCAATGTGTGAAAGAGCGATTAATATTTATATAGGATAGGCTGCATAAGCTTAAGTGTTTGTTCGCCCCTAACGGCGATTGTTATCTCTTCTCCTTCCGGTTATAAGTTTAATGACTAAGTGTTTGTGAGAAAGGATAAGAGAACAGGTCAAAGTGCACAGGAAAATATATTAAATATTAATTAAATAATTTATCGATATTTAGGGTTTTACTAACAAAACCCAACTTCGAAATCCTCCCATTTTATTTAAAAATGTTTTGGAAATTATGTTCGGGGTTTTCCCAATTAAAGCCCAACTTCGAAATCCTCCCACTTTTTTAGAAAATGTTTTGGGATTGGGGTTTTGGGTTTTTATGAAAAGAACTATTTTATAATAATCATTTAGCCCCTAACGGCTGTGTATATTAAAATTCGGGTAATTTACCCCAACTTTTATATCTTCCCAGTTTATTTAAAAAATGGCATTTTCGATCAAGAGAACCTCTAACGATTCTCGTAACCATTGGCTACTTCAAATAATTTTTTTTCGTGCTTTGTGTCCCCTTTGATTTCTATATCCAGGTTATGACACAAGTTCACGGCATTTTTGAAGTTCATAATTTTCCATGGTTTCTAATTTGCGGGGTAAGCGGCTTTAAAGAGCTTAAATATATTTAACCAAAAATAAAACCCTGGGATGGGCTATATCACTAAATCGGATGCCACTAACGGCAGGATGCAATTTTTTGGTTTAGATGATTTGCCACTAACGGCTAATGATTTGCCCCTAACGGCTTAGTTCAATAAAGTCGAATTGATATAATATATTGGGGAGGAGAAGAGCAACTAAACTAAATTGGACTAAAAACGGAACCATGGATAGCGCCTTTTGGGAATGGTTCTTAGAAATAAAGAGAATTGATAAAACAAAAATAAAAAAACTATAAAATTTAAAGAAAATTTATCGATTTTTTTCTTTTTTAATCATCTTTTCTCATTTCCTTCTCCAAGCCAATCATTTCCTGACATCGGCGTTATCAAGTTCCATGATTTTTGTTGCAGGCAATTGTCCAATCCATCCTTTTTGTGTGATTGATCCATATTGCTAAACTTACTATTATTGGGATGTTTACTGGGATAAAATTCACGATAAAATCGGAAATTTTTTGTTGTACCCTCTAACGGGCGGTTTTTGATTTTTCGATTCAACGACAATTCTTGTGAACTTAATTTGATCGCAAAAAGGTGATAAATCGTTGTAAATTAAAATAGTTACGCGAAGGTAAATTGTTAACCGAAGGTTAAATAAAGTGGTTGCGCTAGGGCAAAATGTTGTCTTATAATAAAATAAGAAGTCGAAATAAATAATAATTTATTCGAAAATTAGTTATACAAAGTATAAAGTTTTAAGTATGAATAATACAAAAAAGATTGAAGTTTGTTAAATGTTCATTAATAGTGTCATTAAAAGTCAATGTGTGAAAGAGCGATTAATATTTATATAGGATAGGCTGCATAAGCTTAAGTGTTTGTTCGCCCCTAACGGCGATTGTTATCTCTTCTCCTTCCGGTTATAAGTTTAATGACTAAGTGTTTGTGAGAAAGGATAAGAGAACAGGTCAAAGTGCACAGGAAAATATATTAAATATTAATTAAATAATTTATCGATATTTAGGGTTTTACTAACAAAACCCAACTTCGAAAATAATTTAAGTGAATTTAATAATTTTATTATTATGGAATTTTTAAATGTATAATTTGTTTATAATTTTATTATTATATTATAAAAAATATGTATGTAAGTATTAAGTTTATTTACTATTCACTTAATCTGATTTATTTTATTTTTAATTTTATTTACTATCTTGACATTTTTAACTCTTATTTAAATTTTAGTGACAATAAATAAAAATAATAAATAACTAGATTAGCCGACATATGATCATTTACTTTACTAAATTTACTGACTTTATTAGTACAAACAGTCATAATCATCATTAATTTGTAAATTAATTAGAGTGCTATCATTTTTACCGATCAGTTTATTCATTTTTAAATAAATTATTTAAAAAAAGCTTATTTATTGAGAATATACACTCTGTCCCAAAAATATACATCCACCTATATTTGTGTCATAAATCCGTAAGTTGTTAACGGATTTGAATCAAATTTTAATATATAATGCAAAAAGACATTTCGAAACTATATTTAAAATTTGATTGGGCACAAAAATAAGACAAACTGATCGTGTGTTTAATTGTACAGTCAAAATAACTCACCTTACTTAGTGTATAATAAAACGATTGATTCTCAAAATTCAATTTACGACGTTTATTAAGTAGGTTCTGTTTCCCCACCCAATGTCCAACCAAAATGTTGAAAAAGAATCATTTTACGTGTATTTAACATTGAATCAATCTTATGTAGAATCAGAGTGCATAAAAATTATTAATTTCATTTTAATTTAAAATATTTAATAAAAATGTTATTGAGAGAATTTATCAATATTTCATTCATTTTTTGTGTTTTTGCCGTTATGGGTAATGAGCAAGAAAATCTTATCAATGAAGTGTAAGTCAGATTTTTGTAAATTTTATGTATAATTATTATGGAGTTTGTTGTGCCAAAAATATGGCGCTCTAGCTTAGTGGGTTGCAGGATTATTATTGTATATCTATTTTAAAGTAATAATAAATCGGATTAAGTTTTCTTCTGAACGACAAGGTCAATATACACCATGAAATTCCATATTTAATTACGGACCAATGTATGCTACGACCTGGTCAAAAAGAGCATGGCTCTTATGGTATAATCTTCGATAGACCTGAATATTTTTTATGTGACGAGTAAGAAATTAATTTACTGTTAATATACCCCCACAATTGTATACAATTAATTAATATAAATTTTATAAAATTTGATTAGCTGAGGACATGAAATTCTTCTCCAGGCTCCAAAAAATCTTTGAGCCCAATTTTTCCTTGCTTTATGCTGCCAAATCTATGCGCTCGGTTAAAATTTGCTAGCTTTCATAATTTTTCATCGTACTCGTACACATGCATTGAATTTTTTTGTACTCGTGCTAGTACAAACGCAATTTTTCATTTTTTTTAAATTTTTTATAACCTTGTAGCAAGTATGTACCTCATTGTACCTCATACTTGCCTCTTATTTTATTGTATTTAAGAAATATCAAGAATATTTAAAATTTTGTGATTTTTTGATGTCAAAGACATATATTTCTGAATCTTTAGGGCCGTACGCGAAAATTTGTCAATTTTGGAAGCTATAAAACCATAAATCTTCACATTTCATCTATTTCATTACCGGTAAAATTTTGAGCATTTGAAGTACAAGTAGCCATTTTCTTACAAAAATGGGTCGGATTATCCTTCCCCATTTCCTTCCAAAATTTAATGCAAAGTACGAGTTTTCTACCCTATTTGCTCGTGCTAGTATTAATTTACAAATTTACATTATTTTATTTTCTCATAATCGTACAAGCTTTTTTGCTTGTACGTAATACGTACTTGTACATGATGCGATATGTACTAGTAAAAGTACGAGTATGAATTTTGGTACGAGCTTCCAAAAGTGTGTGCATCTTTAAATAAAATATTCAGATTTTTAATATGTTACCCGAGTCAATTGAATGGCAATAATACACTCAGCGGAACCATTGCATCAATACCCTACCGTTTTCGTGAAGGAAAAAAGGTGAATTAACAAGTATGCTAAACATTGAGTCACACATAGAATGTTTGCTGCGTGTCCGGACAATGCGTTAGTGGACAATGCGTCAGTTGAAAATGCGTCAATGGACAATCGGTCAGTATTGATACAAAGTGATTAAAAGTGATGATATAAAAAGATAAAAAATGATATAAAAAGACTAAAAATGGGATATAAACAGATTAGGAGTATTCAAAAAGGGATTTTGGGGTTTAGAAGGGATATAGATGGATATGTTGGGATTAAGGCCGATATCTCGTGTATGGGAGGATTAACAGAGATATAAAGTTATTTGGTTGGATTAAGGGAGAGGTCAGTAGATTTGGTGAGATATCAATGAATTTTTATCTCTTTATATCATCACTTTTAATCACTTTATATCAATACTGACCGATTGTCCACTGACGCATTGTCCGGGAGCCGTTTGCTGAACTTAACTTCGAGCACATTCTTAAACATTTACATATATAGGAAAAACGTGTATTAATATAGTTCGAAATTTATACACAAAGTTTTCTATCTGATGTCTAGAAAGACACAAAAATGAACTAAGACAAAAATCAACTATCAACATCTGGTATCAATAACGTATTTCGTTATAATCATAAGTCCGATCTTTCCATTAACAATTCAGAATAATCCTTCATTTTTAAAGAACAATGTCACCATTAAATGTGAGCAAAAACGTAAAGAATTTTGTGGCGAAACTAAAAACAAATATTTGTGCTCTACAGGACACCTTGCCTCAACTAGTTGGCATGGAATAATGATGAAAACGGAACGCGTAATAACTCTCAAGCATAATGATTCATATTATTATTATAAATTCGTAACTACACTTTCGCTTTCAATTACACAACAAACGTAAGTGCTAGTTTTTAGAAAAGTTTTATACTAGAATGCAACGACTCAATGACTAATAGACTAAGAATTTCAGGTATGAAATTACTGCGAGTAGAATATTCAACATAGAATTTGGTCGTGAGGAGGATATATTTACAAAAGTGTCAGAGGACGGCATTGGTGAACGATATTAATTAATTATAATTTTCGAAAATACTCTATCGGCTCTATATTTATTAAGCTTAAACCAAGCCCTGGGAGCAAAAAATCCAATATTCCTTCACCAAAATTTTCACCGAATTCTTTTGTAACCAGAACCGAAATAAAAAATTTGGCACTGGTTTAGTTTATGTCTACAATGAACTTTTATGCATACAAGCAAAATAAAATTAGATTTTTTTGTTGCTGAAAAGAGGGGTATGGTTCCAAAACATTTCTTCATGTTCGGGACCTACGACCACTGGTTCTGGGGCAATTCCTTACCCTACCCCTTGAAATTTCTGTAAGTTGTAGCAAATTTTTAAAAATTTCAGAAAAACGGTTATAAATTTCAGAAATTTCAAGGGATAGGGTTTTCGGTTAGTTGAAAAAGAACATGAAGAAATGTTCTGGAACCATACCCCTACTTTGCAATATCAAGAGAAATCCTATTTTTTTTTATTGAACGAATAAAAGTTCATTGGACGCATAAACTAGACCAGCACCAAAAATTTTCAGCTTTTCGGTTAGTTTAAAAGGACAACCCTATCCTATAGTATTATTTTGATTTTTTAAAATTATTTATTTATATATAATAAGTTAAATGTATCAACAGAAAATTTTCTTGGAAATGATTCTGACCTTGTTAAAGAATTTACTTTCAAAGTTGAGAAAGGCGCATATCTTCATAAATATGCTGGCCTTTGGGCTCTCGGCTTAGATTTATTACCAAGATCGTCACAACGCTCTTTACATTTATTTGTTTACAAAGGATGCATTTGTTCAATTGATGCTTGGGTAAGTTTTTGTATCATTATTGTTGTGCGGAAAGGGTAAAGGGCACAATACCTCGCTGACTCAAATGAGAAGGGAAAGGAGAGATTCGACCTAAACAAATCAGCTCCTTAGTTTTAACGGGCAACGGAGATATACAATCACCAGAAAACAAATTCCTTAGAAAAATACACAATCAAAAACACGGAACACAATAATTATTTATTTAGTTAATATAAGATTATAAATGAAGTGCCTCGGGGGAATATGAGCCGAGCATAAGTTTGGGCTGCCTGTCAACAAAGCAGGCCCTGTTGGTCTCAAATAGATTAAAATATGGGCAAGTCAAAAGTTGGTAATATTATAATTGATTGGTAGAGCTCAGAAAGCGCTGGAGATAAAAAGCACGTGTGAATAAGCAAGTAAAATGATGAACAACAATTAAAAGCTTGTGAATGTTGAATTAGCAAGTGGTAATAAGCAAGTCGGAATGAAATATAGCAAGTAACAAGTAGCAAGTGATTTAAAGAGAATAGGCCAAAACATTAAATATGGGTAAAAATGGACGTAAACAAATAGATTTTAAGAGAGAAAAGAAAAGTTTGAAAAAGTGTGTTTTGAGCGGGGAAATAATAAATTGAAATTAAAATATTAATTAATAAAATAAAATGGATTTCAGGTGCCCTTTGGGCACAATTGTTTTAAACAGATATAAGAGGATTTAGAGGGATCAAGGGGTTTAACGTAATGAATGGGTATTACGGAGATTATTATCTAATTTGAAAAGATTAAGGAGAGCGTAAGAAATAACATACGATTAAGGACGGATGTCAGAGAAAATTTAAAAAATGAAGAACCCTAGTTAAAAAATTAGAGAGAAATAAGTGAATTTATAATTTTGCAACACAATTTTTTCGATTTTTCTCTCTAAATTTTTTAAATTTTCTCCTTTATGATGTTACATATCAAATACGGCGGATTTAAAAAAGGTTTAAAAAGAGAACCAAGAAAAATTGGGGTTGACTTTAATTTTTAACCTTTATTTTTTAAATATATTTATGTATTTAAATTAGTTTAAAACTCCAGCAACTCCAAAGTTATATATTCCAACTGTGCCTGATAGGTTGAAAAGAAATGAAAGTTGTTCTACAAGATATACTAATAATACTTTTCACAAATTGGGACCTGTGGTGAACAGGGACAAAATAGTTGGTTTATCTTTATTGATGAATAACCAGGGACGTTATGGCAAGATTGAATTCTCTAAATCTAAAGATATTTTGCTAAGAATGGATTTTGTTGGGAAGGAAATAAGAATTATTTCTTATATGGTAATTTAATTATTTTTACTCAAACATTTGGTCTAGCATCTTAGGGGTCTGTCAACTGAAGTAATGGTGTGCTGCTTTCAGTTTCTTTTAAGAGATTTAAATTCTGACTGTAAGAGCTTAAATTCTCTAATAAAGCCTATATTCTTTAAAATATTTTGTAGTCATACTAAAAAACATTGTTGAATTAATTATTATTAATATACATTATATTATTAATATACATTATTATTAATAATTATTATTAATAATGTAATTAATTACTTTCAATGAATTTTCTTTGCATTATCGTTTAACAATTGCTTTGTCTTTTATTTTACACCCCATTACATCAGTTGAAAGACCCCTAGGATCTAGCTAGATCAAGTGTTTGATCATTACTAAAAACTCTAAAAGAGATACATTCGGTGAATGTAAAAATTGCGGGAAATTTTTAAAAAGTGAAAAAACGTGGTTAATTCTTCGCATAAATAATGTGAAATTGAAATTCGCATATACATTTATCTTAAGCTTCACTTAAATTTATAATTGTTATTCAGTCTGATATAGAATCTGTGAATAGAACTCTTGAATTAAATTTGTTTGAAATTGGAGCTCAACTTGAATTCAATATACGAATAAGCAACTATTATTTTTGGATATATTTTGAATGTGACCCTTTAATAAATTTTTTACAAAAATTGTGGCCAAATGTTTGGTGGGAAAAAATTTTTTTTAAATCTGAAATCGATATGTTAATGGATGGTGCTTTTATCATGAACTCCCCTATACATGTTGATTTTCTTACTGATTCACAAAAGATTATTGTATGTAATTCTTAAATTTTGAAATGAAGCAGCCAAGGCGTTATTAAATTAGGGATTGTACATTTTAGTAAAGTGAAAAAATTATTCTAAAATTATGTTTTTAAATTTAGTTATTGAACAAACCACTAACGCATTTGCGCGATTATTTTGTGAAAAAAATACAAATAAAAGTAATACTAAAAAATTATACATACACTCTGTTCCAAAAAGATACGACCACCCTTATTTTTCACTGTAACTTGATGATAAATCAACAAATCCAGCTTAAATTTTAATACAATATGTATTTCTACAATATTATTAATTCTATAAATGTCATAGTTATCAGTTGATAAGTAAAAAATATGTCGTTTAAAAACCGATTTTTAGGTGTTCCAAAATGATACGACCACTTGATGATTTTATACTAGCTTAGTACCTATCATTGTTTATTTACCCTATTGTTAAACTACAATAAATACTGTAAAAAAATAAACAAAAACTGGGCCGGTATCTTCCACAGAAGTCGAGTTACTGATACCTCCAAAATCAACGTAAAGCAGGGGTAAGGCATTGTCAAAAAGATTTTCGACCCCTTATAGGTTATTTAAAATTATTATTCTAGGCTCATTTGAAAGCCCTTGAAATTTGCTATAAGATAACAAAAGCCATAATTTTCAGAAAAAATTATACAGAAAGATAAGGTCTGTTGAAGATACCGCCCAGTTTTTGTTTATTTTTTTACAGTATTTATTGTAGTTTAACAATAGGGTAAATAAACAATGATAGGTACTAAGCTAGTATAAAATCATCAAGTGGTCGTATCATTTTGGAACACCTAAAAATCGGTTTTTAAACGACATATTTTTTACTTATCAACTGATAACTATGATATTTATAGAATTAATAATATTGTAGAAATACATATTGTATTAAAATTTAAGCTAGATTTGTTGATTTATCATCAAGTTACAGTGAAAAATAAGGGTGGTCTTATCTTTTTGGAACAGAGTGTACGTAAATGTAGCTGTTAATATAATTTTTATTTAAAATATTTAAAAATTTCTGCGACTAATTTAATTTTGGCTGGCGAAATTCATTATTTAAAAACTCATTTAATATTATCTGGAATTGAAGCTTTTGGGTGACATTTTGTCGGCCAGTCGATAGCTTATTCATAATAAAATAGGAACCAAAAATTCTTGAAAAGCTTGCATATCATAAGAGAAATATAATGTTAACTCAAACAAATTAAATAAGCATATTTAGGGTCTCAATATGTTATATCAAGTGTATAAAATGCCCTATTCAAAAAGTATTGACAAATGTACTAGCAACCATAGTTTTTTTCGTTTTCGATTTAAATTAAATGAAGGAGCAAATGGGTTTGTTATAAAATTATTGAATGCCGTGGAAGAAGAAAATCCTTATAGTAATTATTTAAAATAAAATATTTTTCAAATTAATAATGTTTAAAGTTGGAACAATCGTTTATAGTCTTGTGGTTGATGATAAACTAAGAAAGGTTAAGACTGAAACAAAAAACGTAAGTAAATATAGGGCTGCAAGTATGAGCTGTTTCACAGGCCGTAGGTATAAACTCACTCACATTTTAAAGAGTGAGAGGCTAAATAAAACGGAACTTCAAACAATCTTTTTGAAGTTTCAAGATTTTTTGGTTTTTGAGGATAGAAGCAAAGAACTTGAACTAAAGTAATATTCTATCAAAAATAGATTCTTAAGCTTACCGCAGCCCTAAAGTAATATTCTATCAAAAATAGATTCTTAAGCTTACCGCAGCCCAACTCACCGCAGCCCAACTTACCGCAATACAAAATTTTTTTGGAATTCTTCCTTCGATGTTGCTAACCCCCCGTTCACGGGACAACTCCCCCCGTTTACGGGAAACTCCCCCCGTTCACGGAACAACACCCCCGTTGACGGGTCAACTCCCCCCGTTGACGGAACAACTTCCCTAACTTCCCCGCCAACTTCTCCATGATTGGAACAATCCTACCCGACATTGGAACAACCTTATCGATTAGTTGATACAGTTATTGATTATTTTATTTATGAAATTTTCGGCGGTAAGTTGGGCTTGCGGTAAGTTGGGCTGCGGTAAGATGGGCTCGCGGTGAGTTGGGCTCGCGGTAAGTTGGGCTGCGGTAAGATGGGCGCGGTAAGTTGGGCTGCGGTAAGTTGGGCTGCGGTAAGTTGGGCTGCGGTAAGATGGGGTGTACCCATAAGAGCCGATTGTTTTTAACCTCACTTAAAATATGTAATAAAATGATTATAAAAATAATATATTAATACATATGTATAATAAATAGAAAATATCAATAAAAATAAAGCCTAAATTTAAGTGTAAGCCGTGTGCTGTTACTGTTTATGATAAAGAATTATGTAATTGTAAAAGCTTTTCTTCGGATATATTTGCTAATGGGGAATTATTCGAAGTTTCTATAAATGTTAACGGTGATAGAAATAAGACAAAAATTTATCTATCTGTTAATGGTAGAGAAGATAAAAGTTTCACAATAATAACTGATTTAAAAATTTGGTCAATTAATAAATTATCGGTAAGATAAGTTAATAATTTTACAAAAATCACTTTATTACAAGCATTTCAAAATCTGAAAAATTGGACTAGCCTCACAGAAATATAGAAAAAACTGCAAAATTGCTTTATTATTGAAATATTTCTATATACCGTATTTATTCTAATTGAATGGACCCTCCATTTGAATGGCCCTCTAATTGAATGGCCCTTTTTTGAATGAAAGAAAAATAGAATGGCCACCTCCATTTGAATGGCCACCCAATTGAATGGCCCTTTTTTGGGGGTATCGAAAAATAGAATGGCGGCCATTCTATTAGAATAAATACTGTATGTATAAATATAAAAGGCAAAGTTCATTGACAATTTTGGTACTTAAGTTACTCTGTTAGATAAATTACAATACTCCAACTATCGCAAATCTAACAAACGCGTTATCCCCAAATTCACTGATATCTAACAAACGCAAAATCAGGAGAATTGTAAGTAGAGTTTGACGCAGAGTTTTTGGGCTAGCGGACCCATGAGATTTTCAAGTCCGGTTGCCAAATTCTAGCTTTTTCATATAAAATTATGATTTTCGCCTGAGGCGCTAATAAAGAGAATTTATTATTTTATAAGCGCTAATTATAAGGCGAACATCTTATAAATGAGGATATGTTTTTAATAAAAGGTTATAAATTATTATTTTATGTAGTTAGAAGGTGATATCCAGCTTTTAGAATATGAATATATTCCTGATAAAAAACCATATTTGATTCATAGAAAAGAGATAAATGATTTGATACAATATGGAATGATCGTATGTTTTGAGGCTTTGGTACCCACTGCTGAAGAAATGAACTATGAGAGTTACTCATTTACACTAAAATTGGTTCACGACCCGCAAATTGCGAATACGGCTGGTAAAATTATTAATAAACCATTTACAGTAGATAGCAAACTATGAAAGGAGTTCGTACTTTAACTCAAAATAAAGTATTTTAATATAAATGTAATCCTTTAATATTTCTAATTTAATAAGATGTTGATAATGTGATGGAGATAACATTCATTTTTGTGCCAGACAATAATTCAGGAACGAAATTTAAAAAAACGAGTGGCTCGCATTTAAAAATAAGAAGCTATAAATCTAAAACAAGAACTTATCACAATGAAAGATACTACTTAAATCATATTGGACCTGGTATGCCCATACTTGTGCTGATAACATCTTGTGAGAATAATAGCTACACAATTAATATTAATGAGGGTGATGATATATATTATACGTCTATATTTCCTCCTTGGGCAATAAATCTTGTTGAGGTATGTTTTTGAGATTTATAGTGCCGAAAAATGCGGGTCGGATCCTTTCCGTAATACTTCCGTAATACCGAACCTTGTCGAAATCTAACGGTGACTACAACGTAAAAGGTGATGGGATTCGTATATATTTATGGATACTTGATAAATTTCCTTTCCAGATTACGAACATGAAAAATGAAGTTTTGTTTGACAACGAATCGGAAAAATGTAGCAGAATAACACACAACATTGCAAAATTTGAATTGGATAAAAGAACACTAAAAGTAGACAAATCATTATTTAATAACAAAAGCGAAGTCATCATTACAGGAATTTTCAATGAATCTATTAGCGTTAATTTCCTTCACGAGGCTCTCAAATGGAACGATACATGTTTGATTTTACATTTTAAGCATTATCACAGGATGTTTTACTTGATAATGTCGTTTTCCCCTCATTTTCCTTTTTAATTACTTTCCGCAATTTATAAAAAATTAAAATGGTTAACGACGCTAAATGGTAAAGGATCAAATAAATATGTATAGAAAACAAGTATGAGAGTAATCCCGATAGGAACATTTTTATATGGGTGCAGAAAATTAGTAGAAAATGGAATAATGGCAATTTGTATTGGCCATATCGACTAGTGCTTCGCCTGAATCGCAAATATGGCCGGAACCGGAACTAAAATTTTGACCGGATCCGGAACCGGATCTAATTTCTTTTTTCTTCTCTAATCGCCGGATCTAATTTCTTCCGGCGAAGCACTAATATCGAACATTTGTAATTTTTACGGAAAGGAATATGTCGAGTAAATGGGCGAGTTATTATTTGATCCAAATAATCATAAAATATATTTATTTAGTTAATTTTGTATTTTTAGTAGGCAACACAGTCTTTCAATTGAATATTACAAAAAATTCAACATGCGTAGATTCATATACGGTACATATCTTGTAAATTAATTTAAGTTCAAATTATTTGACAGAATTGGCGGTGGATTAAAAGGGAAAAAAATGAAAGTGATAGATGTACTGAAAAACATAAAGGCTTGGAGAATGGGAAATTGATAAAATTAATTTTAACGTTTCCGAGCTCCTTACATCTTTTGTATGTATTGGAAACAAAAGAAGATGTTATTGAAAGAGAGATTAATTTGGATATCCCTGTAACGTTGACACAATATATTCACGTAAGATTGTTATTTTTATGAAGTTTGAGACAAAATTTTCCACATCTTCACTCTAAGAGGGCCAATAAATTCTGAGAATATTTTTAATAGATATAAACGAGATGCTTGGGCTTCTTGTTAATAATTAAAGCTAATTTAAATATTTTTCAGGTAGTCAATTTAAAAAGGTCTGAAGCTGCAAAATTAATTAGCTTTGAGAAAAATTCAGAAGAAATTTTGGATTAATTTAAATATTTACATAATATATTAAAATTATATTTCTGAATATTGTCAATTTTTTCTATTTCGTTATTATAATTTATTACATAAATAAATATTAAACATATTAATAAATTAATACTGGAATTAATAACATTAATACTTAATAACATTACTACTTTATAAAATTAAATTCCTCAAACATGTATTGAATCCCATTAGCTTGAAAATTTTTGGTCCAGATTTTTAAAAAATTTGGTCCATAAAAAATTTGGTCCAAAAAATTTGTACATATTTAAAAAATTTTTTAGCATTTTATGGTGAATTTAAATTTTTTTTATAAAATTAAATTCCTCTCTATATTTAGTAATAAAACAGAATTTTATTTAATTTTATTTTTTTTAAATAAATTTTATTTAAAAAAAATTTAATAAATTTTATTTTTTTTGAATTTTATTTTTTTTAAATTAACTTTTATTTACAAGAATATTAACAGTAAATCGGAAATTAGATAGATAGACTAGCTGGCTTCTCTCGATAGACATTCTTTTGAAAAATTTAAAAATAAAAACAAAATTGCCAAAACCAAATCGAAATTTCGAACTCATTTTTATTACTAAAAGTAAATTAAAAACCAATTAAATTAAAATTATTAAATAAATACTAAAAAAATCTAAATTATAAATGATCCAAAACTTGAAATAAAAAAAGTTATTTTGTTGAAAAACCAATATATTTTTATAAGTTACGTAATTATAAAACAACCCATTTTTTGTGTTTCTAATACTTCCTATTTACCAATTAAATGCTTCCTTCATATAATCTCAAAACCCCGAAATCAACGGGAACCGGAGGTACGGTACTTCAAAAAATATGTCCCATATAAGTCAAGAGTACCGAGATCTTTATGAAGGAAGCAGTTAATTGGTACATAGAAAGTAAAGAGTAACAAAAAAAGTTGTCTTATAATTCTTATAATACTGTAATGGTCTTTATAAAAATTTATTGGTTTTTCAAATAATTAATTTCATTAATTTCAAGTTTTGGATTATTTAAAATTTAAGATTTTTTTAGTTTCTAATTTAATAATTTTAATTAAATTAATTTTTAATATAAATTTTAGTAATAAAAATTAGTTCGAAATTTCGATTTGGTTTTGGCAATTTGGATTTTATTTTTAAATTTTTTAAAGGAATGTCTATCGAGGGAAGCCAGGCTTGTTTATCTTTCTCATTTACTATTTACTGTTAATATTCTTGTATAATAAAAGTCAAATGAATTAAATCGCTTATTTAATTTTAAGATTATTAAAGATAAACAAGAGCTGAAGGCTGTAGTTTTCAGCGATTAACACTCTTCTATTAATTTTTGGAAAATGTTGCAAAAATTATATATAACAAGCAAACTAACAAAAATTTTAGAACTATACTCTCAGTTTTTGGGGCGTGTTTAATTTTAATGGTTGAGTGAGGTTTTTTAATTCTAAAGTTGCCTGTTAACTGTAATCTAATATATTTTGTAGCAAATTAATCATACTGATATTTTTAGTCATTTTAAGGGCGCTTAAATATACTTTGAATTAAAGCTTTTTTCTCAAAGTTAATCGAAAATAAATAATCGAGGAAAACTAATTTAACAGCCTTTAGCTCTATCTTTTTTCCGGCAATGTATAATTTAGCAATTAGAATTAAAATAAATTTATACAAATAATTTAAAACTTTTTAGTTAATTTAAACAATCATGTTGTTTTTATTATTTATGATTTTTCTATTATGTCCATTATTCAATGGAATGGATCAAAATGATTACTGGGCTTGCTGCAATTCATGCTGGAATGGTTTAGAAAATTTATGCCCACAACATTGTTGGAATCTCCATCTTGGAGAATGCATAAATATTTGCTGGAACAATTTCTGTAATTATTGTGATAGCTTTTTTGGGAATCAAAATGCAAATCAATCTGATGATCATTATGAAGAAGAGGATTGTGAAGCAGATCATGATGGAGATGGATCTGAAGGGGAAGTTCAAGAAGATAATCATGATACAGAGGGCCAGTGGGAAGATTATACTAGGGGAGTGTGGGAAGAAATGCCTTCTACATCGCAAGGACATACAAACCATTATCATTATGAAGAAGAAGAAGAATGTGAAGCAGAATATGAAGAGGATGAATCTGAAGGCAATTTTCGAGAATATGATAATACTGAAGGAGGGTGGCATGAAATGCCTTCTACATCGCAAGGGCAAACAGGCCCTCATTATGATAATTGGGATGAGGATGTTTCACAGTATAACCCTGACATACATATTCAATTTGGAGGAATGAATATAGGAGGTATAATTTTATATATGAAATAATATCGTTGGAAAAATAAAATCCTTGTAGGACTTCTCGTTAAATCATTTTTGTCTAATAAATAAATAATTAAAGTAACACTTTAAAATATTTTTCAAAAGGAATCTTTGTTCTTCATTTAATATAGAATAGGAAGTTGTATTTATTATTCCGATAATATCCTATTAATATTGCATATCCTATCTTACAAGATTTATCGTAAAAATAAGTATGTATATAGTTGAGTTTTATGAAACTATTAGAAATTTATTTTTGTATTAACTGTTTCGGATCAAACAATGAATAAACAACTCTATTTATTTTTAATATATTGAAAAAAATTATAAAAAAGCAAATTTTAACAGATCAATCATCTCAACAAACTTATGAAAGTTTATCAGGTTAATTTTGATATGTACAAATAATAATTTTACCAAATTCGATATAATATTAATTTTTGCAGATTTAATAACAGCACAAATTAATTCTGCATCGTTGTCAGGTAACCAATTCATAGCTCTTATTATTGCTTGAATTTTTTAAATTTAGATGGATTCCTTGCTGACATAATCGAAAACTTAAATTCAGAAGGTTTAAGTTTTAATTTTTAAACGCTTTTTAATACTAATCTGGATAACAGTTTTGCAAATATAAGTATAATTATTATAAAAAAATAGATTATTATAAACAAAATTTTTTGTTGATAAATTAGATCCAATTTTTATATTAGCTCACGTCATAATTAGTAGCCGTTTTTTAGATTAAATTTTTATGGACATAACGAAAATAACCAAAATTAATAATCAGGCTTAAGAATTATACTTTAAAGGACTATAATTATTAAAAATTATTTGAAAGTATAGGGCGTACACATAGAGACGATTTTGATCTTCTGGATATGTTTGATGTTAGAATTTTGCAAAATGTTCGTCAAATTTGCGAGAAACTTGGTCCACGAATCTATAAAGATTCTCCGTGGATATCTCACTTGTGCACCATTGCTGATAATATAGATTATATTTTGACTAATATAAGAAATCAAAAGGATAACGGAAATCATGCTTACTATTCATTATTTACAAGAATTTCTAAATATATGATGACATTATATGAGAAAAATCATGAAATTTGCTATTATGTTGATGAAGCTGATGTGAAACGTGACGTACAGGAAATAATTTATCCCATATATTTCCAAAAAAATATAAAAAATTGGAGAGAAAAGACATTAAAAAATTTAACTGCAAAAATTAATGTAAATTTTATAAAATAAAATCAAATATTTTTTATATGTATTCTAAATTCTTTTTGATAATTTATTTCAAATATTTGGATGGCCTTTACTAAGAAGGAGAGACCTACGACCTAAATCTATGAAAAATTAAAATAATTTAGGAATTGTGGGATGTGAACCCCTATGATCTTAAAAGTTTTTGGTAAATCGGCATTTATTTTAAATAATTAATTTTAATTGCTAAGAAATTGATCAATGAGGGTATTCAACTGAAATATGAATACAAAATAACGAGTGATAATATAAAATTATTACCTGGAATTGGATTTAAAGTTGATCATGATAATATGGGTAATATCATAGAAAAGGCAAAATATTTAAAAAACGATTTATTGAAAAAATTGGCTAGAAAAGCTTGTAAAGTCACAAAAATAATTTCACAATTGTGTTTTGGTGAACCATATTTGAATTGTCTTTTGCTCGGACCGGCTCTTACAATATTTTCTGTAGAGCTTTTCATAACAACTATTTTTGCGGATGGTTTTGATCATTTGATCGGAAAATGGCCTTTCTCTATGTACAAGAATTTTGAGGAAGGAGAAAGTTCTCATCGTGGAGGAAATGGTTCAGATTAATCCTATTGTAACTGACATGAGGCATAATTTTCTGATTTAACGATTGATTTGAGTTAATTTATAAGTTAATTTTTAAGAATAAGAACTAAAAATCATCAGCCCCAACTAACATAAAGAAAATTTATAATTATAAAGATAAAATCGAGTCTAGCATAACCGGACATAAGTGAGGTTATTATAAAGGTTGTTTGTACATATGTTCAAGTCCTGCAAATTCTGAGGGAGAAATAGGGCTGCCTATTTTATTAATATTTTAAATATATAAATTTTGCCTCATGTCAAAAAATGAAAAGGATAGCAGTGAAGTAAATTTCAGCTTACTTCTATATTCGGAAAAGACATTTCTTAAAAAAATTCTACATTTTACCCCTTTGCCTATCTTTCCTTTAATTGGTTGAAAGCCACGTTGTGGCGTAAATAAAAAAGAGATTATTTACATATAATTCACTAAAATTTAATGAACATTAATTCAAGATTAAGTCCAGCCGAGAATTACGATTTTCCCATTTAAATTTTTTTGCGTAATATCAAGGATAAATGTGTCGTAGATAATAACAGTGGATTGAAGCGTAAAGTGGATTTAGATTGAGAAGGCCTCTGTTTCAAAAAGCGAACTTCAAAAAAGGAAAACATAACAAACAAAAAATATATCTGAAAATCCTTAACTCTCGGAGCGCTTTTGTCACAAATTTAATCCGTAAATTTTTATTTAATTTTTTTGAATAACATTTCATGACTTTTCACCCAAAGAAAGTATTTACTAAGCTTTCAACCAATCGAAGGAAGGAAAGGTAAAGCAATTCTTTGATATTTATATCTTTTTCAACTTTTCTGTTACTTTCCATTTTAAATTTATTTTAAACCTTTTGCCGATTGACATTTACCTAGCTTTGACTATCTTTGATGATTTTCATTAGATAACGATGACAAAATTCTGATGAGAAATGATTTTAAATTTGTCTGTCTATCACTTTCCAATTTTCTGTTACTTTCCATTTTAAATTTATTTTTAAATTTTTTGATATTTTTATTTAGTAGTAGTTGTCCTTTGATAAAGATTTTCATTTTTGTTTAAAAATTTACAATATTAAACAAACAAAAAGAAAGAAAAAAATCTAAAAGTTTTATCAAAATTTAGATAGAGAACAGATTTGCAGAAGAGACATTCCATTTTTTGAAATAAATTCAAAACAAAATTTAAAAGGATATGTCAAAGGTTGTGGTGGATGTGAAGACGGCAATAATTGTACTTGTTATGATGTGAGACCAATTTTTGTAACTCGGCATGAATGGAACAAAATTAATTAATTAATTAAACAAATTAATTAATTTAGAAAATTTGTTCTTAAACAGCAAAAATAACGGCTACAATAATATTATTATTCATGAACCTGTGCAAAAATGAAGACTACATTAACTTTTATTCATAGGAATAGAGTGAAATGAAATTTTAATCAAAAAATTAAAGGGCGGGGAACAAAAAATATTATAAAAGAACGAAATGAAAATTTTAATAAATTTTTCAATTCTAGAATAAAAAACTTAGAATTTTAAATTGGATTGTGAGAAAATTTGACCACTTAAACGCAAAAGCACTTAGACGAAAAATATTATTTTTAACTTTGACAGAATAAGTTTAAATTTTTTTAAAGAACATTTTGTTTATACAATTAGTATTGACTTAAGTTTATTTTTGAAATATAATGGTGACTTACTTAAAATAGTTTTTCACCAAGTATATTCCAAATTTTAGTTGTTCTATTTATTAATGATCTAGAACTTTTAGAATTTTGTTTTTTTGAAATAATTCTATGAGAGGAATGGCTAGATTTCCTAATAAGATGAGAAAAGAGTGTTTCAAGCAGTGCTTCGAAGCTCGTACCAAAATTCGTACTCGTACCTCGTTCTCGTACTCGTACCTGGTACGAAGTACGAGTACGAGTACGAGCAAAAAAATGAGGCAGGTACGAAGTACGAGTACGAGTACGAGGCCAAAAAAAGTGAAAAGTACGAGGTACGAGGCCTAAGTACGAGCTCGTACTTCTCGTACTTGGTGTTAATAGGAAAATTGAAAGAAATATATTTAATTCCTTCCGTTCATCGTTATGCTCGAGTTGCCGAGTGGTGAAGGTGCTTGGCTGCGCCAAAGTCTGTAATGACGTGATATTGGGTTCGATTCCTATTCAATTTGCCAATGATTTTTAATATTTTTTTTCATAAATAACTTATTTTATAAGTTAATTTTGGTTTAAAACTTATTCTGTTTTTACATGGAGTAATTATTAAATTTTGACTCTCTAAAATTTTTAAAATATTTTTACTTTGAACACTAAAAAGTGAATTTTTTTCTCCTACGGCCTTCCAAAGCCTACGGCCTTCAAAATTTTTGAAAATTTTCGCCTGCGGCGCAGAAAAATGGAGGAGATCTGGCTTCATGGCCTTCAAAATTTTTGAAAAATTTCTCCTGCGGCGCAAAGAATGGAAGAAATCTGACTTAAGGACATCCAAATTCTAAAAATTTTTGTTTGCGGCGCAGAAAGAGAATAAGATTAAGAGGATATCAGGAGATAAAAATGTAAAAAGTTTGGTGAAAAAGGTACAAAGTTCCATGAAAGAAAATGAAAAACGGATGAAAAATACCATGTTTCGGGTAACCTCTTGGATGAAATATTGCTCCTTGTACTCCAAAATGCTCAAAAATTTTGCCTGCGGCGCAGAAAATGGATTCTCATAGGGTAGTTTTTGCCTGCGGCGCAGAAAATGGATTCTCATAGGGTAGTTCAGCTAAATTACATTTTTTAAAACTTTTTTAGTAAAAAATTTTTGCCATTTTTCAAGAGAATTAATTTCTGCTTTGTAAAGAGTGTTCCAAGTTTCCGGTGCGTATTCAAGCATAGGCCTATTGGAGAAAGAATATTGGCATTTTAAATATAATAAATAGTATAGCCTTCATATGTATTTAACTAAATTTGAATCTGAAACTATATGGCGATTGTAGTTAATCATTAACATTTGGTCAAATTCACCCAAAACAATCATTTCAACACCCCCGGCTGGAATTGGGTTATTAAATTCAGGACGAATACTAGTCGTACCGCTTTTTAAAAGTTCAAACCCGCAGATCAAGCGTGGATGTTAGAGGAATCACAAAATATGTCCAACCACTTTTAAATTTTTCCATCGAAATATCGATTCATCTATCTGAATTGGCCACGCCCAGTGCTTCGACATGTCCACAAATGCGCAAACAAATGATTATCTTTAAATTTCAATTTATATGAGACCAAAGGAAAGATATGCCCTCCAGTATGTACAGAAATATCCCATAAATCATATGGCTGAAAATTGAAAGGAGACAAGCCAAAGTCTATTGAATGCTGTATAGAAAATTAAAGCAACAGTAATTCGGAGCAGAATACTGGCGCTGAAAGTATTATATTCAATTTCAGTGCGCCCGGCAGTAAGTAATGACGATTTTATTTAGGGTTTACGCACTGCATATGTGGCTGGTTTTGCTTCTAAAGTTTTGTAAATATTCATGTTAAGGGAAGGTACGACCTCAATCATTTTTACAAATAACTTCACGCCGTGACATTAGGCCCCCGCTTGGATCCTTTACGACGGGGTTTCTCTTTCCGTAAAGTCTGATGGCTTCAGCAAGACTTAGATGTTTTTTCATGTGCTGCCGGGTCCGCGCTCAAATCCGAGAGGCGATATTCGTCGTTAAAAACTTGGTTCATTGCTAAAATAAATTTTTTAATATGTAAATAGCTGATTTTAATGCTTTATCGAACGAGGTAGCCCAAGTCAAGAAGATTTTTTTAAAAAATTTTGTTTTACCCCAATATTTTTAAAAATTATACCCCATATGGAGGGGTACCTTATAACTTTTGAACAAGAGGGCCTCCGGTTTTTACCGTCAATTTTTCTATAAAGTTTCTAATGCTTTATCGAACGAGGTATAGAGTGCCAAATCAAGAAAGATTTTTTCAAAAAATTTTGTTTTACCCCAATATTTTCAAAAATATATACGCCCAAGTAGACAAAACAATAATAAAACATTCTATATTAGCCTGTGCTCCGGCTTGACCTTTTTGAATAATATAGCTAAACGCCGTATGTGCCAGATGACAAGCCTCTAATCCGCCAGCCTCCGCCTTATCAGAATGAAATTTAACAAGAAACTTCTAGCCACTCTCTTCAATAAAATTTAGTTATTTTTAAGATTATCTTTTCACTAAAATTTAATTATTTCAACTTGCATTCGTCCCACGAATTAAGAGATCGGCGTCCATCATCAGCAACGTCTAAACATACCCGCCTCAAACAAAGCCACAAAATCCATATGCCCAAAGAAACTACAAAATTAAACAGAAAAGCCACAATTTCTGCAAAAATTATTTGCGGATGCACATAATTCCTTTCATTCCTACAATTATTAATACTAAAGTTCGTCCATAAAAATTTAACCTGAACACTCCTTCACCATTAGCATCCACACCAACTTGCACTTCCTGATCAATATATGGAGTAGATACGCCCCAGCGGGTAAAATATTAGAATTTTTAACTATTTTTACAATATCTTTCTTTTCAATGATGTAGCCCCTGCTTGGTGTCATTATTACGAAATTTGAATTATTATCTAAAGATTAAAAATTGAAACAATAAAAGTAATATTTTAATGATTAATTATTTTTTTATTTTGGCAAAAAAATCTACTTAAAAATTGATTGGAAAAAAAAGAAAAGAAAGGAAGCTAACAAGTAACTAACATAGGAAGATATCGATTTAGCCATTTATTTTCTTTTATTGCCCATTTTTTTAATTTTTGGCGTTTTAATTTTTTCTATTTCGAAATTTGTCATTTTAAAATTCGAAACTTTGACAATTAACGTTTTGAAATGTTGATCTTTTGTCTGCCCCGCGGAAACTATTCTTTGGCTTTTGGGTTTGATTGGGTGCGGTAGATTGGGTTGGAACACGTAAAAGTTGGAACACGTGGGTTGGAAAACTAAGAAAACACGTAAAATTTAAGAAAAAAGATTAAGAGATTTTGAAAATGAAACTCGGAACAGTGAACTAGAAACGGCCAAACAACAATTTGTTATTGATGTATGAGATTATCAATCAAGAATTAAAATTTCCTATTCAGGAATCAAGATAAAAATAAATTTCACTATTTCAGAGAATGTTAACACCCTTTGTTGGTGTGGAATGTAAAAAACAACCAGGCGCGTTATAAAGAACAAACGAAAAGACAGAAAAATAAATTTTTATATATTTTTCTTCGTTTTATGTAATTTTTTAATTCATTCTATAATTTCTACAACTTTCTAAAATAAATTAAATTTTTGTTTAATTTAAAATTATCTAAATAAGTTTTACTTTATTATTTCCATTAACAACACTTAATTTTTGCGGTCTCCCGTTTTCTTTAGTTTAATTGATCATAACTTTGTTTATTATTAACCAATCCAAATGACTTTGGACCAATAGACTTATCTCATTCACTTGCATCGAAATAGCTTATAATTCAATTTTTGAAAATTTTACGCAAAAAATTTGAATCTTCTCAAATTATTTTAATCTATTATTCATAGCTCCATATCTCGGTTCATTTACGTCTTAACTACCTAATTTTTACGTAATTAGAATAGGATTGCAGAGCTGATTCGAATGATATAAAGATTTCCCATTCAAGATATTAGTCTTGAGTCTAAGCCAATTTTTATCAAAAAAATCTTGCTCAAACTTTGGTAAAAGATTTATTTGCTAAATTATAAAATTTTAAGGCAATTCTGATAACAAAAAATTTCTCAGAGTCTTGGGATTCGAATAAAAAAAGAATTATTTTTGTTAAATTAAAGCGAGATATGGCCAAAACAAAACGCGCGCAAAATTTGCCGCACCATGCATATAAAACAAATATCAAATTTTTATCAAAATAAATTTATCAAAAGATTAATAATAATGAAAAAATTGAAATTTACGTTTTTGCTAAACTACTTGGTATATATATGGTGTGTTATCCAATTATATAAACACTTTTTATAAATTTTGTTTTATATTAGATGTTTGTGAATATATTTTTTAAAGTTCTTTTCCCTTGTTTCTCGTTGATTTTCGAGATTCGAGATCTCAATGGAATTGTCATTTAAAGACTTGGATCTTTTCGACTTTCTACTTAATATCAATGTAAATGCTCACAGAAATTTTTGAAAATTTTTTGAGCATATCTAATATAAAACAAAATTTATAAAAAAGTGTTCATATAATGTTTTTGCAAATAAATACACACCATAGATTTTTAAAAATTCAGAAAAAAATTTCTTTCAAACCCTTCTTTAAAAATTCTTTCAACATTAGCAACTTCGCTACAATCACTTCATGCTTATTTAAAAAAATAAATAGAATCATTAAAATATTTAGAAAATTAAAGTTAAAAGAATATTGGGAATTTTTTGTATAAAAGTTGTTAAAATAAATTATTATAGTAGGTTTTTTCTTTAACTAATAGTCCGATCCCTACATATTAATTTTTAACTAACTGCTAAAGCATTCCTAATACGATTTCTGAAGGTGAGGTTATAGTTATTAGTAATTAGTAATTATTGATTAGTAATTATTAAAGTTTTTTGTATAGAACAAAAATATTATTTTTTAAATTATGTTTAAAAACTCAACAAAATATTTTTTTTCTTACCATTATTTCCATCACCAGTATTTGAACTGTTTTCATTTGCACCATCTCTTGGAGTGTTATTTGAACCATGTGATGATTGTTGTGGTTGAAATTGTCCTTGTCGAAAATGATTTGGTTGGGGCTGATTTTGTCGGTATTGTGCTTGTAATTGTCCACGAACATGTTCAGAGAATATAGGTCGACGAGGTGGTTGCTGTGGACGTTGTTGAATAGTTGGTGGAGGTATATTTAGTCCAGAGACAAGATTATTCAGAAAGTTACGCTTATTTTCAGCCAAGACAGGATTGTAAATTGAATATTGAAATCGTTGATTAGAAGGTAGTTGAGGTAAAGGATTCAAGTTGGCGGTATTCAAAGCTAAAATTTATTACTTTTTTATGTGACAAAATTATCAACTTCAACTAGGTCTATAAATAATGATTACCAGAAGTCAATGGAATTGTTGGATTATGATTTATACGTGGACGAATGCTTGAACTTTCTGCAGTATTTAATGAATGTACTTGTGCATTAATTGGTTGATGTCCGATTATTTGTATATTTCCAATGGGTCTTTGCTGTTGTTGTTGTTGTTGAAGTTGTTGTTGTTGTAGTTGTTGTTGTTGAAGTTGTTGTTGTTGTAGTTGTTGTTGTTGTTGTTGTAGTAGTTGTTGTTGTAGTTGTTGTTGGTGTAGTTGTTGTTGTTGAAGTTGTTGTTGTTGTTGTCGTTGTTGTTGTTGTTGTTGTTGTTGTTGAAGTTGTTGTAGTTGTTGTTGTTGAAGTTGTTGTTGTAGTAGTTTTTGTTGTTGTAATTCATATAGCGTTGGTGGCAATGTAATTTGGTTCAAATTAAGCAAAGGATTATATTGTTGAAATGGAGACTGATAATTTGATAAATAACCAGCATTTGGTAGATGTTGCTTAATTGAATTATCAAGTTGTTGAATAAGACTTCCCAATTGATCTGGTTGTGGTGGACGTTGAATTTGTTTACTTTTACTTTTTAAATTGCTTGGACCCGCACCTTTTTGCATTTCCAAAACTCGTTGTTTTTTTGGATTAATTCGTAATATTTTTTCATTTTGGTTCACCTTTACTTTTCCTTTACCGCGGTTTTGATCAAGTTCAGCTTGAGGAGGCTTGTTCAAATCTATTCCTCGTATATTTTGACTTGTTTCATCACTTCGAGGGCCAACAACTTTATAAGAATTATTTTAATAAAAATGGAAATTTTAGAATTAACAAACTATTTGTTAACAATAATTTATAAAAATAAATGTATGAACATTCATATAAAAAATAAAGGTTTACTTGGTGCATTTCCAGAATTCGTTGGAGTTTCATCTTTGTTTACAGAATGTTCTGATGTATTCTATATTATTAAAATTATTTAAAAAATTTTAAAAATAACAAAAAAGTTTAATTTAGTTTTATCATGCCGAAAGTGTTACAACACCCAAAACAATCAAAAAATAATTACTTTAGAATTATCATCCACTGATAATACAAACTTTAATTGTAAAATAAAATAAAATAACAAAAATAATTTTTTGTTTTTCATTTAAATTTATTTTGATAAGAATCTATAATTTATTCAAAAAAAGTTTTTAAATTAATTTATTTATTTAAATATTTAATTATATAAAATATTTAATTATTTTAAATAAAAAGTTTTAAATTAAATATTTAAAATTTAAAGAATAATTAATTATTAAATTTTAACTTTAAAGGGAATTAATTAAGAGCTTTTTAAATTAATATTAAATGCCATTGCAGTTTTTAAAATGTGGGTGAGGGTGTGGGTGAGGGAGGGAGGGAGAGTAAGAGGGAGGGTGGGAGTTAATTCCCCCAAGGCCCATTGTTTAGAGGTAATGCAAATTGATTTTTTAAAATTTAATTTGCAATAAAAATTTATCTCAATATTGATTTAAAATTTTTAATAAAATATTTATTGCAAATTAAATTTAAAAGTCTAAATATAAATTTGTTTCTATAATATATAATTTATCTATAACGGTTAACTTGAAAGTAGGTTGTTGACGTTCGGTTAATCGAAACGGACTGAAAACCGGATTTTTGCACTTTATCTGAATAGCCGGGGGTCAATTTGACTACGGATATAAGCGCCGCAGGCAAAATTTTGAGAACATGTAAACCATATTTCTTTCGATTTTAAAAAAATAAAGCAAAACTGCAACTACTCCTACTTCACTATGGTATGACATTGAACAACTTTCCACGTTCCCTGAAACAACTTTCTTTTACGTCAAAGAATTAAGAGGAATTGAGGAGGTATATCGGTATATTTATTTAGTCAAAGTACCGTATTTTCTTTAAAATAGCCCCCCCTCTAAAATAACCCACCCCCCCCTAAAATAGCCCCCCTCTAGAAGTCGATCGAAAAAAATACCCCCCCCCCCTCTTCGGTCTCAAAATTCTTATAAAAATAAATAGGCCATTTTCCTAACAGACGATCAAATCCATCCACTTCAATTGAAGTTAAAAACAATTCAACGGCAAAAATTGAAAGAGCCGATTTCAGTGAATAACAATCTATTGGAGCTCCTTGTCTACAAAAATGTATCACTCCAACTACGCATTCTGCTGCATTATCCATTAATTTTTCAAAGGCGATATCACTAATCTCTTTATAATTTATCTTTTCTGCATTAGTTTCAGAATCAAAATTTGATACTGCATTTTTAAATGTCTTGTACATTTTTAGATGTTCACGGCCATCATCAAGATTTTTCTATTAAATGTATTTTAGAAAAATTTTTATAAATTTTAATAGAAAGATAATATTTATGAAATTTTGGTTTTGGAAATTTGGGATTTACAGTCGTGGAAAAAAGTATGGAAGCGCTAGAAAATTTTTTCTTAATTCTTAATTTTTCATTCAAAAAATACGTTCTATATACCAATCGAAAGCTCTATTCGTATCTCAGTTGACATGTTTCTGCATTTTACATGAAAATGAAAATTGGCCGAGATAATCCGGATCTACCGGATATACCAAATCCCACTTTTTCGGAAAAATTTTTCGAAAGAAATTTAACAAACCCATTTGATAAAGAATATTTTTCTGAGTATTTTCCACAAAACCGCTAAGAAATATCTTTTTCCGGAACAGAGATGTGATTTTTTGAAAATGGCATTTTTCGCTTAAAAATTGGATTTTTTGCAAAAATAGACGAAAAATGCCATTTTCAAAAAATCATATCTCTGCTCCGAAAAAAGATATTTCTAAGCGGTTTTGTGGAAAATACTCAGAAAAATATGCTTTATCATTTGGGTTTGTTAAATTTGTTCCGAAAAATTTTTCCGAAAAAGTGGGATTTGGTATATCCGGTAGATCCGGATTATCTCGGCCAATTTTCATTTTCATGAAAAATGCAGAAACATGTCAACTGAGATACGAATAGAGCTTTCGATTGGTATATAGAACGTATTTTTTGAATGAAAAATTAAGAATTAAGAAAAAATTTTCTAGCGCTTCCATACTTTTTTCCAAGACTGTATTATTATACTAAGTTTTATAAATTTATTAAAATATGGATATGTATCAAGGAATTGTGGGTCGAAAGTTAGAAAGGAAATATTTGGCCTAGAGTTAGGGTGTTGAGAAATGACTAATATTTATAAATTACTATAACAAACTAGTCAAGTAATAAAATCGTTCAGTTTACCTGTATACTATCATTCAACATATTCAAACGTTTTAGTCTAATTTGCTCTCTTCTAGGTCCCTTGGGAGGGTGAAGCATTTTAGAAATTCTCATATAAATTTGATAAATTTTATTTTTTCCAATATTAAAAGTTTTATTCATAAATGCTTCTCTAATATAATTTCCAATGGTTCTAATTTCTTTATAAAACTCAACAGAGCGTTGTTCTTTTAAAAATTTAACCCGATTTATACTCGTTTCTATATTTCTAATTTTCCAGCAAAAATTATATGTCTTGGGTCTTTCGCTGTAATGAATGTCAATGTTCAGAAGATTACAAATATGTTTAGCATTTTCTAAGATTCTTTTGTTAAACATTAATAACAGTTCATAATCGTCATCATCCGTTCTTTCTGTAATTTTTGGAAGTTTTTACTCTATTTAAAAAATAATAACAGATTCTATATCGATAAAAATATTTAAGATTTTATTTGAATAAATGGGCTTTTAAATTTGTGAATTATAATACCTGAAAGATTTAGGTTTTGGTTGACATCTATCATGAATTCATCTAAATTGATTTGCTTTTATCTTAAAGTTTAATATTATTACCTGTTAATGTATCCTCGTGAAGAATCAAGTTTCGTCCTTTTATTATTAAAAAATTTATTAAATAATTTAGTATCAATAAATTAATTTCTATTTTATTTAGACACAAATTCTAAAAATCTATCGAATAATCATAGGAATATTATTCAAATATATTTTTAATAATTTAGTATTAAATTAAATGCCTCTCGACAATATCGGATTAGCGATTGCGGATATGCTAGGGCCTATATCAATTTATTCTATATTATTTAATTCTTTCTCAGTTATACGTTGATTCTATTTTTCCAACAATATTCAATATTATTTCAATTATAAAATTTTACCTCCTATATTCATTTCTTCAAATTGAGTATGTATGTCAGGGTTATACTGTGAAACATCATCATCCCAATTATCATAATGATGGGTTGTTTGTCCTTGCGATGTAGAAGGAATTTCTTGCCACCCTCCTTGAGTATTATCATATTCTCTAAACTTGCCTTCAGATTCATCATCTTCATATTCTGCTTCACATTCTTCCTCTTCCTCATCATAATAATAATGGCCTGTTTGTCCTTGCGATGTAGAAGGCATTTCTTGCCACCCTCCTTCAGTATTATCATATTCTCGGAATCTGCCTTCAGATTCATCATCTTCATATTCTGCTTCACAATCTTCTTCATCCTCTTTATAATAATAATGGCCTGTTTGTCCTTGCGATGTTGAGGGCATTTCTTCCCACTCTCCCCGCGTAGAATGATGTTCTTCTGGAACATTGCATTCATATCCATCCTCTATAGAATGATCATCAGATTGATTTGCATTTTGATTCCCAAAAAAGCTATTGCAATAATTACAGAAATTATGCCAGCAACTATTTATGCATTCTCCAAGATGAATGTCCCAACAATTTTGTGGACATATATTATCGACGAAACCATTCCAGCATGAAGTGCAACAAGCATTCCAGTGATTATTTTGATCCATTCCATTAAATAATGGAGATAAGAGAAAAATCATAAATAATAAAAACAACATTAATGTTTAAATTAACTAAAATGTTTTAATTTATTTGTATAAATTTGTCTAATTGTTAAATATACATTGTCGGAAAAAAGTATTGAGCCGAAGGCTGTTAAATGCTGTTAAATTTAAAACTTTTAGAAAAAAGTTTTGAAACAAATTGTGGATATTTATGCGGTCCTTAAAATGACTAAAAATATTAGTACATATAATTAATTTGCTACAAAATATACTAGATTAATGTTAACAGTTCCAGTTTAGAAATTTTAAACCTCAATCAAACATTAAAATCATAACACGCCCCGAAAACATAGATTCTGGTTTTAAAATTTTTGTTTGTTTTAATTTTTATTTAACTATACTTTTTGAAACATTTTTTAAAAATTATTATAAGAGTGTTAATGGATGAAGACTAATTTAACAGCCTTTGGCTCTTTTTTTAACTCTCTATTCATATTTTAAAAATTTTAAAATGAAATTAAATGCCTTAATTCTTTTGACTTTTATATTACAATAATAGTAATATTCACTAAATCGAAATTTCGATATTTTAATTGTGACTTCTAACTCAATTAATTAAAAAATATTACTTTATTAAATCCTCTTTCTCTATACATATAATCACTCTCTACTTTTATAATCAATCTAGTCATATGAGATTGACTTGCTTGCTTCCCTCGATAGACATGCGCTTGTAAAATTTAAAAATAAAATCATAATTTCAAAACCAAATCGAAATTTCGAACTAATTTTTATTACTAAAATTGTATTTTAAAAATCAATTAAATTAAAATTATTAAATTAAAACTAAAAAATCCTAAATTTTAAATCATCCAAAACTTGAAATAATAACATTATTTAGTTTAAAAAACAATTTATTTTTATCAAGACCGTTACAAATTATAAGTCAACCTATTTTTTAAAAGTCACCTACTCCTTTAACCCGTGGCGTAACAATGGGAGAATTTTTCTAATGGAAAGGAGCATGTGTTTATTGTGTAGGCTCTAAAACTAATATCTAAATTTTTATATAAGTTCTAAAGATGTTTCCGTTGATTTCGGGGTTTTGTCATTTATCAACTTGCGATTGTGTCCGATACTAACAGAAAAACTAACTAACAAGGTTTATCACAAGGTTACAATACAATAGAATAGGCGAGACTATGCGCTGGAGTAGAATACAAACTTTTACTACAGGCTAAGACTGACTAACTGGCGACTCCCTGACTACTAAAAGTATAATAAGCGAGACTAGGCGCTCTACTCCAGCGCATAGTCTCGCTTATTCTATTGTAGCCTTGTGACCTTGTGATAAACCTTGTTAGTCTTTCTGTTAGTATCGGACACAACCGTAAGTCGATACATAACAAAACCCAAAAATCAACGGAAACCCCCTTAGAACTTATATAAAAATTTACATATTAGTTACAGAGCCCACCATATAAACACATGCTACTATCCTGTAGAATATTCTCCCATTGATGAGCCACGGGTTAAAGGATTATGTTCAGTTATAATTTTGTAACGGTCTTGATAAAAATAAATTTTTTAACTGAATAATTTTATTTATTTCAAGTTTTGGATGATTTAAAATTTAGGATTTTTTAGTTTTTATTTAATAATTTTAATTTAATTGATTTTTAAAATACAATTTTAAAAATAAAAATTAGTTCGAAATTTCGATTTGGTTTTGAAATTTGGATTTAATTTTTAAATTTTACAAGGGCATGTCTATCGAGGGAAGTCAGGCAAGTCAATCTCATATGACAAAATTGTAAAATTAGAGAGTAATTATATGATAGAAAGAAAGGATTTAAGCAAGTAAAGTTACAAGTTTTATGTTTCTCCAAATCCAATGAAGAATTTAATAATGATTTTTTAAAACAATCCTTATTAATTTTACGATTATACAATTAATTACACCTTGCGAGGGCGATAAAGAAACTGCCTTTCTATTGCCTTCGAAATTACAGTGAATTGATTTCAATTATCAGATGATAATCTATTTGGTTTTTTTTTTTTGCGCAACAAATCTTGAAGAATATGTAAGAAAGAAAGAGCTGAAAGGCCAAAGTAATTTCCAGATGTATACATAGCTCAAGTGTATACCCTACTGATGAACATTATTTTTGAAAAATTTTATTTTGTTCATCCAAAAGAATTTTTCCCTGTGTGCCAAAAATATAGAAATCTGTTTTTTCGACAATTTATAAAATTTTGAAAATATATAAATTCATAGATGAAGAAACGTTACTATAAGTTTTTTTAATTTTATGGATAGATCAATTAAATCTGAAAAATAAAAAAATCGTTTTAAAAAATTTTTATAAATTCTGGAATTTTTGTAAACCGCTAAAAATTGTAAACCGGAAAAAAATTTCAAAAGTCTTAGGAATAACGAAAAAGTGCCCATCTTCGTATATCTTCTCTACCCAAACACAATTTTGTCTTCTTCTCCTTAATATACATACATATTTATTCAATTGTTTTGACTTTTTCTGTCGACAGCAGTGATGGGAAAGTTCCAAAATTTCTCTGGAACTTGTTGCAGTTCCAGAACTAGGGTTTTAATTTTAGTAATTCCATAAATTATTTCCGGAACTGGAACTTTGCCATCACTGGTCGACAGTATCTGTCGCTTGGGAAAATAGGCCCCTGGATCCTATTTGCACTAGTTAAAGCCGTAAAAAAGCTATAGCCTAGCTCAGTTTTACATAATATTTCAGCAAAAGATAATTTTTTAATATATTCATGCATTTAAAAAATAAACAGTTTCTATTGAAAAGAAGATAAAATTTATCAAAATGTTAAATAAAAGATGTTATATATTAATAATGTTTAATAAAAATGAAAATAAGATAACAAAATAATTTAACAAAAAACAAAAAAATACACAAAAAAAAATTTTTGTTAAATAATTTTGCAATTTTGAATAAATAAAATATTCATGCTTTGAAAAAATAAACACCTTTTTGACTAAAAATATGAACCTGAACCGAATAACTTCCCGAAATGATTTTAAATGATAGAAAAGATTTGTAAATAATTTTTAAAAATATCTTGAGGGTTTTTGGTTTGTTTTAAAAATTAGGGCACTTGTGTGAACTATACTTTTTGAGGATTTTTTAAATTATCTTTGTTTTAAATTATCTTGTTAAATTATCTTTATATACTTCTTACCGTAAAAATCATCCCGAAATTGCCCGAGAAAATCATCAAAAAAGCATTTTTAGTTTAACAAGAATCTAAATTTCTAAACAAATTTTTTATGACAAATCAAGCTTAATCAGTATCTAATTCACATCACACCATTTTTCTCTTTCATCAAGTTTTAAGCCTAATAACCGTTCATATTTAAAGCCATGACATTCTTCATACATAAATCGTACAATTTCATTCATAGTTGGACGATGATGAGGTTGAAATTGAAAACAGTTCTACAAAATTTATTTCTTATTAAATTTTTATTATTAACATTATAATTACTCTTTTTTAATAATGAAACAGAAAAGTTATTGAAAGCATAAATGTCATAAACTAATGACATCTAACAATTGTAAGCAACTATTCACTATATATTTGTAAATAATGCAACAAATGCCAATCAGGGAATTTATGTATATTGGATATCAGAATGTATTTTTATACTATATGATTGCTCATACAAATATAACTTTGGTCTATAGAATTGTAATGCTAAGTTCTTGATACATATTTATATTGTACAAGTAAGGGTATATAAGTAAGGAACCCGCCCACCAAATTTTTATAAATTACATGCCTTTATAATACGTTCCAAAGGAGCATTTATATTCTCATTTATTCTACAATGCTCATACAAATAATTATCAAAAGCCGTATAAACAACGCCGCTACCATCTCGAAAGTGATCATTTCCTAACTGTTGTAGTAGATCATCATCAGTTAATGCATATAACTTCTGACAAATCATTAAGCCAAAAGCCCAAACATCAACTTTGGTTGTTATCTGAAAAATATTTTGATAGTAGATAAAATCAAAAATCAGTATTCTTGGCTACATCCCTAGTTTTCAGCATGACACAATACATACAATTATGTAAATAATGTTAAGAATTTTTAAATAATTTAATTAAAAATAAACGTTATTTTGACGATCCGATTGATATCCGCGAATCTCAGGTGCCTTACGCATTTGTACCAAAATATCCAAGTTTGCACCTCTTGCGTTAGATAAGAGCACAGAAGTTTCAAAATCAATTAATTTAACTGTTATCTCATTTCCAGCATTTTGATTAAGAGAGACAACAAAATTACTTAGTTTAATGTCCAAATGGATGGCATCTTTAATTTTTTTGAATTTATTACAATAATTAATTATTTCCTAAAATAGAGCGCCTTAATACTTATGAAGGCTCTATTTCAGAAGTACTTTTATAGGATTTTCTTACAATTATGAAATTGTTCAAGCGAACGAGCAGCACCCTTAAGAATATCATAAAGATCTCCTTCATCATGAGTAAAATGCTTTTCTAAAGATTTACCACCAAGTTCCATTGCAATATACATTTGATTGTTGTGACTTCCACTTAAATTAATGTTTCAAAATTAAAATTATGTATTCAAATAAAAAGCAACTCCCTGTAATGTACTAAAAGGACGATTTTAGTCAATCTCTAGAAGAAAATTATAATACAATTAACTCACTATGCAAACATTTTAATTATACTGTTCCTTTGAACATCATCTAATGTGTTGAAGTTTTCTAAATGTGCAACTTCTCTAGTTCTATATTGCGATTGTGTGATTTTCAAAGCTAAGCAGATTTGCTTTGCAGGCCAATAAGCATGATATACCTTAAACAATAAGCATGATATACCTTAAACAGCTTACGGATATGTCATATACTATAAAAACCATATGCTATAAAACCAAAAAATATGTACTTAAATATGCTTTAATTAAAAATATTACCGTTAAAAATTTTTTTGACAAATAAGATTGGCAAAAAGTAACAAGCCCCGATTCAGAAAATTTTTATCAAAACATCACTAATGAGACTTACATTCGCAGTTCTGCTATGCCCAATTTTATCATCTAAAACAAATTCTGATTCAATTTTAATTCGTTCATGTTGAAGAAAAATTATTTTTGTTCTAAATATATTTCCATGTGGACAAACAACTGGATCTTCAAGATGGCGTTTGAGTTCAACTGAATAAATTTCATTTAACCTTGTTATTAAATGTCAAAAATATTTAGAAATAGGCCTTGAGATGCGTTACTTTACCTTCTTGTTGAATTTGACTGCGGCGGGATGAAGAACCACTTTGAACTTGTCGTGGTGGTTCTAGTGTATAAATTTTATTTACCGTATTTATTCTATTTGAATGGCTCCTCAATTTGAATAGCCCCCCAATTGTATGACCCTTTTTATGAATGAAAGAAAAATAGAATGGCTCCTAAATTTGAATAGCTTTCCAATTGAATGGCCCTTTTTAACGCGAAACTACCTAGCAGTATTTACTATTAATTCTCTTTATTATCTATCTTGTTATTCCTTTTTGTATTGATAATTATGACACTGTTGAGGCGATTAGGATGGATAAAGGGATTACGAGGGATATTAAAGTGATTAAGAGGATATCAGGGGATTTTAGAGGATTAAGAAAGAATCCAAATTATCTGATATCCCAACAAATCCTATAAAATCACTGTATCCTCTTTAATTACTTGATATCCTCCAACTCGTCAATAGGCCTACGAATCCCAAATTCTCTGATGTCCCTAAAATTCCACTGATATCAATTTAATACATCAAAATTCATCAACATCCTTCAGAATCCCTCTAAATGCCTCTTGAATGGCCCTCTAATTGAATGGCCTTTTTGGGAGTATCGAAAAATAGAAAGTGATCTTGAAAAATATATTGTGTCAAAAATATTCTGAAATACTTCGGCTGTATTTCTATTCAGAAATACCTTGTAGTTGACTGTGACTGCGGCGGGATGAAGAATGACTTTGAACTTGTCGTGGTTGTTCTAGTGAATAAATTTTATTTATTTTATTAAACTTTAAAGAATTTTCTTAAACTCGCCTACAGTCTCCGATTCGCTATTTTGATGTTGACTTTGAAAACATCCAGCATTTGCTCCTTGAAAATAATTATGATAAATATTTAATATAACTTACCCGGCAAATAAAAACATTCCAAAATTAGGAATTGGAATATTATACAAAGGTAAATATTCATTTAAAATTTTCTAGAGTAAAATTGTTTGAATGGGAGGATATTTATTTATGGAGGGGATATTTAAAGAGTGTAGCCTTTTAATTAAGAGTGTTTTACTATGCTGTTTATTAAAAGATGTCAAATGACAAGCATCGCTTACGCTTCATAGTTTCGAAATTTCGATATTAGACAGGCATTTCTAAGGTGCGCTTAATAAAAGATGTCATATGGAAAGCATCGCTTACGCTTCATAGTTTCGAAATTTCGATCTCGATCGGTAACACGACCCCTTATAGGCTGTATTAAATTTTTATTTTCTACTTTTCTGAAACCGATTAAATTTGAAATAAAACTTTTAAATTATTATACACATAAATTAGCATTCGAGGCAATCAGTGTTAAATTCACCGAACCTAAAAATAATTGAATCTACCCCATATTTATCGCTTTAATAATTCAATGCATTACAACTCGAAGAAAGATTTTTTATGAAAAATGAAAATCGGCGTTATTATAGAAAATTTAATGGACTTTCAGAAAAGCATGAAATAAAAATTTAATACAGTCTATAAAGAGTCGAAAATATTTTTAAAGACGTTTACCCCCTGTTTTCCGTTGATTTTGGGGTTTTTAAATCTCGATGCTTAGACTTCACTGGAACTACATTTATTTTGTATTTTCTTTTAATATCACTTTATATGTTTACAGGAATTTTTGTGGATTTTTCATAACATTCCTAACGTCGAAAATCTTTACTTAGCAAAATAAACGTATATTTATGTAACAATCTTTTTATTAAAAATTGGAAATAAAATTTTTTCCAAAATTCCTTTGGCTTTTAACAATTATTTTTCAAATTATAATAAAATTTGTTATATTTCCGCAAAATTTGAAATAAATCCGACTATTCCAAATGGAGTTAGATAAAAATAGAGATAAACATAATTTTATGTAACGTACAAATTTTAACACACAGTATTCCAAGTTTTAGATTATTTAAAATTTAGGATTTAATTTAGTTTTAAATTAATAATTTTAATTTAATTGATTTTTAATATAAATTTTATTAATAAAAATTATATCGAAATTTCGATTTGGTTTTGGCAATTTGGATTTTATTTTTAAATTTTACAAGGGCATGTCTATCGAGGGAAGTCAAGCAAGTCAATCCCATATGACTAGATTGATTGTAAAAGTAGAGAGTAATTATATGTATAGAGAGAAAGGATTTAAACAAGCTATATATATTAATTAATGGAGTTAGAAGTCGCAATTAAAATATGGAAACTTTTATTATTCTTGTATTATAACAATCAATTAAAACATTTTTTTCATTTTAGAATTTTTGAAAATACAGAGAGTTAACAATAGAGCCAAGACTGTTAAATTAGTTTTCATCAAAATGACACTTTCTGTATAACATGAGTTCCGTTTGATTTTTCTTTTGACGGCCCTCTTGATTATTGCCAGCCTACTGCTGCATTCGCATAAACAAATAAACAAATTAAAAAATAACTTTTCCCAAAAATATAAATATATGATAAGAATTGACCTGTCATCTCAATTAAAGAGATCCCCGACTTTCCCAATCTAATATTTATTACCTGCCAATCTTTATCTCTTATTATTCACATTTTGTTTTGATATTTGTTTACCCATCTCTCGACCTGTCCATCTCAATAACAATATTTGTTTGCCTAAATTTCCACTATATATATCCGCCAGTTTTTCACCTATTTGGTCTTATATTGAACTTTACCTTTTAACTCTTTAACTTATATTATTTTAACCCCTTGAATAAATTTATATTTAAATCCAATTCGACCAAGGCTTAGAACCGAGGGTATTATAGTGAACTTACAAACAGTTCACTTCACTTTACGGGTCGTATCGAACTTTATGGTCCATTGAAAAGTTTTTGAGTCCAAACAAAACTTTTTAGTCCGATTAAATTTTATAAACCCGAACATGATTTATTATGCTAATAAAAATTTTGGCTTTACTATAGTTTATGAGTCCAATCACAGTTTATGGGTCGAATCAGATTTTTGTGAGCTGCGGAGGTAGGTCGGCAAATCGAGGCCGAGAATGGAGAAAGAAATATATTTATCTGTTGTAGAACCCAGCGACCCATGACTCCCGCAAAGCGCGTGCCGTTTTTGCAAATTAAACTAGTTCCATAAGATCCATTTCTAATAGATGTTAAAGTTAATTTCTTGAACGAAAAGATATCGAATTTCTCCGATTTGAAACACTTTCCTGCAGACCAATCTCGCCATATTTGAAAACTTAAATCGATTTTAAAAGAATTACCGCACCTGGAATTATAATGCACCTCGTATAAAGCTTCTAAGCTCAGATTCGGGTTCAGCAGTCCCAATTACGTACAAAACAGCACTTCTTCCTATTTTTTTCGGGACCAGTAAACTAGAAGATTACCGCAAGTCGGGATTCCTCATTCGTGAGTGCATCGCCGGCGGGTTTTGTAATTAAATCACTCCAAAGGTCCAGACACGCTTTCAAATTAAAAATAAAACTATTTCGAAATTTCGTACTTGTATTTTGAATCTACCTTATTTATGGCATTTTAATTTACACTATTATATTTCGACATGATAAGTGCAATTTTATAAATTAAAATCTAAAATAAAGAGACAAACAAGAGGGACAGAAAGTACAAGTGCAAATTAAATCGAAATTTCGAATTTTATTAATAAGAATCTTTAAATAAAATGTCGGTTGTATTTTTATAATTTTAAAATTATTTAAATAAATTTTAATATTTATATAGATGATATTTACAATTTGTTAAAAGTAATTAATTTCTATTAAAATTAATTATTAAAATGTTTTGTTTACTAATCTTGATGCTTCCACCACCATTTTCATTAATGGATGTAATGAAGCAAAACTCTGAAATAACCTTGAATGATTGTTATGATTCGTGTTGGATTGCTAAAAAGTATGCTTCTTGCCCTGGAAGATGCATAATCAAAAGAAAAACCAGAAGGAATTATTGCTGGAAAAAATTCTGCAGAACATGTAACAGGACATATAGAAAAAATAATAAAATTCAACAAGAGGAATTACAGCAGAATATTAGGGAAGATGACAATAAATGGTACTGGCCTGATGTCGAGAATGATGTATCAAATCATTCAGAAGTGAATTTAAAAGGTGTAATATAGTTTTAAATGGGATAAAACTACTTTGATAATTCTATATATTTTCAGAATTTAATGTCTAAATAAAAAAGAAATGAATTTATTATTAAATTAATTAAATAGATTTTTATAATAGGACGAAACTTGATTCTTCACGAGGATGCATTTACAGGTAATAATATTAAACTCTTTGAGATCAAAGCAAATCAATTTAGATGAATTTATGATAGATGTCAAAGAAAACTTAAATCTGTCAGGTATTATTTTTTAAATAATTTAAAAACTTCCAAAAATTACAGAAAGAACGGATGATGACGATTATGAACTTTTATTAATGTTTAACAAAAGAATTTTAGAAAATGCCAAACATATTTGTACACTTCTGAAAATTGAAATTAATTACAGTAAAAGTCCCAAGACTTATAATTTTTGTTGGGAAATTAAAAATATAGAAACGAGAATTAATCAAATTAAATATTTAAAAGAACAACACCCAGATAAGTTTCACGATCAAACTAGATACATGGGAAATTATATTAAAAAAGAATTTATGAATAAAACTTATAATTTTGGAAAAGATAAAATTAATCAAATTTATACGAGAATTGATTCAATGCTTTACCCGCCCAAGGGACCTAGAAAAGAACAAATTAGACTAGAAAGTCTGAACATGTTAAATGATAGTATACAGATAAACTGAACGATTTTATTACTAACTTGTTTGTTATATTAATTTAAAAATACATATTAGTTATTTCTCTCATATTTTCGGGCCACAATTTCTTGATAGAAATATTTCAATATATTTTAGACAAGAGGTGGGTTGGAATTTTGATTTCCGATTGCCGAAATTTTGGAAAAATTTCCGATTTCCGGCAATTTTAAAGCATATTTCCGACTAATGATTTTTCCAGAACAAATTTGGCTCCGTATCTTGAACAGGGTTTCTTCCTATCAACGCGTTCTTTATATCAAAACGCGTTTTTCCTATCAAACACGTTTTCATATATGTATATTTATAATATGGACTAAAATCCAAAATATGGATCAAATATGGGCCGAAACTGTAATTTTTTAAAGGCTCTTACGATTCCCGACACCTCTGACTGTTCCGACCCACCTCTGTTGTAGATCGCTTTGTAAAACTAAGTTCCAAACCCTGATTTAATAAACATTATCTTTTAATTAATATTTATAAAAAATTCTACATAAAATAATTTTAATAGAAAAATCTTGATAAAGGAATTGGACATCTAAAAATGTTCAAGACATTTAAAAATGCAGTATCAAATTTTGATTCTGAAACTACTGTAAAAAAGACAAATTATAAAGAGATTAGTGATATTGCCTTCGTAAAATTAATGGATAATGCAGCAGAATGTTTAGTTGGTGTAATGCATTTTTGCAGACAAGGATTTCCTATAGTTCGTTATTCACTGAAATCTTCTCTTTCAATTTTTGCCGTTGAATTGTTTTTAACTTCAATTGAAGTGGATGGATTTGATCATCTGTTGGGAAAATGGCCCATTTATTTTTATAAGAATATTGAGGAGGAAGAGAATTAATTATATTTTTCTGTGAAATTTTTAAATTGGTGAAATATATATAAAAATTTAATTCAATTTTCAACACATTATCGGGTACTTTACTATGCTTTTGCGACTTATTTTCGGGCATATTTGTTTTCCTTTATCATTTATATAGCAGAATACACTGTACATACATATGTATTTCTTCATTCTAGATTTCAGCGTACAGATTTTGAAATAAAATAAAAGTGTTTAATTTTTTTGATGTCAGTAAGGACCGGCTTGGTGACTTTGGTCATTGGAGTTTTGATCGTTCCGCTTGGTAAGACCGTGTTTGTCTGGACTGTGTTTTGAAAGTCCTGATTTTTGAGAAACATCGAAAAATTCATTATTTAAGAGTTTATATTTAAATATCGGTTATTTACTTATATATTTACAAATTTCTTTTCTTTATTAATTAATCAAAATGATGCTACAGGGAAATAGAGTGAAATTGAGGAATGAAGAAATATCCATTATGAACATAAATGTATCATAGCAAGATTGCCATTTATTGGGATCAAAAAATTGGTTTAGAAATTTTGGCTATTGTGTAAAATGTGAGACCGTTTTGATGAATTTTTTGGTCATTTTGCCCTAGTAAGGGAAGCTAAATAAGATTTAAGTTGATATACTTAACAAGAAAAATAACGACGCATTTTATATTTAAAAAATCCTCAAAAAGTATAGTTCACACAAGTGCCCTAATTTTTAAAACAAACCAAAAACCCTCAAGATATTTTTAAAAATTATTTACAAATCTTTCCTATCATTGAAAATCATTTCGGGAAGTTATTTGGTTCAAGTTCATATTTTAGACAAGAAAGTATTTATTTTTTCAATGCATGAATATTTTATTTATTCAAAATTGCAAAATTATTTAACAAAAAAATTTTTTAAGTATTTTTTTTGTTTTTTTGTTAAATTATTTTGTTACCCTATTTTCATTTTTATTAAACATTATTATTATTTAACATCTTTTATTTAACATTTTGATAAATTTTATCTTCCATGCAATATTTCGATCTTTTCCCTGAAATGTTTAGTAAAGTTGAGCTTGGCTATAGCTTTTTACTCCTTCAGCTAGTGCAAAAGGTTATCCGGTGGTAAAAGGTTATTCAGTATTTATATTTAAAAAAATATATATCAATAATTATTTAATTAGCCTTTCAAGTCTATAATCAACTAATTATTAAAATTATAATTCAATGCTTATTGCTTCAATAATTTTTAAATCAACTATAAAATAATTTAAAAAGAAAAATTAATTCAGAGTAAACTTTCACATACCTTTTTAATATAATTTAAATATTTTATAATTTAATTGATCTACATCAGTAATAATAAAATAATAATAAATTTTAACATTTAGTATTCCTTTTATCAAAATCTTATACTATTTTTAATAATAATTGATCCGACTGGGACTATGATTTTCATGAATATTGCTGATTTTTTTACTAGATTTTATTGATTTTTTTTTATCTTCCAATCGATCCTTAATTATAATACCTAAATTCAATCTTAATTTATTCTTAATATTTTAATATTTATTTTAATAATTTACAATTATTATATAAATATTTAGTTTAATTATGCTTTTGCTCTGCCAGATTTTTTAATCATTTTTATGTTGGTATTTTTATTAGTCTATATTTTAATTATATTCATAAAAATTAAATAATTTAATTATATTTTAATTAAATTTTAATCAAATACTTGAAAAAATTTTGTTAAATATCATTTAATTTTTTTACAAAATTTTTATTAAATTCAAATAATGTTTTAGATTTTTTTAGAAAATTTTGAATAAGATTTTTTAATAATAATTAATACATAAAAATTTCAAGATATTGATAAAAATTTCAAGATATTTTACCCAACAAAATTTGGAAGAGCCAGGATTCATATTTATTTTTAGTAAATGGATTTTTGTAGTTTCTGAGCAACGTGTGTTTATAAAAAGCTTTATTCATGTTTAATAATTAAAATTATTTCTATATTTTTTATTTATTTAATAAATACTTTTAAGTAAATATTATTTATTTTTATTATTATACATTCCTTTTTAACATAACCAAAAACTTTATTATATCGTTTTTTGATTTTGATTTAAAATATAAATAAACATTAAGTTATAAATTTCATATTTTTTGTTTTAAAGCTTTAGAAGCTTAATTTTACAGAATATAATTTAATAATTGTAAGTCGCTTAGAAACATTAAATGTTTTGTTAAATATTCTAAATAAATTTTTAATAATAATATATTTATTTTAATTAAAATTTATTTGTTACAGCTTTTTTAAATAATAAATTGTTATTTTGATTAAGTGGTAATTTCTGCGCTAATGAAACATTTTTCAGATGAACCTTTTCGGTGAAATTAGAAAATAATTTTTATGCCTCCATTTATAAAATATTATTTGTGAATACAAATTTTAAGTATTTATTTTATTTTGCAGATCGCAGTTAAATAATTGATGGGCTATACATATTTATTATAGATATATGGTTTTGAATTGATTTTCTACAATTTATTCAATTATTATTTATTTTTCTTTTAAAATCAAATATAATAACATTTAAAAAATTAAAATTTATTTTTCCATATTTTAAATTGTCTAAAGCCTTTTCAAATAGATAACATGTTAAAATTAGTTTAAAGTTTTCAATATTATTTTTCATAAATAATTAAATTAACTGAATGTCTTTTGTTAATATAATAGATAGATATAAGCTTTTAAAATAGATAAAGATTTTACACCATATAAGATTTTACATCTGTAAGAAACTTCGTTAATAATAAACTTCTTTTTTAGAAAAAACTATAGTTGTCTATTTGCATCGCAATTCACGGCACAAATTTTCAATGTTTTGCTAAAAATCTGATTTTTATTATTTATAATAATAATAAATTATACATAATATTTTATGAAATTATATAGCAATAATTATAAAAAATATTAAAAATAATTTGATATTCTAATGCATACGTGGTTACATAGTAGCCGTTCAGCTAGTCTGTCAAATTGAAGTTCAGTTATTCTTTCATAATGAACTTATATACAACTCTTGTTATATAGATTTTAAATAATTAATTATTTATATTTTTTAATTATTTATAATATTTATTAATTAGTCTTATTGTAAATTTTAATTACTCAATTTAATTTAATTTTAGATATTATTGAATTTAAATATATATTAATTAAAATAACTATAAAATTAATTAATTATAATTATTACTAAATAAATTTATTTATTTTTATCTATTAAAAATGATTCATTTTATTAATTTTATTTTTTTCTTTTTATTAGTTATCGATAAATAAAATGTTATTCATTCTAAAATAATCATACTATGTTGAATTTTTTTTAAAGCATTTTATTTTTTAAATTCGCAAATTAAAATCTATAATATATTTGATAATATAAATTAAATTATTTTATTTTTCTATTATTTTTTTATTAATAGCTAATCCTAAAAACTATTTAGTTATAATTAAATTATTATTATGTATACTGCATCCATTTACTTGATGCTTTATATAATAAACAATATTCGTTTAATTAATTTTACATTTATAGTAAAAAAATATTAAATTAAATAAAATATAATAAAATTACAAAACGTTGCATAAAATTAAAAAATTCAAATAATACATACTAATTTTAAATTATTTGATCTAAAATTATAAAAAAAGGAAGCTGTGCTGTGAGGACCACATATGTATATGTAGTAGTAGCAGTTTCTTGCATTAAGCTCTAAAGGAAGGCCAATTAATCAAATAATTATTTTAAATTTAAATAAAAAAATTCTACTTAAAAATGATTTATTAAATTATTTATCATTAATTTTGCGGCTAAAAATCAAGAAACGTAATTATAAATAGAAAGAAATAAAAAAAATTAAAAAAGCTTAAATAATTTTCTATTTTATAAAAATATTTTAATATTCTATTTTATAAAAATAATTTTTAATACAGTTTAAAAATTATTTTTCTATAAAAGAAATTATTTTTTAAAATTTAATTAAATTTAAAAAGTAAAAAAATTACTGACAAAAATACAGAAATATATTAAAATAATTTATAAAGGGCTGCCTAAAGGAGACAGCGGAGGTCCGCTCCTGATTAACAAAGATATTAATTATGTAATACAAAGATCTATTGATGTTAACTAAATAATTTAATAATTAATTAAGTTTTTATATCAACATTGAATGTTTAAATTAATTATTCTTTATATTTCAAAAATTGAATAAAAAATTTACCTATAAAGATTTGAATTTTATTTTTGGCTATTTTTGGTAAAATTAAGAAAAAATAAATAAATAAATCATGGAAAGGTATAAAATAAATATTAAATTAAATAATGTTCAATTATTTAATGAAAATTAAACCAGCAGTTTTTTAAATGTTAGTTGGCCATCTAATGTTAAATTAGTTATGTAATTACAGAAAACAAGTTTAACGGCGAAGAAGAGATTGATAGCTAATAAATTTAATATTGTATACATATGAATTATTGCCATTATTACAAAAAAATTTTAGAAATTAAATAAATTGAATAAGAAAAAAATCAACTAATGAGACATTTATAAAATAGAATAATTATTTAAATAATTATAATAATTTAATATTTTTATTTATAGATTTAACAAAATTTATGATTTTATTATTATTAATTTATTAATTTTCTTGATCTCTTCAAGTAAATATTTTTAGAAAGAAATAAAAAAATATAAAAAAATTTAATTTAATATTTACATAATATAATAGATAATTAAATTAACATTTAATTCAAATAATGAAAGTTAGAAAAATAAAAAAATTATATCATAAGGTCGATAAAAATATTTAATTAATTCAACGGATCTAGAGCAGGGAGACTCAGGAGGTTTTGCTAAATGTGCCATTTTTGAGGTTTTGCCCAACAAATTTTGAGGTTTTTGCACATTTTGAGGTTACGAAGAATGTTACGAAGAATGTCTCGGGAATAATTAGTGGGAAGGCAACGGTACTGTAGTGAATAATAGGCCATAATATCCCCTTTTCAGCGCCGCAGGCGAAAATTCTGACTATTTTGGAAGACCAAGAAGCCAAATTTTTCCATTTTTAGCGCCGCGGCAAAAATTTTGAGATTTTTGGTTGTCAGGCGGCCAGATTTCTTCACTTTTTTCCTAAAATTTATGAAAAATCCCTAAATTTTGGTAAAAATATGCAAAAATATTGAAATAATTTGAAAAATGTGCCAAATATTGAAATAACTGGAAAATTGGCAAAATATTGAAATATATTGAAATGTAACTTCGTTCAAAATTCTAATATCTAAAAACTAATATCATATTTGAGCTTCTCTCGCCATAATATATCCAGGAAAAAAATATATTTCAATACAAATCCGAGCCCTAATAATAAAAATAATGTAATATGTATAAAGTGCATTGCAAAAAATATACAAAAAATTCTAAATCACTGAGTCGCCATCAAAAAATAAACAGAATTCCTCAAAAATATAAAAAATATAAAAATATTTTTAATCTTAAATCTTCAATTTCGTCAACGATAAAAATTATCTGAATAATAATAAAAGGCTTTTTCTTTTAATAAAAGAAATAAACGACATTGCTTCAATTGTTTGGCCTATTATTTAATGCTCAAACATAATATGGAAAAATTTTGGGTATATTTACATTTATACCTAAACTACATTTAAACTTTAAATATATTAGTGATTGGACATTTAACAAAATATAATTTGTCTAATTTGAATAATCCCGTAATTTGAACACTGCGGATTTATTTTAAACAAATTTAGATTAATTCTGGAGAATATTATGTCCAATCACTAAAAACATACAAAAATATTTACAAATTAATAAAAGTATAATGGAATGAATTTTTTTGTTGTTTTCTTGTTTTTTTGTTTTTTGTGTTTTTTGTTCTTTTTTAATTTTTTGTAATATTTTTTTTTTGCATTTTAATTTGTTTCTTAAGACTTTCCTGTTATCGGCCCATATTTCGATTTTCTTTTTCCCACTCCTAGTTTTCTTAAAATATACAGAACGGTAAACTTTCATTCCTCCTCAATTTAACTCCGGTTCTCTAAGGCAATAAAGAAGAATACAGGAATGTAATTGAGGAAAAAACCTTGACCGTTCTGTATATTTTAGAAAAATAGAAGGAGCAGAAAGAAATTAAAAATGTGGGCCGGTAACAGGAATGTACTTTTTTTTCTTAATTTTTTCCTTTTGTATTTTCTTCAATTACTTCCACAATTAAATTAGTTGGATGTTTCTTATCCCATTTTTTGAACAAATCTTTGCGAATTTGATTAAAAGTTGTAGTATATCTAATTTTATGAAAATAAAATTTTTGCATATTGCTTTATTTCCTTTAATCCAACCTATAACACCCTTAATCCCTCGATATCACCATTAATCCGTTGATTTTCTCCCCTAATATCTCAATAATCCCTCAATTTCCCCTCATAATCACTCGATATCCCACCAATGACCCACAGAGACACAAGACTAACAGACAAAAGACACAAGGAAAAATATTTTGCCTTTATCTTTTCTATCTCCAAAATCTACACAAAATGACAATGAAACACAAATAAAATTTAGTAGTTTGGATTCGTAAAATGAATTTTCAGAAGTATATACCTTGTTTAGGAATGTCAAATTAACTTAAACCTCAGTTATTTTATTCATATCATAGTTCTTACGAATTACCCCTCATTTAACTAAATCAATCTCAAATAAAAAACTTCTAAGTCAATATCCCGTTCTTGGAACAACTCTATTTTGTTGGAACAACTTTCAACTTCTAGGAACAACATCTCCCGTATTAACTAACAACATAAGTACCTAGCGGCAAAATGTATGTAGAATAAAAATAAAGGAAAAACAGTTGTTGGTCCTATATCTCTGAGTCTTTGGTTCCGTGACTTTTGCGCCGTGAACATTTGCGCCGCGACTTTTGCGCCGCGAATTTTGCGCCGCGACTTTTGCGCCGAGCGACTTTTGCGCCGGGGGACTTTTGCGCCGCGACTTTTGCGCCGGACGACTTTTGCGCCGCCACTATCATTAATAATTATGAAAAACTAAAGCCGGACCTCACTATAGAAAGGCCGGATTCGGCTATCCGGCCTTCTTCAGATCCGGATATCTGGACCCGACAACCCTACACTATATTGCACTCTCTTCTGGCAGAAAATCATGCCTGAATAGGGTAGCAGACCAAATATCCTGATCCGAAAAAGTCAAGATTTTTGAAGATGAACCCTCTTGGGGGTCGGTTTATTTTTCAACCTTCCTCTAGGGGGTCGGTTTATTAGAGGGGGCTATGGTACTTCCTGAAATATTGTACTTCCTGAAATTCCTTCAGCTCCTGGATACCATTTTTTAAGGAGCACACTATAATTAGGTCCGACTGTATAGATATTATTTTTTTAAATTATGGCGGCGCAAATGTCGCGGCGCATAAGTCGCCCGGCGCAAAAGTCGCGGCGCACAAGTCGCGGCGCAAAAGTCGCCCGGCGCATAAGTCGCGGCGCAAAAGTCGCGGCGCAAATGTTCTCGGCGCAAAAGTCGTGATACCGAGTCTTTTGTCTGTGGATCTTCTGTTCTTGGGACCTCTGTCCTTGGGACACGTCAGCAATTATCCACTTTACAATAATTCTTTAACATATAAATTCTTAGGCATAATATGGTTATAACAGGACTAGATAAAATTTACTTACGTTCCTTTGAGAATTTTTTTGATGCCATATTCAAACAATTTGTTGGTATTAAACTGGAATTTATTTTCGAAATCATACATTGCAGATCTCAGAGAAATAGCAAGGGGAAGATCGTCGATATGCTCGTCATCACTAAACATCATATTCTCAGCAAATGATAAAGCAGTTTTAAATTTGCGTCTTTTTTCTACACAATACTCATACCAATCTTCCCCAATTTTCGCTTTTTGAACATCAAAGTAATTCAATTTTAGACCCTCAGCAACATAATATTGGTCATCTCTATAAGGCAGACAAAATATTTCAACATTGAATACAAGTGCTTCTATCACCTCAATTCTATTGCAATTCATTATCAACAATCGTGTGCCTTTTACTAAAATATTTAGATATAACATGTGATTTATTTTTTGATATATCGTTATAATTCATTAGTGAGCGTTACCGTGATTCCCAGCAATATATCGTGACATAAGTTTTACGACGAACATAATTCGTTGGTTATGTATGTTTTAATCCTTACGGTTAAATAAACATGTGGCAATCATGAAATAATAACACTTTCCCTAAACATTTATTTTTGAATTCTTAAGAGTTCAACCTAAATTCTCTCAGAATAAACAAATTTATTACCCAATTCTTCTTTTAAGTTCAAGATTTTTTGAACATTAAATCTTTCATAAAAAATTTGGTTTTCCAATTCCTCAATTTTTTGTTCATTATTTTTAATAATTTTTTAATCTCTTCAATTTTATCGTCAATCTGGTTAATTACAACTTGATTATTTTCTATCTTCTTTTCCATTTCTTTATTGTAATTTGAAATTTTAACTGATATTTCTTGAATTTTATTTTGTATACTTTTTTCTTCTTTCATCTCATTTTCAAGTTGCTTTATTTCTTCTTTATATTCCTCAAGTTTTTCTATTTTTCCTTTACTGTTTATTAATTGTTTTTTTAATGCGTCCTTAGTATTATTGAAAAGTTGATTCATTTCTTTATAATTATTATGACCTTCTAAACCCATTTTATCTTCTATCATTTTGTCAATATTATTTATTTTTTCTATTAGATTTATCTTGATTTGATAATTTGCTACTATGTTTTTATTTATATTTATGTCACTAAGTTTTGATTTACAGGGTGACAAAAAAGTAATTGGACACTTTATTTTTGCCATAACTTTATTTAAATTAAAGATAATGAGATCAAATAAAGATAAAATTATAGAGAATTAAATGAAGAATAAGATTTAAAAATCTTTTAGAATTATTCCTATTCTATTTTGAGATAAGGTTAAAGGAAAGTGAGAAAAATTATTGCTCCAGGTCGCACCTTTTTTTGAGGCATTTTGCCTATAACATTAGAACAGATTGGAGGAATTACACAAAATTTTTTTGGCATGTAGAGCAGTCTTTCATCTATAGAAATTATAAAGCAAAAAATTTTTTAGATTAACGCCTAAAGAGATATTCGATTGCGCGTAACCCTCCCGAAATGAGAGAATCGCATTCCCCCCAAAACTGATTTACATCTATTCAGAGCCATCCATGTAGGAGTTTGGATTTTCATCTTTCATATTTGTCCGGTTCGCTAATGGTCTTAATTAAATTCTGTTGAGATCATCCCGTTTGGACTTCTCCTTTCTGATATACAGAAATCAAAATTTTGGGGGGAAAATTTTGATATGGTGTACCTAAAATTACGTAACTTTCTTAATCCTTAATCAAAAAATCTTCAATTCTACAATATGATAGAGAAATAAATGAGCTACAAAATAAACTTGGAATCATCTAAAAATGTTACGAACAAAAAAAGTTATAAAGGATAGAAAAGTGTCCAATTACTTTTTTGTCACCCTGTATAATACTTCTCTTCTGTTAATAATTCATTGTCCCAAATTTTACCCCAAATTTCCTTTATTTCTTCGTTTTTATTAAAAATTTCCTCTTTTAAATTCTTAATTTCCTCTTTCTTTTGTTTATTTTGTTTTAAAACTTCTTCAATTTTTAATTTTATATTTTCAACGACTCTTTTAATATGTTCAATATTTTTAAAGCTACCTTCTTCCCTAGCATCAATTTCCAAATTTTCTTTAATTTGACAATCATATATAAAATTAACTTTCCCAATTTTGCTATCTGAATTAATTAATTCCAACGTTTTTTCATAAATTCTATTAAAAACCATCATTGCCGTTCTGTCTTCTCCATGAAAAATTCTTCCACAATTTTCTATGCTTATTATAACTTTGGAACGTTAAATTTTTTGGATTTTTTGTTGCTTAATTATTAAATTTCACTTTTAGTTAGAGACGGTCGAACCAATATTTTCCAAGTCTCGACTAGGTACCAAGACTAAACCCCAAAACCAAGACTTGACCCCGAGACTAGAGACCAAAAATCAACAAGAGCAAAACAATTTATTCAGTAATGTCAATTTTTTATTTTCTTTTGTGTTAAGAAAATGTGTTTAAAGCTCAAAAAGTCAAGACCAAGACATTACCCAAAACCAAGACCGAAAAAACCCGAAAAATGTTATATATACACAGCATCTTAACCTGTTACTTTAAGCCGTTTCAGTGGCACTGAAAAAATAAAAATACAGTATCTTTTTCTTTTCCCCACTATTTCTTTCGCGTGCTATTTTCTAAAAATTTGGAGGTTGCAACTTCGAGAAGTTTTATCTCGAAAAAAAACTTTGAAAAAAAAATTTTATCTTAACTAAATCGTTAAACAAAGTCTTATCTTTGTTTTAAAACCAAATTTATCGTTTTTTCATATGTTTTATAAAAGTTACATATGGGTTTGTAACTAAATTTAGAAAATGAAAAATAAAGGGAAAAACCTATTTTGAAAAAATTAATTTTAATTTAAAATGCCTTTAAATGTTAAATAAAATGATTAACATTCCATTTTAATAATTGCATACAATTCATATTCACTTAAATAGAGCACACACTGAAACCCTGGCACTGAAATCCTGGCACTGAAACCATAGTGCTGAAACAGCACTGAAAGGCGAGTAACAGCCTCTGCCTATTTTAAGATGCTGTGTATATATGTATGTAGTTAATGCTTGGGACGAATAGGCTAGTATGTCTTATTAGATAATTGTCAGCAATCTCTCATTTACTAATATATTAATGCAGGATCAACGTTAGTTGATAAGTGGAAAATATGTTAATTCGACTCATTTCAAACATGTTTATTAATCTACTACTTTTAGTTTTAATATTAAATTTTCTAGAAGAAATTATTCTATTCTTACCATTTTAATGAGTTTATTATCCAAATGAAATCCACCAACATAATATAAATTATCTGGCTTGCTATCTTTTAATGGAAAATCAATTAATTCATCACTATTGATAAATATTGCTTTAATGTTTTTATAAAGAATTTTAATTGTTGATGTTTCATTTTCCCTTTCCTCGTTTGTCAACTTTTGTAGAGAATTGTAGTATTTACTTTCCAATTTTTTATAGCATTTGTTCTAAAAATATTAAGATTATATATCAGGACGTGCTTAAACGGGTTTTAAAAATGCGAAAGTCTTATGAGAATCGCGAAAATAAGTTTGAAACGAAACAATTTAGCAAAATTTAAAATCTTGAAGTGTAACAACTAAAAAGTTTACATGTTTTGATATGATTTTTAACTTGTAAAATGTATATAAGAATATGAGAATTTTAAATAAAAATAAAAGAAAAGATGAGTAGTTTATTTAAGTAAAATTAGAATAAAATAAATATACCATTTTTGAATGAATATTCCCGAATACCTCTTTATCTTCATTATATGCTAACTTAGATGTATATATAGAATTTGATGTACATGCCTCATCAAAATAATAAATCCTCCAATCGTCAATATATGTTGAGTAAAATTCTAAATTTATTTTAAATTATAGAATTAATGATAAGTGTTTTCTTTTAAAGTTACTAATAAGTAGTTTGTGTAATTATATGGAAATCCATATTTTTTTTTCCTGAATTCCTTTGACTGTGAAATGCACAAAAAACATATTTTTGGCTTGTTTTAGGGTTTATAGAATGGTCTTTAAAATCCATATTTTTCCATATTTTGGCATTATATGATATTCACAGTAAATAATTTGGCGCTATCCTAGTTTACATATGCGTTTTGAATAAAAGTTCACAAACAGAAAATCAACATTAATTTTCAAAGAAAATCTAAAACCTGGAATTTTATATGAAATTAATTTCCCAACATATTCAAATTGATAAGTCAACAAAGGATTATTATTAATAGCAAAAACACTTTTAATTTTTAATTCATTAAACAAAAATAGTGCTCCAGTATCCATAATGTCAAAAAATGCAATTCCATAGTTGATTTTTTTAAGTTTTTCAATAAAATCTTTTTTCTCAAAAATTTCTAAAATTTTGTAAAATGTTACTATGTGTTTTATATTGTTTATTTATAAAGATTAGTTAATTTGAGTGTATACAAAAAAGTTTGCTTTTGTTATTCTATTGGACGGAATTCCGACCTATTTTTTCGCTGTGTGTCAATATGTCCGCTTCCCTGTAGAAGAGCACGTCCCATTAGAAGCGCAATCTTTAATGAGGTTGAAAAATAGAATCGGATTCACTTCTAATGGGAAAAATACGGTAGTATACATCAGTGCTGGGTATTTGCCATTTGTTGGCTCCGGCTCCGGGGTTTCAAATTCTTGGCTCCGGCTCCATCTTCGGCTCCGCAGCCGGCGATTTTCGAAGCCGCTCCATGTTGGCTCCGGGCTCCGGGCGGAAAATCAATGAATTATATTTCATTGGGGGATTTGGGTAGATAAAGGGGGATATCGAGTGATATAAAAGGATTAAGAGGGTTATCAATAGATTAAACGAGATTTGTGTGGATTATCATGTGATTTAGATGGGTTAAGGTCAAGGGATTAAAGGGATTTGGATCTAAAATCTTCCTTTTTTGCGACGTAGGCGAAAATTTTGAAAAATTTTGAAAAAAAGAGACTAAAATTAATCAATTTAAAAAATTTATACAGCTTCATTTAATAAAAAAATGCAATTTATTTTTCAAATAAAAACACTTATTTAATTATTTGTTGTGATATTTTCCAAACTTATAATTGGATAAAACTCGGAACCATAAACTCCATTCAACCACCACTACTTTGGGCTCTTATACAACTCATCGAAACCTCAACTCATCGAATCCTCCCAAAAGACTTCAAGTTCTTGGCTCCGGCTCTGGGGTTTTCAAAATCTTAGTCCGGCTCCGGAGCTAGCTCCCGGAACTATACCAACACTGGTATACATATTCATATGTTCATATTATTACACTAACTGTCCATTCCTTTTAAAATAATTACCTTCAAATATTTTTGCCTCAATTTCAAAGAGTTTCCAATTTTTTTCAAAATGTTGATAATAAAATTGTTTATACATTTCTTCCTCGTTTTTATTAAACTCATTTATTAAATTCTCACTGAATCCAATAATTTCAAAGGTTTTTCCATTTTCCACATTGAATGGTTTAATTTGAGTTTTTCCTTCATTTTTGGTATTTAATATAACAAAATGCTAAAGACGAGTGTATAAAAATTTACTTGGATTATTCAATTTAGTTTAAACAAAGATATTAATCTTCGAGCTTATTTATAATTGTAAATTATTGGTTGTAAACTTAATTGTCCAAGGAGGATTAAAGATCCACCATTTTGTGGTCGGGTCCAGAGATGTTTCGAAATTTCGATTTTCGATTTTCGTTTTTCGATTTTCGAGGTTTTTTTCCTTTCGATTTTCGATTTCCGATTTTCGAAATTTTGTGATATTTTCGATTTTCGATTTCCGAATTTTTGAAAAATTTTAATTTTTGGCGCCAAAGTGGAGGATTTTTGGCTTATTGGCCATCATAAACTTAAAAAAATTTTCGTCTGCGGCGCAGAAAAGGAAGACTTTTGGCTTCATGGCCTTCCAAAATTCTCAAAATTTTTGCCTGCGGCGCAGAAAAGGGAAGATTTTTGGCTTCTTGACCTTCCAAAATTCTCAAAATTTTTGCCTGCGGCGCTGAAAAAGAAAGATTTTTGCCTTAAGGATCATCAAAATTTTCGCCTCCGGCGCAATTAAGAAAGATTTTTGGTTCTTAGCCTTTCAAAATTCCCAAAATTTTCGCCTGCGGCGCTAATTGGAGGAAACCCTGATCTATTAACAATATAATGCTTCGGCTCCGGTATATTGGAGTATTTCTTGAATTAAGGTGGGATTGGAGGGAGCAGGCCATTTGGAGGGAGCAGGCCAGATGGATGGAGCAGGCCAGTTGGAGAGAGCAGGCCCCTTGCCGGAACCCTATGCCAGGTACCACCTTATGAGTTTACTCAAATCCTCCGTTATCCCTCTTAACCCACACAGATCTCAGGATTAAATATTAATCTTTACACTCGGAGTCTGGAGATAACAAGAAGCGGCTCAGAAAATCACCGGCTCTGGAGCCAGGATCTCAATCTGATATGCAAAATTTTGGGTTTGGATATCCGTGATTTCCTTGGAATCCCAAATTCCTTAGAGTTCAAGCAAAAGTTCCAACTTGTAACATAAAAATTTATTTTTTAATTTTTTCTATTAAAAATTTTTTTTTCGATTTTCGTTTTTCGATTTTCGATTTTCGAGGTTATTTTTCTTTCGATTTTCGATTTTCGATTTCGAAGATTTTGAAAAATATTTTCGATTTTCGATTTCGATATTTTTGGATTTTTTTCGATTTTCGATTTCCGATTTTCGAAGATTTTTTTGTTTCGAAACATCTCTGGTCGGGTCCTCGGTTCGGTTCCGGATAATGAGATATAGGATTCCCACTTCATCTGAGACTCCGCAAATTTATCGGAACTCTTGTTTTTATTTTAAATATCATTTGCAAGGTTATGTGTAAAAAACCAGAGTGAAATACATATGGACGTAAAAGTTTGAACACTAACTATGTTACAATTTGCTATTTGAAATATCCACGCAAAATGGCACTCAGTTTGTTGTGGCCTTATAAACGGGAATACTAAAATCAGCGTATGTGGCAACGCATCTCGCGTGAGTCAACAGTTTTTTGGGCCTAGTACACAATAATATTCCTTTTTCCATTTTCAGAAGTGTCCGTAGAAACATAAAAACAGTTTTCCAGGGAAAATTTGTGGCGAGAGAGTAGTAAAAATTTATACCAGTTATTAATTTCGTGACGGGAAATTTAATTTAGTTGGGCATTTTTGGGGTGGGACATTTTCAGGGTGGGGTTAATATTAAATATTACTAACCACTTTGTAATGTTTAGCCAAAACATTTGCAAATGAACAATTCATTTTAAAGTGATCAGGTCGATGATTTGAAGAAACAAATAAAACATGCTTGTTTTTATTTTTTCCAATCATATTGTTTTGACTTGGATTAATCTCCAATTCTCCAAGATTATTCCGAGTTCCCTTCATGCCACTTGTAATATAAAAAATGGCAAGAAGGAGAATAAAGTGCCGAAGCATCTTTATTCTTAATTTTATCAATTTCCTTTTAAATTGGATTCTTTTCTAAATTTTGTTTAAGAAGGGTTTTTCTTTATTTCCTAAAATTTTATAATAAATTTAGCTGAAGTTAATTTAAGAAAATGAGAAGAGCCTCGAGATAAAAAGTTTTCGTACATACTTCAAATCTTTTCTTATTTCGGGCTTGTGCATGTCAGTTTAAAATAGAGAAAGATTAAGGTGATTTTAGATGTAAAATGCAATAAATTATAAATTATTGATAAAAAAGTAAATGAGAGCTAAGAATAAGTGAGGCTTTCTGATATTCCTATTTATATAGATACATATTATTAGAGTTCGAACCCGGCACGGACCCGGACCGGTTTTATCCGGAAAAACCGGTCCGGGTGCGATTTCAAGAAAAAACTGGGTCCCGGGCCGGGCATCTTGAAAAGTTCGAACTCTAGATATTATTTGGCATAGGCCCTCCCAACAGAATCTATTCGCATTTTTGCCGTTCGCGAGATAGCTAGTTCATTATGTGAAAGCTGAAACATTCAGGAATAGATTATTTTTGCGAGATTCTCTTCGAAATGTTGCAAGAAAGATATACATATGTACATTCAAAATCTTTAGTTAAGAAAAAATAAAAAATTAATTTTAAATAATTAATTCGATAATAATAGTTTAAAGTAGTCAGATTTTTTAAAATGCAGGACGGGCAAATATTTATTAAATTCGGAATATAGCGCTTTACCGATGGTTGGGTCGTCTGGCTAGTTTAATGGAGATGCAGCGCGAAAAATGATATTAAACACCCTATATTAATTTTTTATATACCCTATATAATTCAATACACGTATTAATTCAAGCAGTCGACAGTTAAGGCGCCTGCTTTAAGGCACACGTTTAAGGCGCCTGATTTAAGGCACATGATCTGAAGCATATGATTTAAGGCACAAGATTTAATGCACATGATTTGAGGCACAAATTTTAAGTGCATGTTTTAAGGCACATATTTTAAGGTGCATGAGTTAGGGCACATGATTCGAGGCATATGATTTAGGGCACACGATCTGAGGCACATGATTTAAGGCACATGATTCGAGGCATATGATTTAGGGCACACGATCTGAGGCACATGATTTAAGGCACATGATTCGAGGCATATGATTTAGGGCACACGATCTGAGGCACATGATTTAAGGCACATGATTCGAGGCATATGATTTAGGGCACACGATCTGAGGCACATGATTTAAGGCACATGATTTAAGGCACATGATTCGAGGCATATGATTTAGGGCACACGATCTGAGGCGCATGATTTAAGGCTCATGATTCGAGGCATATGATTTAGGGCACACGATCTGAGGCACATGATTTAAGGCACTTGATTCGAGGCATATGATTTAGGGTACACGATTTAAGGCACATGATTTAAGGCACTTGATTCGAGGCATATGATTTAGGGCACACGATCTGAGGCACATGATTTAAGGCACTTGATTCGAGGCATATGATTTAGGGCACACGATCTGAGGCACATGATTTAAGGCACATGATTCGAGGCATATGATTTAGGGCACACGATCTGAGGCACATGATTTAAGGCACATAATTTAAGGCACATGATTCGATTTTTAGGCACATGATTTAAGGCACATGATTCTAAATAATTAAATTACAGTGTTTATTCTAATTGGATGTTATCTTATCTTTTACATATACAATGGTGGTTAAAGTTTATGGATAACAAAGTTTTATTAATGAAATACCTCACAACTAGGATTGTCGGTCTTAAACCGAACCGAAAAGCCAAAGATATTCGGTTCGGTTTTGGTTAACCGAAAGTTTCGGTTCGGTTTTTCGGTTCCGTTTCGGTTAACCGAATTTTCAGTTCGAAAGTTTCGGTTCGGTTTTTCGGTTCCGCTTCGGTTAACCGAATTTTCGGTTCGAAAGTTTCGATCGGTTTATCGGTTCGGTTTCGGTTAACCGAAGAGTTCACGGTTGTCTTATTCTTCCGATTACCCTTTAAACCGCTGATATCCTTATTTGGGCGTGATATCGAAGGATCAATATTTTATGATATCTGATATCACTTAAATCCCCTTGATGAATGCAGAACTCACTTTATCACCCGATATCAAACCACTTATATCCAACAAATTCACTTATACCCCACAACTAATCCTCAGTAACTCCTAACCCTCGAAGAAATTTGCGGCTCTGTCCCGCATAACCGAAAATTTTCGGTTCTGTTCGAATATCCGAAAATTTTCCAAGAACCGACAACCCTAGGGATGAGCAAAAGAAGCGATTTATTGATTCTTTTTGAATTATGAATCGTTTTTAAAAAATTTTAAAATAAACGGTAATCGGTCGTTAAAACGGGGTCTTAAAAAACGAAACGGTATAAGGGTCTCAAATAAACGGTATAAATTGTATACAGTCTTTTCAAAATTAAACGGTTTTGCCAACCCTATTTATAATTCTAAACTTTTAAACAAAAATGAAAATCTTTATCAAAGAAAAACTACTACTAAATAGAAATATAAAAAAATTTAAAAATAAATTTAAAATGGAAAGTAACAGAAAAGTGGAATTGAAGGACAGACAGATTTAGAATCACATCTCATCAGAATTTTGTCATCTTTAACTAATGAAAATTATGAAAGATAATCAAAGCTAGGTAAATGTCAATTGGCAAAAGGTTTAAAATAAATTTAAAATGGAAAGTAATAGAAAAAATGAAATAGAAATAAATATCGAAAAATTCCTGTCTTTCCTTATTCGATTAGTTGTAAACTAGAAATACTTTCCCTGTGGGGTAAGTCATATAGAGTCATTTAAAAATGTAAATTAAAATTTAAGAATTAAATTTGTAACAAAGTCGCTCCGAGAGTTAAGGATTTTCAGATATATTTTTTGTTTGTTATGTTTTACTTTTTTTGATAATCGCTTTTTGAAACAGAGGCCTTCTCAATCTAAATCCACAGTATCGCTTCAATCCACGGTTATTATCTACGACACATTATCCTTGATATCTATATTATGCAAAAATTTTTATGGGAAAATCCTGTTTCTCTGCATGACTTTATCATTAAATTTCAGTTAATTATGTTTAAATAATCTCTTTTTATTTTACGCCACAAAGTAAATGCGCAAAGCTTTCAACCCAAAGGAAAGATAGTCAAAGGAGTAGAATGTAGAATTTTTTTATAAATTTCTTTTGGAACATAAAAGTAAGCTGAAATTTACTTCACTGCTATCCTTTTCCCTTTTTGACATGAGGCAAAATTTATATTTAAAATATTAATAAAATTGGCAGTTCTAGTTTTCTCCCTTAAAATTTGTAGGACCTGAACATACAAACATCCTTCATAATGACCTCACTTATGTCCGCTTATGCAGACTCGATTTTATCTTTATAATTAGAAATTTCAAGTAAGTTAGGCAAAGCCGATGTTTTTTAGTCTATTTAACTTATAAATTAACTCAAATCAATCGTTAAATCAGAAAATTATGCCTCATGTCAGTTACAATAGGATTAATCTGAACCATTTCCTCCACGATTTGAACTTTCTCCTTCCTCAAAATTCTTGTACATAGAGAAAGGCCATTTTCCTACCAAATGATCAAAACCATCCGCAAAAATAGTTGTTATGAAAAGCTCTACAGAAAAAATTGTAAGAGCCGGTCCGAGCAAAAGGCATTCTAAATATGGCGGACCATAACACAATTGGTTAATAATCTTTGTGACGATGCAAGCCTTTCTAGCCAATTCTCTCTGTAAATCGTCTTTTAAATATTTTGCTTTTTCTTTAACATCATCCAAATTAATACGAATAAATTCAATTCCTGGTAATAATTTTATATTATCACTCGTTGTCAAGTATTCATGTTTAATTTGAATACTCTCTTTGATCAGTTCCTGAGAAGTTAAAATTAATTAGTTCAAATACATGGCAATCTATCAAAAACTTTTAAGTTTATAGGAGTGACATCCCACAATTCCTAAATTATTTTAATATTTCGTAGATTTAGTAGCTCATATGCCGCCTCTTCTTCTTAGGAAAGACTTTCTCTATAGGGTCGAAATAAATATTTAAAATAAATTATACAAGGTTTTTAAAATTCATATAAAAAAATAGAATAATAACTGATTTTATTTAATAAAATTTATATAATTTACTTTTATTTTTGCAGTTAAATTTTGTAATGCCTTTTCTTTCCAATTTTTTACATTCTTTTGGGAAAATATGGGCATAAATATCTTCTGTACGTCATGATTCACATCATTTTCATCAACATAATAGCAAATTTCATGTTTCTTCTCATATAATGCCATCACATATTCAGAAATTCTTTTAAATAATTTATGGTAACGAGGATTTCCGTTAACCTTTTCATTTCTTATTTTAGACAAAATACATACCATCTATAATATCAACAATGTTGCACAGGTGAAATGTCCATGGAGAATTATTGATACGTCGACCAAGTTTCTTGCAAATTTGACGAACATTTTGCAAAATTCTAACATCAAACATATCCAGAAGATCAAAATCATTTATATATTTACGCACTGTATGCACTGTATTTTCTGAAGACCAATCATTAATTTTGGTTCTTTTCGGTCATGTGCCAAAAAGTCCGCAAGTTATGTCCGCAAATTTTAATTATGTATATGCATGATGTGAGAAGCAAAAAACCGTGTTTTTACATTGGTCCCAGCACTTTAGGACCCGTTCTTAATGCAAATTTTTGCATATTTTGGAACTTCCATATCGGTGCATATTTGGGAAATTTTGTACTACATTTTACCAAAATTTGTGTATTATTTTGACATTTTTTGAGAAATTTGTTTATTAAAATTTATTTTTTAGCAAAATGTATAATTTTTTAAAATTTTCCTATAAAATTAAAAAAAAATTTTGTTGAAAATTACTGCGATAATAATTTATTTAAATTATTTTAGGAAACAAAATAATTGCTTAATTTAAATTAATCAAGCTGCAGTTCTGAGCAACAAGATTAATTTATTTAACATTTTTTAAATTAAACTTTTTTTGATAAAATCTTGTCAATTTTGATTGCATATCTAGTGCATATTGTCAGAAATTTCGAATATTTTCTTAAGCGAAATATATACTTAATGGTCTTTTAAAATTGCCAAAAAATGTATGGATTATGGTTTCAGGGTTTTCAAAAAAGAAAAAAGTTTTGCCTGCGCGCTGAAAAGTGAAGAAATTTGTCTTCTTCACTCTAAAATTTCGGCGCTAAAAATCGGAATTTTTTACGACTTCGGCTTCATAATCGCAGTATTTTCTTTGAGTTTTGACTAAATTTTTTTAATTCTTAAAAATATAGGAGCAATGTCTAAGGCGCAAAAAAATGAAAAATTGCCATTAGGGAGAAAAAAATTGTCTTGATTCTTCTTAATTTTTGCTTTTGAGTCTTACCAAAACAAAGAATGATCATAGGCCGTACGAAACACTGTCCAGAGAAAAATCTGCATTTTCAATTTTAAAAATACTTTTATATTTCACCAACCAAAATATTAATCTTCATGTTAGTTTATATTTGGTAACATTGGAAAAAAATGCCAAAAAGAATAGAGTGAAATTGAGGAAGTGTTATGTCCGCACTTGCAGAAAAAATATAAATAAAAATAAATAATCCATCATCGGGTTGGATGGTGGCACAGTTGGTTGTGCTTCGGTCTGGGCTCATTCCATGATGGTTAAATTCCATTTCCCAAACAATGAGCTTTTCCACAGCATGAAAACATCGTACGAAATAGGAAGCATTATTTCTTATTTTTGAAAAGAAATAATGCGTACTTAACATGCGGAATTTTTGTCACAAAAGCGAAAGAACCTTAATTTCTCCTAAAATTAATTTTGTATAACTGAATTAAATTGACTAATTTTTAGACCAGTGTATAATATATAAAATTTGATCTAATTTATCTAGTAAACATTTTGCCTACAATAATCTATTTTTTATAATAATGATGCTTATATTTGAAAAACTGTTATCCAATTATTAGTATTAAAAGGTTTCTAAAAATTAAAAATTAAACCTTCTAAATTTATGTAATTTGTGTTAGCCTTTATTTCAGCAAGGAATTTATCTAAATTTTAAATTTAAAAAATTGCAATATCCAATTATTAGTATTAAAAAGTTTCTAAAAATATAAAATTAAACCTTCTAAACTTATATTATTTGTGTTAGCCATTATTTCAACAAGGAATTTATCTAAATTTTAAATTTAAAAAATTCAAGCAATAATAAGAGCAATGAATTTTTTACCTGACAAAGATTCAGAATTAATTTGCGCAGTTATTAAATCTGTAAAAATTAATATTATATCAAATTTGTTAAATTATCATTTATACATATCAAAATCAACCTGATAATGTATCATATGTTGGTTGAGATGATTGATCTGTTAAAATTTATTTTTTTAAATAAAATTTATTTTAATATAGTACAAATAAACAAAGTTGTTTCTTCATGTTTGAAACGAAAACCTTACTACACAAATAAATTTCTAATAGTTTCAGAAACCTCAACGATATACACACTTATTTTAATGATAAATCTTGTAAGATATGGTATGCGATATTAATAGGATATGAACGGAATAATAAATACAACTTCCTAGTCTATATTAAATGAAGCACAAAGATTCATTTTTCATTAAATTGTAGCTTTATTTTAGCCGATTTATTTCACATGATTTAACAAGAAATCCTACGAGGATTTAATTTTTCCAAGATATTGTATCAGTTATAAAATTATACCTCCTATATTCATTCCTCCAAGTAAAGTATGTATGTCTGGATTATACTGTGAAACATCCTCATCCCAATTATCCCAATTATCATGATGGCCTGTTTGTCCTTGCGATGTAGAAGGCATTTCTTGCCACACTCCTTCAGTATTATCATATTCTCGGAACTTTTCTTTAGATTCTTCCTCTTCATAATCTGCTTCACATTCTTCTTCTTCATATTGATAATGGTCTGTTTGTCCTTGCGATGTAGAAGGAATTTCTTCCCACTCTCCTCCTGTATAATGATGTTCTTCTACTTCGCCTTCAGATCCATCTTCATTATATTCTGTTTCGCATTCACCTTCTTCTATAGAATGATAATCAGATTGATTTACGTTTTGATTCATAAAAAAGCTGTTGCAATTATTACAGAAATTATTCCAGCAATCATTTATGCATACTCCAAGATGGGGGTTCCAACAATTTTGTGGGCATAAATTTCTTAAACCATTCCAACATGAATTGCAGCAATCCCAGTAATCATTTTGATTCATTCCATTAAATAATGGAGATAATAGAGAAAAAATCAAGAGAAAAAACAGCATTAATCTCTAAATAAAAGAATTTTAGGTAATATTGAAGAGTACAGACCCCATTTATTCCTCCCTATTTTTCCCCCTTTATTTTTACAAAATTGGCAGACTTTTTCCTTCCTTGCATCCAATTTACCTTTCTAATTTTTGCCTACAATCAAGAAGGATTATTTTTGATATTTTATTTCCCGTTTTAACAGAGAAAATGAGTTTTCTCAAAACTCAACTTGTTAAATACCAAAAAATAATCCTTTTAGTTTGATAGTAGGCAAAAATTAGAAAGGCAAATTGGATGTAAGGAAAGAAAAAGTCTGACCATTTTGTAAGAATATAGGTGGAAAATAGGAATGAAAAAATGGTGTCTGTACTCTTCAATATTACTGAATTTTATTATTATTTTCCGTTTTTAGACTGAAGATGAAAATTTTTTGGGATTCTAAAAGGTCAAAAAGAAAAATTTCACATTTTTTACAGTGCGTTAAAATTTTTTTGTATGAACAAAATAAAATTTCAAAAAAATAATGGCCGTCATATGGAGTGTATCATTTTAAATTGTTGAAAGAAGTATAGATAGCTGCACTTGGAAAATTTGTCTAGCTGATCAAAGTTGAAACGAAATAATCAAAATTCTGGAAGAAACGATAATGCACCCCCTAATGACGGAAATTTATCGAAATAATACATATTAATTTTTTAGTAATTTCCGTCAGAACAGCTTAAAATCAAAAAATTTTCCGTGCTGCGATAATATTCAACTACTTGTCCCACTACTTTTGGAATTAAAAGTTATCGAGGGATTAGTGAGATTTAGGGCAACTTCGGATTATTGGCCTTTCAAATTGAATGAGTATTTTTTGGAGTATTAAAAATTGAATGTCGGCCATTCAATTAGAATAAATAAGGTAAATTAGATTTTTAAATCCAAAATCTAGAGTTATTCGGGGAAATTGTATCGGGGAAAATGGATTCCTTTTCATTCAGGGAATCTACTTCAACAAATAGTAGTAAAGGATCTTACAAAATTAGTAAATGTAACAAAATTAGTAATGTAACGAAATTAGTAAAAAATAATAAAAAAATAAAAATAAAAATTGGTAAAAACTAAATAAAAATTAGTAAAATAATAAATAATAAAACAATCAGTTTTGTACCACCTATGTTATTCAATCTTCAGGTTTCATATCCGGGAAAAAGACATATTATGATAATGAGTGTCAAAGCAAATAGCTGGCGCCATACAAAAAAATTGTAAGTAAACAAAAAGCAGAATGAAGGGGAAAACTGACATTAATTTAAGAAAAAATTGATAATTTTCATTGCAAAATTTAAATGTTGAATTAATAAAAATTTGTTAAATAAAAAATTTGAACATTTTGGTTAATAAAATCGGGCCCCAAAAAGATAAACAGATGCGGTCTTTTTCATCTGATAGAGCAAAGAATTCTGTAGAAAATGACCTGTCAGATTTTTAAATTAGGACCTAGAAAAATTTTTATGGTTATTTTTCAAAAATACAATTTCTTAATAAAAATAGGAAAACAAAGGAAAAAGTTTAGACCCAAAAGATCAACACCTCAGAGATCACCCAGCAAATTACTCTTCCCTAGACCAAATGTCAACTAATTGGTCCCCCTTGCCCCTCCCCCAGACTCGGCGGTATTTCCTTTGATCTTCAATCAAAGGAGAGGCGGCATCCCTTTGATACAGCAGACCTTCAATAGGTCTACAGCAGACCTTCAATAGGTCTGTTGAAGGTCTTGATACAGCAGACCTTCAATAGGTCTTGATACAGCAGACCTTCAATAGGTCTTGATACAGCAGACCTTCAACAGGTCTGCTGTATCAACTATTAATAATCCGTTGAATCTGAAGAATTACGGTATTATTAATACAGTCTCTCATGTTAGGTTTGCATATAATCACTCACGCCTTTCGATAGAAGGCAACGCCTTTCAAATACACACACTGCTGTATTTGACTTTCTATTTTTAACTAGCGTAAAAAAGTTTAGTGCCATTTTTATAAGTGAAATAAATATTTTAAGTTAATATAAAATAGATAAATAAATCCATTTGCTTTATATATACATGATTTTTGTATATTTCGTATAAATCTGAATAGAAATGTATAATGCTTAGATGCATTTCATAAGGAATCTTATGAGAAATGCCGTGTTTAAGGAATTAAAGAAAATAATTTATTGGGATTGATTTTATTTTATAGGGAGATAGGCAAGATTGTGGAGGGAAAGGAAATATAGCGAGAGGTGATCATAAATTTGTCCAAAAATAAACTTATTTGTTAATTGATTTAAATTAATTAAAAAAATTTAGTTAAAAATTAATTTAATTAAAAATAATTTTAAAGTTTTCAGTTAAACTTATTGCTTTTTAAGGTAACCTTATTACTTGTATACAGTGCTGGTTATAAGTTTAGACTCAGGACAAAAAATTTTTTTAAATCGAAATAATTTTGGTAAAATTTAACCGTAAAATTTAATTTTTATCACCAGATATCAAACCACTTATATCCAACAAATTCACTTATACCCCACCGCTAATCCTCAGTAACTCCTAACCCTCGAAAAATTTTCGGCTCGGTCCCGGAATACCGAAAATTTTACTTTCTGTTCGGATATCCGAAAATTTTCCAAGAACCGACAACCCTAGGGATGAGCAAAAGAAGCGATTTATTGATTGTTTTTGAATTATAAATTGTTTTTAAAACATTTTAAAAATAAACGATAAACGGTCGTTTAAACGGGGTCTTAAAAACGAAACGGTATACTGGTCTCAGATAAACGGTATAAACTGTATACGGTTTTTTTCAAAATTAAACGGTTTTGCCAACCCTATTTATAATTCTAAACTTTTAAACAAAAATGAAAATCTTTATCAAAGGACAACTACTACTAAATAGAAATATCAAAAAATTTAAAAATAAATTTAAAATAGAATGCAACAGAAAGGTGAAAATTGATAGACAGACAAATTTTAAATCATTTCTCATCAGAATTTTTCAGTCTTATCTAATGACAACCATAAAAGATAATCAACGCTAGGTAAATGTCACTTGGCAAAAGGTTTAAAATAAATTTAAAATGGAAACTAATAGAAAAGATGAAATAGAAATAAATATCGAAAAATTCCTTTGTCTTTCTTTATTCGATTGGTTGTAAACTAGAAAAACTTTCCTTGTGGGGTAAGTCATATAGAGTCATTTAAAAATGTAAATTAAAATTTAAGAATTAAATTTGTGACAAAGTCTCTTCGAGAGTTAAGGATTTTCACATTTCACATCTCTTTTTATTTTACGCCACAAAGTAAATGTGCAAAGCTTTAACCAATCAAAGGAAAGATAGGCAAAGGGGTAGAATGAAGAATTTTTTCAGAAATCTCTTTTGCGAACATAAAAGTAAACTGAAATTTACTTCACTGCTATCCTTTTCCCTTTTTGACATGAGGCAAAATTTATATTTAAAATATTAATAAAATTGGCAGTTCTAGTTTTCTCCCTTAAAATTTGTAGGACATGTACATACAAACAACCTTCATAATGACCTCACTTATGTCCGCTTATGCAGACTCGATTTTATCTTTATAATTAGAAATTTCCAGTAAGTTAGTCGAAGCTGATGTTTTTTAGTTTATTTAACTTATAAATTAACTCAAATCAATCGTTAAATCAGAAAATTATGCGGTAATTCCAAGGCTGGCCCCCATTTTTTTCTGTTCGCCTGACCATTTTGAGCTTCTTTGCTTGTCATATAATTTACAATATATCATTCGAAAGAGCTGTTCGAACTGAGTAGAATGATACTATGATCGGTTCGATTTGGAAATTCTGAGCAGAATTATGAAGCTAAATCCTCGATTGACATGCTTTTCGTGATGTTGAAAGGGATTAAAACAAATGCTCATAACTATGTTTATTTAAGTCGTATTTTGATGAATTTAGTACCGTTCGACTCAGCTTGAAGAGCTCTTTCGAACGATATATAATTTGCCATAAAAAGTTTAAAAAATCGAAAAAAAAATAACAAGGAAAAAAGGGGGGACCAGCCTTGGAATTACCAATTATGCCTCATGTCAGTTACAATAGGATTACTCTGAACCATTACCTCCACGACGTGAACTTTCTCCTTCCTCAAAATTCTTGTACATAGAGAAAGGCCATTTTCCTACCAAATGATCAAAACCATCCATAAAAATAGTTGAAATAAAAAGCTCTACAGAAAATATTGTAAGAGCCGGTCCGAGTAAAAGGCATTCTAAATATGGCTGACCATAACACAGTTGCGTAATAATCTTTGTGACGATGCAAGCTTTTCTAGCCAATTCTTTTAATAAATCGTCTTTTAAATATTTTGCTTTTTCTTTAACATCATCCAAATTAACACGAATAAATTCAATTTCAGGTAATATTTTTATATTATCACTCGTTGTCTTGTAATCATATTTTAGTTGAATACCCTCATTGATCAGTTCCTGGGAAATAAAATTAATTAGTTCATATACATGCCGTCCTATTAAAAACTTTTTCAGACGACAAGAAAAGTTTAGGACAAATTATTACTGGCATAACTTTATTCATATTACGAAATGAGCATAAAATTATTAAAAAATATTAATAAAAAAAGTTACGGCAAAATGACTAGTGTCCTAAACATTTCTTGTCACCCTGTAAGATTATAGGGGTTGACATCCAACAATTTGTAAATTATTTTAATTTTTCAGGTCATGCCCTCTCTTACTTATAAGGCTTTTTCGATAAGGTCGAAATAGAATACCCATCCAAATTTTAAAATAAATTATCACTAAAACTTTAGAATACATATAAAAACTAGAATACATATGTATAAAACTAAAATTTACATTTATTTTTGCGGTTAAATTTTGTAATGTCTTTTCCCTCCAATTTTTTACATTCTTTTTGGAAAATATGGGCTTAAATATTTTCTTTACGTCATGTTTCACATCATCTTCATCAACATAATAGCAAATTTCATGATTTTTCTCATATAATGCCATAATATATTTAGAAATTCTTTTAAATAATAAATAGTAATCAGGATTTCCGTTATCCTTTTCATTTCTTATTTTAGACAAAATACCATCTATATTATCCGCAATGTTGCACAAGTGTGTTGTCCATGGAGAATCTACATCGATTCGTTGACCAAGATTCTTACAAATTTGACGAACATTTTGCAAAATTCTAACATCAAACATATTCAGAAGATCAAAATCGTTTCTATCTGTGCGCCCTGTATTTTCAAATAACTTTAATAATTATTGGCTTTAAATTATAATTATAAAGCTTATAATTCTAAGGCTTGTTGTTTTATAGTTTTAAAGCTTGTTTGCAAATTTTAATTAGGACTGGGGATAAATGGAAAAAATGCCATCTGAGCGTACGGAGTCCATGCATAATTGCATATCAGTGCATATTTTGAGAAATTTTGCATATTTTGGTGCATATTTTCGGACTTTTCGGTGCATATTAGGGATCATACCGTCCGGTTCCGATTCCCGAAGATTTCCGATTCCCGAAGATTTCTCCCTTCTGAAAAGAAATAATGCGTCAAAACGGTGTTATGACAATTGCGGATATGTACATGCGGATGCGACGATTGCGATCGATAATTGCGGACGACAATTTTTAACAAACTATTTTATTATAATAATGGTGTTTATATTTGGAACACTGTTATCCAATTATTAGTATGTATTAAAAGTGTTTAAAAATTAAAATTTAAACCTTCGAAATTTATGTTAGCCATTATTTCAGCAAGGAATTCATCTAAATTTTAAATTTAAAAAATTCGAGAATAATAAGAGCTATGAATTGTTTACCTGACAAAGATCCAGAATTAATTTGTGCAGTTATTAAATCTGTAAAAATTAATTTTATATCAAATTTGGTAAAATTATTTGTGCATATCGAAATCAACCTGATAATCTTTCATATGTTGGTTGAGCTGATTGATCTTTAAAATTTGTTTTTTTTAATAAAATTTATATTAATATATTAAAAATAAACAAAGTTTTTTCTTCATTGTTTGAAATGAAACATTTACTACACAAATAAATCTCTAATAGATTCAGAAGCCTCAACGCTATACTATTTTAACGATAAATTTTTTAAGATATGGTATGCAATATTAATAGGAAAAAAATGCAACTTGCTAGTCTATATTTAAATGAAGCACAAGGATCCTTTTTGGAAATTATCTTAAGTTGTTGCTTTATTTTAGATGATTAGACAAAAATTATTTAACGAGAGTCCTATAAGGATTTTATTTTTCCAACGATATTATTTCAATTATAAAATTTTACCTCCTATATTCATTCCTTCAAATTGAATATGTATGTCAGGGTTATACTGTGAAACATCATCATCCCAATTATCATAATGATGGGTTGTTTGTCCTTGCGATGTAGAAGGCATTTCATGCCACACTCCTTCAGTATTATCATATTCTCGAACTCTGCCTTCGGTTTCATCCTCTTCATATTCTGCTTCACATTCTTCTTCTTCTTCATCATAATGATAATGGCTTGTTTGTCCTTGCGATGTAGAAGGTTCTTGTAAAGCTGAATGCATTTCTTCCCACTCGGTTTCATTATCAGGAAGCCCTTCATGAAAATAGCCTTCATACCCTTCTTCCCACTGTCCCTCTATATCTGGATTATCTTCTTGAACTTCACATTCAGATCCATCTCCATCATGATCTGCTTCACGTTCCTCTTCTTCATAATGATCATCAGATTGATTTGCATTTTGATTCCCAAAAAAGCTATTGCAATAATTACAGAAATTATTCCAGCAAATATTTATGCATTCTCCAAGATGGATGTCCCAACAATTTTGTGGGCATATATTTTCGACGAAACCATTCCAACATGAAGAGCAACAAGCATTCCAGTGATTATTTTGATCCATTCCATTAAATAATGGAGAAAATAGAAAAATCATAAATAATAAAAACAACATGAATGTCTAAATTAGCTAAAATAATTTTAAATTATTTGTATAAATTTGTCTAATTATTAAATTATACATTGTCGGAAAAAAGTATAAAGCCAAAGGCTGTTAAATTAGTTTTGTCGATTATCTATTTTTGATTAACTTTTAGAAAAAAGTTTTAAAACAATGAGTTGATATTTAAGCGCTCCTTAAAATAACTAAAAATATCAGTATAATTAATTTGCTACAAAATATACAAGATTACTGTTAACAGCTCAACTTTAAAAATTAAAAACTCTCACTCTATGTAAGATAAAATTATAACATGACGCAAAAACAGAGAGTTTAATTTTAAATTTTTGTATGTTTTACTATTTATTTAACTATTGTAAAGCATATAGCTATTAATTTCCTAAGGCTGAGCAGTAGGCGGCGTGGTGTAATGGCTAACACATCAGTCCGGTCTACTGAAGATGCTGGTTCGCTCCCAGCCGCCGAATAACCTTTTGCTCTAGCTAAAGGAGAGAAATAGCTATAACCTAGCTGCTTTACTGGTAGCACCGGATGGTTCAGCGAACGCTGAACGAATGACGATCCATCCCATAGGCCCTGGGTTAGAGAAAGGAAATTCCGCCAGAGAAGGCGATGATTTAGTTTACCCCGCAGGTGAGAGAAAAAGCGGGAAGAGGGCAGATAAGAAGACTAGGGACAGTCTTCCCTGGGGATGGAGGTGTAAAGCATATAGCTATTAACTCCTAAGGCTGAGCAGTAGGCGGCGTGGTGTAATGGCTAACACATCAGTCCGGTCTACTGAAGATGCTGGTTCGCTCCCAGCCGCCGAATAACCTTTTGCTCTAGCTAAAAGAGAGAAATAGCTATAGCCCAGCTGCTTTACTCTATACTTTTTGAAAAAATTTTTTAAAAATAATAGAAGAGTGTTAATAGATGTAATCTAACTTAACTGCCTTTGTCTCTACTTTTACCGCTCTGTATCTTCAAAATCTTAAATAAAGTTAAATGCTTTAATTCAACACTCACTCTAAGATAAAATTTTTATTTTTGAATTAAAGCAATTAATTAAAATTATTTACTCAATTAATATATATTACTTGCTTAAATCCTTTCTCTCTATATATAATTACTCTCGATTTTTACAATGAATCTAGTCATATGAGATTGATGTTTGCTTCCCTCGATAGACATGCCCTTGTAAAATTTAAAAATAAAATCCAAATTGCCAAAGCCAAATCGAAATTTCGAACTTAATTTTATTTCTAAAATTTATATTAAAAATCATTTAAATTAAAATTATTAAATAAAAACTAAAAGAAATTATTTAGTTGAAAAGACAATTTATTTCTATAATTACAATATAACACATTTTCTCGTGTTACTCATACTTCATGTTTACCAATTAAATGCTTCCTTTATAAAAATCTCAAAACCCCGAAATCAACGGAAACGTGGGTAAGGGACCCCTTAGAACTTATTTAAAAATTTACAAATTAGTTACGGAAGGCCCACATAATTTGCTACAATAAACAATTGATCCTATCCTGTAGAAAAATTCTCCCAATGATGAGCCAAGTGTTAAAGGAGTAGGTTGAGTTATAAAAAAATATTTTGCCTTAATATTTTGTAACGGTCTTTATAAAAATAAATTGTTTTTTCGGCAATCCCGGAGAATAGGGGTTTCTTCGAATAAAAAGGATGTGTTGCCGTTTTTTCTCCGGGATTGCCGTTTTTTCAACTAAATAATTTCATTTATTTCAAGTTTTGGATTATTTAAAATTTAGTATATTTTAGTTTTTATTTAATAATTTTAATTTAATTATTTTTAATATACAATTTAGTAATAAAATTTAGTTCGAAATTTCGATTTGGTTTTGGCAATTTAGATTTTATTTTTAAATTTATCAAGGGCATGTTTATCGAGGGAAGTCAAGCGTGTCCATCTCATATGACTAGATTGATTGTAAAATTAGAGAGGAATTTTATATACAAGTAATATATATTAATTGTTAATTCTACAAAAGTTTATGTTTCTCCAAATTCAATAATGAATTATTTTAACTAAAATTAAAATCACTTTATAAATATTTATTAATATTTCATTTATCGAAATTATTTTACATTACATAAGCAAATTATTAAAATTATCTTCATAATGCTAAAAATTAGAGTAGATTAAAAACTTTATTTATTATTATTTAATGATTAATAAAATTGAATCAATTTTCAATAAAGTTTGCAAAAGTTTAGCCACCTACCACCTGCTAGTTGTTGCTAGGCGCTTTCGCTCACTATATGCAGGAGCTCTACCTCCGAGCTATCTCTTTTTCCTTTTTAGATCGTTTAACCCCCGCCTAAGCGTTTTAAATACTGTTAGGTGAGTCATCCTTACAATAATTATAATAATCTGCTTATTTGATCCTTGATCCATGTGATGAAATCTTTAATCGCGGTTAATATTTTCTGATAATTTAAATTCTTCTTTAATTAAATTGAAATTAGTTTTAGTAGCTTTAATCAACTACTTTATTAACAATAAAGTGCAACAACACAACACAAATTTCTATAAAAAATTTCAAAACACAATCCTTGATTGCGATAATTTTTCACGTGTTTCTCAAGTCAAAGCTTTTCCTTCTTTATGCCCGACATGACATAGCTAGTTTTATTTTATCAATCATGCCAGCTTTATTTTATTTGTAAAAATTTTTGCCGAGTGCAACTTATCCCTCTCGCCTTTAATTTATTTTCATTCAATAATAAAAAATTTTTTATACAAAAGTTTTGCGTGTAATTTTAAAAGAAAATGCTAGAAATGTAAATAAATTTATAACTCATTAAACTTACAATATTAAATAACCTTCATTTATTTAAATTAATTTTCTTATTGAAATCTTTTGAAATACAAAATATCTTTTTATTTTTGTATGCTTGTGTCTATAGATTTTCAAAAATTTTTAAAAATATTTTTAAGAAATGAACTTTATTTCTTTATTCCAATTTATTATTTTGATATTCTTCGTCTTGCAAATATTTTTGGATTGTGTAATGTCTGGGGATCAAGAACATGATAAGGGCCAATTCGTTAAAAGTTTAAAAGATTTCGAAAAAGAGGAATCTAATAAACGAAATTCTGAAGTTCATAACGATCTTCATAATAAACAATCTGGGAAAAAACTTAAGTTTGGGCATCCAAGCCACTCTCCATCTCATCAAAAAATGGATAAGATTGGGCAAACATCAAATTTCAATTACGAGGACATACTCGTATAAATTTTAATTCTTATATTTTTGATAAGCATTTAAAAATAAATTTTCAGAAAGAATTCGATACTTTCTATCATTCTAATGCAAAACACGATGATAACATTAAATCACCTATTGAGAGCCAAAGCAAGATTGAAGTAATTTTGATTATTATAAATTATATTAATAAATAATCTTCAGGAACTATTATATAATTACCATTCTTATAATTACAAATTTCCTGATAATTACAATCAATTATTTATTGATAGTCAAAATGACTATAAAGTTACTTATATTTTAGCTTTTATAAATTATTTTATAAATTAATTCTCAGAAACATCATCTTAATTATATAAAAGCTAAACTTGATGATGATAGCGAGAATACAGATGTTGATGAACAAGCTATTATTGATAAGCAAAAGGAGTTTGAAAATGTTCTTCATATAGATAAACAAATCAAAGATTCTGGTTTGTACTTTAAATAAGATTATTATTTATAATTTATTGTTTTCAGATGGAAACTAGAGACGAAAGGGATTGTTTAGAAGAGATTAGATAAAATTAAACCTTGAAAACGTTCATTTAAAATGTTATTCATTTTAAATTAATCATACTATGTTCAATTTTTTGTTTAAAGCATTTTATTTTTAAAATTCGCAAATTAAAATCTATAATATATTTAATTATAATATATTTAATATTATTATTTTTTTTTATTATTATTTTTATTATTTTTTTATATTATTATTATTTTTTTTGCCACCCTCCTTCAGTATTATCATATTCTCGAAAATTGCCTTCAGATTCATCTTCATCATAATCTGCTTCACATTCTTCTTCTTCATATTGATAATGGTCTGTTTGTCCTTGCGATGTAGAAGGCATATCTTCCCACTCTCCCGCAATATGATGATGTTCGTCTGCATTTCATTTTCCGTTTCAACTTCATTATATTCTATTTTACATTCCCCTTCTTCAACAGAATAATAGAGATATTGACTTGCATTTTGATTTCTATAGAAGATATAGCAATCATTACAAAAATTATTCCAACAATTAGTTCTGAGTTCTTGATTAGTAATGGCCAGACAATGCTGAGGACATAAATTTGCCGAACCATTCCAGCATGAATGGTAACAAGCATTATGGTAATCATCTTGATCCATTCCATTAAATAATGGAGGTAATAAAGAAATAAAAATGAATAAAAACAACATTAATCTTTTAATTAATGTATACTTGGAAAGAGTTAGTGAACGCATAAATGGCTCCGGGCCTAATTTATGTCTCCGGGAGCTAATTTTCAAAATTTACTCAACGTTGGACCCGGGCCGGGCCCGGATTTTTCGGATGCGACCCGGGCCGGGCCCTCGAAACCCGGAAAAACCTGATTTTATCAAAATACACGGTTTCCGGGCTACCGGGCCCGGCCCGTGTCCGAGCTCTAATTTAAATATTAAATAATGATAACTCCACTCTTGCTAATTTATAAGGCAAGAGTCTATACAAGAGGATGATTTGTAGTTATACAGTGAATGCTTAGTGAGTGAGCAAGCGAATAATGCAAGTCAAGACACATGATTTTGGAACATAAATTGAGCCAAATAGGATTTTGGCCAAAAAGCTTTATAGAAAATTCTCGACAAGACAGCTAAGCTGATGGGACGCATTTAAGCTTTGGCTCAAAGACCATGAGTTGCGATTATTGACCGGCTTAAAGGGCTGCCTGCTTAAAGAACGATGAGTGACTAGTGACAAGTTTAAAGAGCTGTCCGTTAAGGGTCCATGCTTGTCTTATAGACCGTCCCACAAAGGCACACAATTTATTTAAGAGAGGGCCGGATTTTATCAAATATAAACCGGATTTTATCAAAATACCCGGTTTCCGGGCTACCGGGCCCGGAAAACCCGGTTCTTAGAGCCCGGGTCCGATTTATTTTTTTTAATTTTTCTTCAGATTAGAGCCCGGGTCCGGGCTCTAATTTAAATATTAAATAACGATAACTCCACTCCTGCTAATTTCTAAGGCAAGAGTCTATACAAGAGGATGATTTGTAGTTATACAAGAATGCTTAGTGAGTGAGCGAGCGAATAATGCATGACAGGACACATGATTTTGGGACATAAATTGAGCCAGTTTGGCCAAAAAACTTTATAGAAAATTCTCGAGCTAGACAGCTAAGCTGATGGGACGCATTAAAGCTTTGGCTCAAAGACCATGAGTTGCGATTATTGCCTGGCTTAAAGGGCTGTCTGCTTAAAGAGCGATGAGTGACTAGTGACTAGCTTAAAAAGCTTTCTGTTAAGGGTCCATGATTGTCTTAAAGCCCGACCCACAAAATGCACACACGTTATTAAAGAAAGGGAGATGTTGCTCGTGCCCCCCTTCATTCAACTTCGAATTAAAATTATTAGTTGTTGTTGCTCTTATTTAATTAAACTTTGTTTATAATTTTATATTTTAACTTTTTTAATTTTTAATGAAAATACTTAATTCTTTTTTTAATGTATTCCCAGCACACTGAGAGTTTTTTTGATATGAAAATTGTTTTTAAATTTCATAGTTTAGTCAGTTTAATCTTTCCTCAAAGTATAATAAAATTTGTTATATTTCCGCAAAATTTGAAATAAATCCGACTATTCCAAATGGAGTTAGATAAAAAATAGGAGTAAACGTATGTTTATGTAACGCACGGCATTTCAAACTTAGTATTATTTAAAACTTTGGATTTTTTTTAGTTTTTATTTAATAATTTTAATATGATTGATTTTTAATTTACAAGTTTAGTAATAAAAATTATATCGAAATTTCGATTTGGTTTTGGCAATTTGGATTTTATTTTTAAATTTTACAAGGGCATGTTTATCGAGGGAAGCAAGCAAGTCAATCTCATATGACTAGATTGATTGTAAAAGTCGAGAGTAATTATATATAGAGAGAAAGGATTTAAGCAAGTAATATATATTATCGTGCCCCCATTCATTCAACTTCGAATTAAAATTATTAATTGTTGCTCTTATTTAATTAAACTTTGTTTATATTTTTATATTTTAAGCTGTTAATTTAAAGTATTATACCTTAAATTAATACTTTAAGAAAAAACTTTCGATGAATATTTTACATTGGATGTTCGTCCAATTTTTAATTTTGGAATTATTTCTGTTGTCGGGTAATGAATTAATTATATTTATTTAACAATTATTTTGAAGGAGTGAATGCTGGGTGTTATCAAAGTCAACATTCAGAGAATGCATATCAGGCGGAAGGCGTGTTTTAAAAAATTCTTTAACATTTTAATATGAAATTAATTAAAATTAATTCAGAGGAACAGCATCAAAGCTCAGTAACTTGTCCTCATGGGAAAGTATTTAGAAGCACGAAGTGTTTTAATACTGATGATACTGAAATTAGATATGAACCTGAAAGGAATATCATCGGGCGTGGCAAAACAGCAGTTGTAAGTTTTCATCAGGGCTGTTTCGGGTCAAACTTTTTGTATTGTTAGAAAATTTGGTAATAGTTCGGATGAGACCCCCCTCCTTTTTCCTTTCTAAAAGTATTAAAAAATGGTCAGTCAGTCTTATTTATAGAACTCGTCGAGCTGTGTCGAATGACAAAATCAACCCCTGGTCTTAGCTTTGGGCCAAGATACAGACAAAAACCACACACAAAGAGAAAGGTTTTGCAAAAGCGTCGCACGACTGCAATAGGATTACTTTATTTCATAACTTTGTCAAATCTTGTTCAATTATATTGATTTTGATGTCATCCGAATCAGCTCGACAAGCTCTTTCGAATGAGCTATTATTTGTTAATTCGAATTTTTAGCCCAAAAAATGAGCTTGGTCCACCTTTGTTTTTTAAATTTTGGGGGTCTGTATCTTGGCCCAAAGCTAAGACCAGGGGTTGATTTTGTCATTCGACACAGCTCGACGAGTTCTATAACCTAAGACTGACTGATCATTTTTTAATACTTTTAGAAAGGAAAAAGGAGGGGGGTCTCATCCGAACTATTACCGAAAATTTTTAATCGGATTTGATAAAAAATTCGGTTGTGTTTTTATATTTTTGTCTTATTTGATGTTTTCCAAGTCTAAGATAACTGATATATTTATGGAAATCAAATTAAACGGTCCTATCTTGCTTCATTTTATTAAGAAACCATCCTTTATTATTAAAACAATGATTGATTTTAAGGTCTATCATGCATATTGGCCAGAAGGGCAAAGATGCATAGCATATAAAATTTCTCATTCTTACCTAAAAGATCATGAAGGTGAAATTTTATAGTGTCTTTTTAACTCGTTAGCAGATGACCAAAATAATCGTATAATCAAGATGTTCGCTTAGTGAGTTAATTTTATTTGTAAGTTACTTATTGGAATCCTCAGCGTCAGCCCTTAAACGAGTTTTTATAAAATCCAGCCAATAGTTACTTCCTTCTTGATGAGATTGTTCAATCCTACTTCAACAACCTTCGTCTACCTTTTTGTTTGTACGTGTGATAAAGTTCTTTGCGAGTTTGTCTACTTTGGCAAGAGAAAAGTCTTTGCGAGTTTGTCTACTTTGGCCTGAGATTCGTATACATCATAACATTAACAGTGTATATTAATTTATATTTAAATTAATTAAATGAATATGTAGCTACAAGAGTTTAAAAATCCTCACATTTTTGACCAAAAAATGGAACTTAAAATATTTTTTCGCAGCGCAATAACTACTGCTTTTGTGTTGTCTCGATTCCTAACTGTTTGAAATTTAACCGTTTACTGAAATGGGGGCTATGAACAGTAAATACATTCATTAATTATGTAAAGCTGTCCAAGACCGAAAGTTTTCTAAAAATTATTTGGTCTATATGGCAATTTTTGTTTATCTTTCGCGTCTTTGATACAGCCCTGTAATTCGAAGATTTCTAATTAATAAATAAAACTCGAAAAAAAATACTCGGATATTTTAATTTTTTCCCCAGGTGAAAATATTAAAATACGTTATCGTATTTATTCTTATCGAAATTTCAATTTATAAATGTATTTTGATATAAAAATTTGATAAATTTTTCATTTAGAGGGGGGATCTTATATGTATCTAACAGTAATTATTCAATAAATCGTCCTTATATCTCATAAAAATACTTGAAATTAATATTTTTGTGTAATAAATGGCTTATTAAGACACAAAAAACAGATAACACAGATTCCGGTTTAAAATTGAAACCCTCAAAAAACAGGGGTGTCTTATAATTAATTTATGAGTGTATGAAATAATTTATTTAATCAATATAATTTTAGATATCAACCAAACTTGATGTTTGGACTTTTGGCTTAATGATCTGTCAGAGATTACATGGATATAAGATACCCCAAAGAATTCAGCGTGATTTTTCGGACCCACCTTTTAATTATACAGAATGGGATAACTTCTTAGATAATAAGTGCCGAAATGAAGGACAAATTTATGAAGGGCAGATTGAAAAGTTGGACCGTATCATAAAGGTATTTTATAAAAATTTTGATTCAGTGAAAGCTTAATAATCAGGAAAGAGTAATAATTCAAATCTATTAATCTATGTTCATATTTTATATTCTTTTGCAAGTTTCGTTTTTTATCTCGTTCCTAATTATACCATTTTCAATATCATTATTATTATTAATCTGGCCTTTACATTAGAAAGCAAACTATATACTTAAATTAAGGGCTGTTTACAAATTAATCCGGATGATCGTCCAGCTATGGATGCAATTGTTCGTTTTATGGAGGGGGAATGTGATGGTTTTAATTATGAACGAGACAGAGCTTATAGAAATGTCCAAGTATGGTGTGAAGAAGAAGTTCAAAATTTTTAGATTTTTTATAAATTTTGGCGCTTACGTAAACTGAAAAGGCTTTTTGGGATTTTCGGATATTTCGAGAACTTTTTTTTTGCTTTTTTAGGACTTAAAATATTTTTATCAGTTTACCGAGTGAAAGTAGTAAAGAATTTTAGAATATAGTTTAGGTTTACACAAGTTCCCTAATTTTTAAAACAATCATAAACTTTTCTAGTATATTTTAAAAAAGATTTTCGGGTCTATCATATCATTTAAATTTTTAAAACATGTTAAAAACTCTCAAAATACTTTTAAAAATTATTTACAAATCTTTCCTATCATTTAAAATCATTTCGGGAAGTTTTTTTGTTCAAGTTCATATTTTATAAAGAAAGTGTTTATTTTTTCAAAGCATGAATATTTATTTATTCAAAATCGCAAAATAATTTAACAAAAAATTTTTTTATGTATTTTTTTGTTTTTTGTTAAATTATTTTGTTAATCTATTTTGATTTTATTAAACTTTATTATTATCTAACATCGTTCATTTAACATTATGATAAATTCTATTTACTATGCAATATTCGATTTTTCGCTGAAATATTTAGTAAAGATGAGTTGGCTATAGCTTTTTACTCCTTCATCTAGTGCAGAAGGTTACCCGCCGGATGGGAGCGAAGCAGCATCTTCGGTAGACTGAACTAATGTATTATCCATTACACCACTCCGCCTACTGGCAGCCTTAGGAATTAGATAGCTACTATTTTCTTTACAGTTGTTAAATATGCAGAAAACTGTGGGGAATCAATTATTCTCAAAAATTTATTCAAGAAAATTATTTTCATAAATTATATAGAAGGGAGCGAACTTATTTAGAGAGGTCGAAAATTTGCCGTACCCAGAACATATTTAAAGAATCATACAAAACCAGAATTTAATTAAGAACGTACATAGCATATAAATTACATACCCAACCAAAATATAATTATAAATATCTTTTGTTAAATTGAAAAAATAGCTTTAAGAGAATTTGGGATTTTTAAACTTTGTGGTGGACGTTTATATAAAGCTTCTTGATAAATATATAATGAAGTAAAGTTTTGTGCTCCAATAAATGAAGTTGAAATTAAATGAAAACATTCAGCATACTTTTTAGTTCCAGCATCTATACCGAATTTATTATGTAAATAATTAAGTAACATTTTAGAATAGAAGGAAAATTCAATTGAAAGGATATTTCTCGCGAATTCTGATAAACCGGGGATATCTTAAAAATTATTTAAAAAATATTTTTAAATATTCTTTAAAAATACCTGGATTTAAATATATAATTGCCAAAATTAGACTAAATTCTTCTTTAGAAATTCCAATACGATGGAAAGGTTCCATCGGTTTACTGAATGCTTTATTTGCCAAAGCGAAGAGTCTTAAATTTATTTTATTAAAATTAGAATACCGTAGATTCTGTAAAACAATCACGCCCAAAAATAGTTAAAATTTAATAACCGTAGGCAAAAATGTTCTGATATTACGGAATCGGGACAGCTTTCAAGGACTCCACAATATCCTCTTAATCCTTCCAAATCCCTTTTTCCGTTAAATTTTTTTATTTTAATTTATTTTTTAGAAATTACGTTTTATCCTCTTTAAAACTAAATTCATCAGAAAATGGAGCCATTGGATAAAAACCATCTTTCTCTATCAAAGTATGAGAACCCAATTCATATGAAACAAAACAACAGCAAAGATATACTACTGCACGTGACACATATTTCAAAATAATTATCTTTAAAATTAAAAAAATTAGAGTTATAATAACTAATGGTAAAGGAAATGTTATAGATCTGACAGCTGTTATTGAGTATCTTTCCCTCGGCTCTATAAAAGGAAAGAAAAACTTTCCCAAAATCCCCAAATAACAACTTTCCCAAATAAACTTTCCCATTTTATGTTGAATAAATATTTTGTTAATAGATTTGTTTTAATCGTTCTTAGTTAAGTTCGGAGACCGGTTCGGAGACCGGACTCCCAGGGCGTCTCCCGAAAGTCTCTTGACACCGGGAGACCCAACCCTGGCAGGGTCCCAATTTTTCTTAATACGAAAAATATTCAATGGTTTTTTAAGGAAGATGAAATTCAGCTAACACATCATTGAATAAATTTATTAGATATATAATTTTATCTTATAGTCTGAACTTTTGTAGTAAATTAGAACCAAAAGATGGGTCTAAGTTCTTATCTGATAAACTCCTAAATTTCCGTTGGAGAGGTTATCCTTTAAAGAATTCGATTAGTAATTATAATGTTAATGCTGTGGAAAAATTCTTTGAATGGGAGATGGAATAGAACCATCATGGAAAGGGCACAAACCGAAAGCACAACCGACTGTGCTACCATCCAACCCGATGATGGGTTATTTATTTTCATTTATATTCTTTCTGCAAGTGCGGACACAACAGTAATAATAATAATAACAAACTTGATCATTGACATCAAGTTTTGCAAAAATAGGTAAAGATTTAAAAATTCCAATACAAAGAAGTTTCTTAACAAGAATCATTTTAGTGCCACGTCTACTTTGACCTATTTCTCCACCAAATTGTGCAATTAGTTCGTTAAATTCATTTGAACTAATAAGCTCTGGCATTACCTATAATTAGTAAATATTTACTTTAATTTTAAAAAAGATATGTTTCTACATGGTACACCCCATTCTACATGGTAACCCAAAAAGAGACCACTATTGGAGGGGCCATTCTATTGGAGAGCCATTCTATTAGAATAAAACGGTATATGTATATGATATATTTTTTCGTAAATGTTTGTCAGATGGTTTCAGTCGATTTGTGGTTCGGGTTTTCTGTTTGCAGTCCCTGTGCGACAACTCTATTCAGGAGAACAAATTAAAAACATTGATTTTACCGAAAATTTTGATGCTTCTGAAATAATATTTGGCCCAAATATCAAAATATCTTGTAATGAATTAAAATTCATAGATATAAATTGTTGTTCATCAAAATCCATATAGCCATTTCTAATTCGGTTCTGTGCTTCACAGATTTGAATTAAAAATTCCATCTTTAATTAGAAAAATTTTTTAAATTTATATTTAATTTTTACATGACTAATTTCTTCATTAAAATTGGAAGTTATCAAATAATTTTGTTGACCTATAATTTTTAAAATTTTAATAGGGAATGCTTTATTATAATTTTTCATAATCATTGTCAATAGTAATTTAAATTCCAACTCTGAACTGCTCGAACAATAACGATAAAAGCTTCTATTTTACGTACAATCATTTTAGACCCAAGAGTATGATAAATCCAAGGAGGACACGATAATCTTTAACTCCCATGATTTCACCGCTAGATGTCACTTTCCTTTAATCTCCAATATCCTGCAAATCTTCTTAATAGAAAGAAAGAATCTGGTCCTCTAATATACTCAGTAGTTTCTTCAAATCCCTTTAATTCGGGAGGACAAAGCCAATAAAAGTGCCTCTGTACTCATCGATATCCTTACAAATCTTTAAGCCTAGTGCAACAAAAGATACTAGGATATCTTGAAAATTCAAAAAGAGGCCTTCAATATTTTAAAAATTTTGGTTTTCGGCGTTCATTTATGCCCGATTTCCACGCAACAATTTGTTTTTAAGAAAATTATACCAATTGCTGTTTCATTGAAGTATAATTTATTATTTATACCAATATCTAAATTACTTGTCGACTGTTTATATTCATTGATATTTTTATTTATTTTATCACAAATAATTTTTTGATCATCTTCTTGATGATATAAATCTAAAGCTCTTGTTTGTTGCAATTTATATCGATGTTTTTCTAACTTTTCAATAAACTCATTACGGCAATTTTTATCATCGAATTTAATCATTAAAGGATCCATTCCTTCAATTAAACATTTATCAAAACGGCAACCTCTACATCTTTCACCTAATATAATAATTAAATATTAATTTAGCTAGAATATAGCTAAAATATAATTTTGAGCTCGCAATTTTCTTAATGAAAAAAATTTTGCCTGTGGAGCTAAAAAGGAAAAAGGCTCCCAAAGCGGGAGTCCATTATGGTAACCCAGAGACTCGGGGTGCTATCCTAGTTTTATTAATATAAGAACACCAACCATTTATTATATCACACTTTTTATTTCGTTTACATTTGACAACCTTTTGATATAAAACTGTACGGCGAAAGAATTGCTTACAGCCTTAAAAAATAAGAATTAAATTTAAAACTTATTTAAATTGTTTAGATAAATCCATGCGTGTAATCTTTTTTAACTGTTTCAAAGTCTTAATGAACCTTACTTGCTCGCTGATAGTTGAAAATTGTATCTATAGTTTAGTATAATTCCCAACTATTAAATATATTTTAGCCTAACTTATGGTTTTTGTTTACATTTTAACGAAAGAAAAATAATCTAGTCCAGACCTTGCTCAGTATTCAACTCTAGCCTATCTTATGCTAACAACCCTTACATTCATGTAACTAAAAATGAACAAAAATTTTGATGGGTATCCGGTAGATCTATCGTTTGTTATCCGAATGCTATCCGCATCTTTAACTCAGGTCCGTTAAACGCAATCGTATAGTATTTAGTATATAATTTTAAATAAAAAATAGAAACAAAAGGCTCTGTACCTGGACAACTAACAACATTATAATTTTTACTTTCACTTGGCTTTCCACAAATTTCACAAGAAAGAATTCTTACAATCAATTTATTAAAATTCATATTTTAAATAATAAATAAAAATTTAATAGAACTTTAATAAAAGAGAAAATTAATAAATTAAGTAATTCATTAAAAATAGTAAAAAACTAAACAAACATTAGCTAAACTCACTAAAAAATCAATCTTTGTTACTTTAAAAAAACCAAGCAAAATTCTATTAGAATTGAGAGAATTTTACGAATAATGAAGAGAATATATTAATTTTTATTTTATTAAATATGAGTTCAGAATGGATTGAAAAAATTTTTTTCCGTAGTTTAAAATTGTAGTTTGGTAATTTTTAATAATTATATTTAATAAAATATCTTTTCTCATTAATTATTGTTTGCACATAATAAAAAAATTTGTGAGAAAAGAAAAATGGATAAAATTTTATATTTATTTTAAGTAGATAAATAAAAGAAATTGAACGAGATTTTTGTAATTTAATTTTATAGATAATTGAATTAAACTATTTTATACTTTTTAATAATTTTTGCTAATCTAATTTTAAATTAAATAGCAATAAAAATATATAATTTCCAATGGTATTATTATATTTGAGTTTATTTTTGCAAATATGACATACCTTGCTCGCTATTTAAAAATTAATTAATTATATCAGATATATTTAAAAAATTATATTCAATTTATTTATAAAATTTCTTGAATTTATATTATTCATGTTTTCGTAAAGCCTACCGTTTTTTTGAACCATAGCATAAGAATGAAGCATAAATAAATTTAATAAATTTGTTTTTTATTTTAATCAATTAAAAATTTTGTAATTTTAATAATTTAAAGTTAGTTTATCGAACAGAATGGAGGTAAAATCCGAATGATTAGTAGCTTTGCTTCAAAATGTTTTCTTTAGTATAATTAACATCAATAAAAAAGATTGTGATATGATTTGAGACACTATGGTTGAGACGCTCTAGGAACGTGCAACAATAATGTCAAAATAAACAAAATAATAAGGCAATGTTTGAACAACAGCTGAACCTTTACCATCCTACTTGGATGAGTTTCAGGGAGGCTCGTGTTTGTAGAGGAAAAAATGAAGCATTTGATAATATTTTAAACCAATTTGCAATTTATTACCCAGTCAACAGTTGATTTATTATAAAAATCAAATATTTTATAAAAATTAAGTACATGATAAAAAAATCTGATATCATATTCGTGATCAGAATAGTAGATTACCTTACATAAATTATTATTCGTAAGATGCACGAAAGTTATTGTTCTACATACGAAAGTTAGAATAAGTAGAATAATAACTAGGGATCGGATTTTTAGGTTATAACCTATTTTTTCTGCGAAATTATCCTGATGAATTGAGCTCAAATCAATTGTTATTTCTTGAAAATCTTTTGTTTACGGGGAGTTATTATGACCTATTTGAACCTATTTTGGCGTTTTGCAACCTAAAATAGGTTGTAACCTATTTTGGATATTTTTGTTATTTTTTCACTTTTTTGTCACCTATTTTGGGCTTCTTTCATAAAATTTCGATTTTTAATAAAAATTTTCAAAAATTTTTGAAAAAAAAATTTAAAATTTTTCTAAATTTTGTCAATTTTTTTATCGGCTCAAAAATTTTTCTTCGATTTTTTGAAAAATATTATCCTCAAAAATCGAAAATTTTTCAAAAACAGAATTTTATTAACATTTTTGCATTGGGGCCCAGTATGTCGAGCTTTTTTTGCAACCTATTTCTTTATTTTTACAACCTATTTGCCTATTTTTGTCACCTATTTTACATTTTATACAACCTATTTAGGTACCTATTTTAAGGTTTTTACGACCTAAAAATCCGATCCCTAATAATAGCTCTTACGAAACTTATTATTCGTAAGATGTCAAAAAGCCGAAAAATTCCGATGAATCTTCGGCATGTACCCCTATCCGAACCACGTATAAGAATTTTATTCATTTTATAAAGAAAATATATGTAGTTAATAGTAACTTTGAATATTTGATTTTTTTGTTTTAAATGTTAAATAGTAAGTCAATTCCTTTATGGTTTCCATAGTGACCAAACCTCTGCCCCACAAACTTTTTTATAATAAGTATAAAGTTTCATTGTAGGAGTCTGCCAACCACCAAATGGATTACGATAAAAATCATCAAAATTGTTTTTGTAGTCATAATTATAATACAAAAGTGGGGCATCATTAAATTCTCTAGAATTTCCAGTTATTTCAATCCAATTTTCTCTATTAGTGTAAATGCCATAGTCGTAATTTTTTCCTTTCACAGTATCGACCATTTTCTTTAAAATTGAGATTTAAAATTTTTAATACTTCCAAACTTTCACAAAACAGTTCCTTAAGATAAAAACAAACCTTAATAATTTCCACATTTTTGTCCTGAACACTTGACCATCCTTCAGGGTTCTTAGCGTCAGTAACTCCCCAAATACACAACCAAACCCTATTAAACTTTGCATTATAATCTTCCAGATATTTGAGAGTGTCTTTAATTTCATCGCTAAATAGGAATTTTTTTCAAAAAAAATTTAATAAAAATAACTGACATACAACTTGCACAAGGATAAAAATAAATATCTATATCAACAAAACCCGCTGCCCTAGCAAAAATAATATTTATGTCCGCATTTTTATCAATTATCCCATCTTCACGAAGGGCACCGACAACTACAAATTTTGCAGACAATGTATCTTGCAAACATTTGTACGTTGGGATACTGTAATTAAAGCTATTTTAGTATTACATAGTTTCCTACCGATGCCATTCCGAACGAATACAAACCCCTTCAGTTGCTTCTATGGAATAATAAAGAGATGATAAACAGAAAAGCACAAACAAAGGGAAAATCAGAATATTCATTTAATTAATGTAAATTAAAATTTATTGAATATTTAAGAAATATGTTTGAACTAGATTGAAATATAATTTAAAATAAATTCACAAATAATGAGAAACATTTGTCGGTTTATATGTACATATTTATTTAACAATCTTTATGTTTTCTCTAAATATTGACAAAAATATTAATTTTTAAAACAAAATTGTTTATTCAATATAATTCTATCAATGATTCAGGAAATAAAAATTTAAAATCAGAATTAAATAGAAAATAAAAATAACATTATTTGTTTAATGTAAAAAATTCAAAAATCTTAAATGGAAAATTTGAATAAACAATTTATTAACAATTTTACAATCAGACGAACGTTTTTCTAGTTTAATGACATCACTGCAGCTATAAAAAATTTGAAGATCTTTTATCCATTTTAAATAATCCATTTAACTAAAATTCATTTTAATATATATTTTATTAAAAAATATGTTCAGATTAGTTATTGAAGCAAATGTAAAAATAATGATTGAAAAATTAATTGTTTCTTCATTAAAAATATTAAATTAGTAATAAATTAGCAATTATTATTGTTTTTCTTAAAAAATTTATTAATTTTTATTTTTTTTAATATTTATTTTTATTTATTTTATGTTTATTTATTCATATAATATTTGATAAAGAAAATATTTAGAAAAAAATATTTTTTTAAAATGATGAATCTAGTTCCTTAAAATATTTTATATAAATATTTTACATTTACACGATAAATTTAAAGAAATCAATCTTAATAATTCCGAATTTGTCTTATTTAGATTAAAGCCTTATTTAGATCCTTTTCCGAAATTGTGTCTTTTATTTCAAGGTCGTCAGTAATACTGATAAAAGCTGACTTTTAAATTTAAAATTTCAATTCTACTTCATTATGAAACGAGGGTCTGAAAAAATATAATATATCTAATTAATTTATTTAGGTAATATAATTTAAAAAATTTTTTATGTGTTTTTTTTCATTTTTTAAGTTTTTATTCTATTAAATTAAATCTAAAAAAAATTTTTAATTTTAGAAATAACATTTTTAAAATATGAAACAATTAATTTTATTTTCTTTTCTATTTATTTTCTTAATTGTTTCTGTCAATTCTCATCATTGTTCACAAATATTAAAATTGAATTGTGAAAAATATTGTTATGAAAATTGTTCAAAATCTTCTTTAAAAGATGCGGTTGTTTGTGAATTGGTTAAATCAATTTGTAAAATTATTGGTTGTTGTCATGATGAGCCTCCAAGTATCTTGAATATTTTTAATTAAAAATAATTTTTATTTTAGAAAATTGAGATGAAGAATATATTCTAGTGAAAAATAAATTTAAAAGTAAAATGATTTTTTCTTAATGAATAAATTAAATAAAATGTTAAATAATTGAATTATTTTTGTAAAAATTTTATTGTAAAATTTATTAAAAGATTTTAAAAATAAATTATTTTGGAAAAATTTCGTCACAATTTAGTCTAAAACCTTTATTATTATAGTATTGTTCCTAAATAGATCGAGTCCATCAAAAAATCTGGTCTCCCGGCCTCGCTGCGCATTATCGTGTGGGGGTTATCTCATATAAACATAATGCTAGCCCCTATTTCACAAAACCGACCCTATAAAAAATCAGCTCGTTGTTTTCCAGGGGAATTTTTTATATCATTGTATTCAACAGATTCTGCTCTATCAGAATCTATTTAAATTTTCATTTTAGTCATTAATTTAGCAGATGAAAATCAAAAAGAAGTTGCCTTGTTTCAAAAATACAAAAGTTATTATTTTACCTCTAACTCCGGCCAACCTAAACCTAGACTTCTGATTTTTTGCCAGAAAATAGGCAACTCTTATGGGATCATAGAAAAATATTATTTTAAGTCTGAAAACATTTAGTTGAATTTTAATAATTATTTAATCCTCTTACCACAAGTGGGGCTAATTATTTATGTTACATCCTAATAGTTATCTATTATTATTAATAGTTGATTGGATCTTCTTATTATTTAAATTTCTAAAATAATTCCATTAGATTTAAGATATTAATTAAATCATTTTTACCTGTTAAAATTTAATTGGCGTTGACGCCTTATTGAATTGCCATAACATTTCAAGATATTCTTATATTAAAAATATCAATTATTTTAAATTAAAAAAAATTTTATAGAAATATCTTATTAATTTCATTATTAATTAAATAAAAATAAGCCTTTATATAACATATAAATTTCTATCATTAGCTCATTAAGTAAAAAACTTAAGCAGCTCGACTTTGTTTCAACTTTGTTGCATAGACATGAGCAGCTAGAATTTGTTAGATATACTATTCTAATGGAATTTTATAGAGCATTATTTTCATTAATTGTTTATTTTAATTATAATATAATAATACCTAGTATTATTAAATCTGATTTATTTACTTATATTTTTTGTTTCGTATTGAGCTTTTATAAGTAATATTTGATAAAGTTAATAATTTTATAAATTGTAGCTAAAATTTTCTTTTCTATAATTAGAAAGTAAACAAAAAAATTTATAAAATTATATTATAATACTTTACAAGTTTAATTTCCATTTAATTTTTACAATTCATTAATATTAATTTTATAATTGATATTAAATTTTTTACTTCATTATTAGCTCAGAAATTTACTTTATTCTTATAATTTTAAAAAATTATAAGAATAAATATATTTCCTATTATTTCAAATTTTTCAAGAATACTTTAAACGCTAAATTAAAAATTTTAACATTTTTTCTTCTAATTAAAAATAAATTATACGTATTATATTTTTTTAATAATGACATGGTTTGCATTTACATCTTCCTAAATATGTATGTATGATTCCTTATTATATTTATTAGTATTTAATATATTCTAATAATTAATTTTACTTTAAAAAACTTTATTTTAATTGAAGTGTTTATTTTTTAAATTTTTATTTATTAAATTACATATAATTGAATTTAATTATTCTAATATTGTTTTTATGTATTTATTCGAGTAATATTTCATTTCTAATTAAATAAATACAAAAGTTAAGTATGTAATCATTATTTTTAAATAATATAATATGTAATTGTATGATTGAAGGGAAAATAATAAACATTTGATATTTAAAAATTAATCAATCATATTAAAATGTTTTTATGAATAAGCAATATATGAGTAATAATCTTTATTATATTTGTTTAATGGAATGATTATTTTGTTAAATTTATAAAATGCATTTCTTAATATCAATTTATTAATAAGGTATTTTTTTAATTTTATAAAGTCACATATGTATTTCTTTATTTCTTGTTAATATACATATTAAATATACATTATAGTTTATGATATTTGAGACGTTTAACTTTAATTTTTTATCATTATCAATAATAATCAATTCTATATTGATTTTAAAATACCGATAATTTATTATTTTCCATTCTTTTTGAACAATTTATATAAAAACTAAATAACTAGAATCTGACTCATTCTTTCATACATACTTTAAAATGAATAAAGATCTTATAAATTTATATAATATAATAAATATACCTACATAAAATTCAGATTAATTGATAAATCTATGCTAATAATTGAATATTAAATATCAAAATATATTTTATAATTATTTTTTGGGTTTAGAATAAAATTTATAAATTTAATTTATCCAATTGAAAACAAAATGACATTAAATATTTATAATTTATAAAATGTTAAAATATTAATTTAAAAATCTAGATTCAACTCTACAATCAATGGAAAGATCAATGTTCATAATTATTCTTAAATTTTGTTTGTATGTAATATGTATTTTAAACAGATTTCGCAACAGAAATTTAAGGAGAAAATTAAAAATTATTAATTAAAATATATTTTAAATAATAATTAATTTTTAGTTTATAATTAAAATTATTATTTATAATATTACATATTTAAAAGTTATTAGAATATAAAATAATCAAGAGAATAAATAATCAAGAGACAAAGTAAATTATTTTTGGTCTAATTATTACTAGTGTGTTTATAAACTGAAAATAATTTAAAAATATTTTTGCATGAACTTATACCATATTTATTATGAAATCCTTGCAGAAAGATTATAAAATTTATTTAAAAGCTTTACACAAATTTAATAATTGTCACTTCTTTCAGTGACATAACTGGAGTTTGCATATGACGTTAAGCGATTTTTTTGAGGCGTGATTCTATAAGCGCAATATTATGTTCTCATAAATTTATTTAGAATAAAATAATAGCTACATTTTGTCTGCAAAAATAAAACAACGAAGGAATCTGCGACAAGAATTTTTATTTAATAATTTTATTAGAACATAATAATCACAATTAAAAATTTCTACAATAAATATTAAAATTTATATTAAATTTAAATCGAGTTCAGAATTTGTTCAAAAAATCAGTTTCAGATTTTTAAATAACAAAAAACTATTTCAATATTCTGTTTTTATAAAATTACTTTTTAAAACAGTTTTATACATATATTTCTACAAAATATATTACATTTTATAATTTAAATAAATTTAAGACTTAAAAAAATTAATGATAAAATAAATAAAATAATTTAAATAATTTTAAAGGGTTGTCCAAAGGAGACAACGGAGGCCCGCTCATAATTAACAAAGATTTTAACTAAATTTTTATATCAACATTGGAAGTTTAAATTAATTCCGATTTATATTACAAAAATTGAATAAAAATTTAGATATAAAGACTTTAATTTTGTTTTTGGCTATTTATAAAATCAGTAAAAATAATTAAACAAAAAATTAAACTAGTTAATTACAGAAAAGAAATTTTGCTGCGAACAAGAGATGGCAGTAATTAATAGCCATAGTATTAAACTAATTAATTATTAAAATAATTTACAAATAAATTTAATATATTATAAATATTACCATTAAAAAATATAAATTATTACCGTTATTTAAATTATTACCATTATTCAAAAAATTTTTAGAAATTAAATAAAGTGAATAGGAAAAAAAATAAAGCAATAAGACACTTATAATCTAAAAATTATTTAAATAATTACAAAAATTTTATATTTTTATCTATAAATTGAGTAAAATTTTTGATTTTATTTTTATTTTCAATTAAATATTTTTAGAAAAGAATTATTTTTATAAAATAATTTGAATATTATAATTATATTAAAAATGTAAAAAATTATATAATAAAGTCGATAAAAATATTTAATTAATTTAACGGATCTAGAGAAGGGGGACTCAGGAGGTGCTCTAATTTGGAACGAGAATAGTAATTATTTATAATTAATTATTTATATTTTACGAGAATATAATTATTTATAATTATTTAATAATTATATATTTACCTATGGCTAATAATTTAATTAAAATCTTCTTATTAATATGGGAATGTTGAATTAATTCTGATTTATTAGTTTTTATATTTTATATAAACATAAAATATTTTTAAATATAAACAATTAATTTTCTAAAAGTTTATTTAAATTTTATAGTTATATTAAATTTAATGTTAAAAAATAAGTTATAAAAATCAAAAAAATTATTTGATAGAAACAGATAAAATTATTTGAATAATGAATTATTGTGTTGATTATAAACCTGAAAATTTTAATTAAAAATATATAAATAAAATAATTATTTATTCAAAACTTTAATTTTTATATTATGTATTGTATTAATTTATTTAATATTCATACATTTATTTAACTTAATATTAATGATAAAATTTAGTAACAAATACATAATAATAAAATTCATTCTTAATATTTTATTTCTTTTCTCCGCCCCCATTCGCTCTATATAAGTTTTAACCCTCACGTTAAAACTGTTCCATTTCCCAATCATTTTATTTATGCAATTTTACTTGTTCCCACACAAGTCAATTTATTGATATTATTTTTAATTTATTTATCTTCAATAAATATTATTTGACCTTTCGGTTTATTTCTTTATGTATACTAGCGGAGTATACAACATTTACAAAAACTTCACTTCTATATTAGTAATTTATTTAATATTCATCCATTTATTTAACTTAATATTAATGATAAAATTTAGTAACAAATATATAATAATAAAATTTATTTTTAATAATTTATTTGTTCTTGAAAATTTCAAAAATAAAAACGATCATATGTAATATATTTTGGCAATGTAATATGAAAAACTTTTCATACATTTTGACAATTATTTTATAAAAAATTCATACTTTATTTTAAAGCGTTTTTAGCGAATTAAATAAGTATTTTCAACAAGAGCCTACGGAAGTTGATCCAATACTGGTAATTGACTTTTGCACAAATTTTTAAATTATATAATATGATTCATACACAAACTTAGATATATCAATTGACAAAAAATTGATGATATAACACAATATAGATGCTTTGTTTGAAGAAATATTGACACATCAAGAACTAATATTAGAGGTTTATTTCTTTAAAGAAAACAAAACATTTAAAAAAATTAGTCAGTTGAATTTTTTTTATATTTTAATAATATAAAAAATATATTTTAATATATTTTAATAACCGATGATGTTTTAATGTGTTGTGTTAGAATTTGCCTTTAAAAATGTTGTGTAACATCTAATTCAGAACAATCGAGAGCAATTTATAGTATAACAAAAAAAGAGAACAAGAAAACATAAGAATAACATTTAAAATATAGAAAATCTAAAATTCTTTAAAATTTTATATAATAAATAATATTAAGTATAAATTTAAAGTAAAAAATTTTATTTTAAATTATTTAACTTTAAAGTAAATAAAATTTAAAATAGCTTTATTTACGCACTTTTTTATTCTACATATTCTATTGCCAACATCAAAAATTAGCTGTTAAAAAAGTTTTTAATTTTTTTTATAAAAAATTAATTTTAAATTAATAATTATAAAATTTAACACTCTTGAATAAACGCATTAAATTGCGTTAACTTAAATAAATATGGATATATTAAAAACCATTTTTCTTGGGTTTTCACTTCTTTTACTAAGAAATATTAATGCAAGCATAATAAAAAAGTTTATTTTTTATAATAAAGCAGGGAAATCTAAAACGAGCTTTTTCTCATTCCATTAAAACGTTATATTTTTTTGAAAATTATATAATAGTATTTATTTGTGTACCATTATTTATTACACATTTGGTATATATATTACCATATTAAAATTTTGATAAATTTCATTTCAACAAATTAGAATATTTAATTAGAATTAAAGTTCAAATTTATATCAAAATCAAGATTCTGAATTGATTCTTTGAATTCTTCATATTTCACTCAGCTTTTACATAAGTCTATTGCATAGTCACCATGGCGCCATCCCCCAATCGGACAGCAAATAGTCCGAATAGTGTATATCCAATGGCAGCAACCCAGGTAGGTACAACTACATACATGTTAAAAAAATATTCTTTGTATCGAAAATTGAAAACAATTCGTTTTTTGAATATAGAATATAAAAATAGTCAAAAATAGTCATTTATTTTGTTATTTAAATTTATTTCCTCATTACACAATTATAATTTTTTAAATTTATTTTTAACATTTATGTAATCAAATAAAATTAGAAAATTTTTTTATTTGTATGACAGATAAGGAAAAAGTTGTTTTCGTAAAAATGCTTAAGATTTTTATTAGCACTCAAAGAATATTTTATATTTAACATTTTTGATAAATTTTTTTAATTTAATAGAAAATCCTGAGACTATAACATTGACACCTCGATTTTAATCGAGGTATTTTTCGAATATATTTAATGGATAAATAAATCTAAATACATAAATCTCAATACATTATCTCAATACATAAAATGAGAATAATTTTTTTAGTATTTCAAAAAAAAAAGTCTGTAAATATCTTTTATTTTATACTAATAATTTATAAAAATGTAAGGATCATTCACCTATCAGCATTTAAAACGCTTAGGCGGGGGTTAAACGATCTAAAAAGGAAAAAGAGAAAGCATTTGTCGATGCCCCGGTAGCTCAGAGGTAGAGCTCCTGCATATAGTGAGCGAAAGCGCCTAGCAACAACTAGCAGGTTCGAATCCTGCCCGGTGGCACTTTTGCAAACTCTTTCTAAAATATTTAATTTTAATCTTAATAATTTATACTGGTTGACAACAAAGTAACCGGGAACTTTATTTTTGGCATAACTTTGTTCAAATTAGAGATAATGGGATCAAATAAGCTTATTTCATGAAGAATTAAACAAGGAACAAATATTGCAAAAAAATTATGAATTACTATCCCTTTGATCGAATATAGTTGAACGCACTAAAAATTGAGCTAAAAGTTAGCCCCATCTTTGGTGAGATTTTTTCTCATTCCAGCATGATGATGTTTTAGGCAAGGCACAAAGCCTTGCCTAAAACCTGGATCGAAAGAGTAATCCAATTATTCAAATCCGGTGAGTACGTTGGTTTTTAACATTCGTCTTCAAATCTATATCCGAGCAAAGGGTGGCAATTCGAAAATTTTTGCTAAAGTTTGTCCCATGTTTAATTCTCAATTAAAGAAGCTTGATTTGTTACATTTACTCTAATTTTAATCAAGTCAATAAAATAAAGTGCCCGGTTATTTTTTTGCATCATGCACATCTTTCTCAGTTTGTTCAGTTTGCAATAAAACGGATTTGATTTATTTTCAGAATATTTATTCTTCTATCCACCTTAAGCATTTGATGATGATCCTCCTTCTAATAAATTTAATATTAGAAATCAATTTTATAATTTTAAAATGTTTACTAAATGATTCGGAATATATTATAGGTTTTACGTCTGAGAAATAACTCGATTGTATCTGTAATTTGGGCATATTTTTCTATAGATAAAATAATAATATGTAAAGATACAAGATTGTTTTATGAAAAACTTTATATGAGATGAGAGTTTTATTCGAAACCTAGGTACATTGTGACGACTTGGTTAAAACTATTGTGTCGTTTATTGTGATTATATTGTGACGACTTGTTTAAAACTACTTAAATTAAAGATTATTATACTAACCATCTTTTGCTTTGGGAGGAACAATTTTATGTGCATCATGCACCTCGTGTACAATAAAGTCTTCATTTCGATGCCATTTTTCCTCTTGCCTTCGCTTATGCGGGCGACGTCTACCACTAGGTGCATTCTGTTGGACAGATTGAGGCGTTTCCTGCGGCGGTGGTGTTAAAGGATGCCCACGACGAAGATTTTCTTGAGCTTGTGGCGGCAGTGGTAAACTTGTAGCTTCAGCTAGATCTAAAAATAACTAAAATAACAGATTATAGTCAAGCTTTGTTACAAATAAATGAAATTTTCTCCTAAATGTCGATACTAATCTCTATATTAATTTACTCGACCTTGATGTTGGCGTGCATGTCGTGGTGGCAATTCTACTGAATAAATTTTATTTAGTTTCATACTAGGGTTGGACAAAACCGTTTAATTTTGAAAAAACCGTATACCGTTTATGCCGTTTATCTGAGACCCGTATACCGTTACGTTTATTTTTACCAAAAAAAACCCGTATACCGTTTAGCTAAACGGTTTTGTCCAACTTTCATACTATTAAAAGTCAAATAATTTTTATAAAAACACACCTTCAGCATTAGATATATTATCTTCGAATTTACTTTGACAACACCCAGCATAAGCTCCTTAAAAATAATTATTTGTATGCTTAAAAAATTTTTTAAATTATTACCCGACAGATAAAGCAATTCCAACATTAAACAAAGCATCAAATTTGAACTATTCATTTAAATTTTATATAATTAAAACTTATATACTTATCGCGGTTCTTACGAGAGTAAAACGATGTGATATTGAATCTTGATCTTAAATTTTAGGTTTAAAAATACACAACATAAAAATATAAAATTTTAAAAATAAATTTTAAAGTAAACATGAGTAAAAATTAATAATTTTATTCTAAAAGAAAAATGGCAATGGTAAAGGAATTAAAAGAGATAGAGAATCTTCTTTACTAATTTATGCCCTTTACTAAAAGTTGTTTACAAAAAGTACACAACTTTGAAAAAAAGAGAATCAAATTTGCGCGCGACGCGACTTCTCTCTCTTTTTCCGTTTATTTGTCGTGAGGCGAGTAAAATTTTTATTTAAGGCATAAAGAAAAAACATCCGGACAGGAATCACTTACTTGTAAGTAATGCCTGTCAAGCATCACTTACGGACAGGCATCACTTACTTGTAAGTGATTCCTGTCAGGCATCACTTACTTACGGACAGGCATCGCTTAAATCTATATTATTGACTACTATTGACTACTATATATAATAAAAGAGATATGCCGCGCGCTATGGACTTGTTTTTGCGGCATGCGCCTCGCAGGAGTCAACGGTTGCTGGGTTCCAATCTATTAACATATTCCTATTCCTTATTTACATTTACAGCCTTGGCGATATGTTTGGCGTTGTGTTTAGTTTTTGTTAAAAAATGACAGTATGTGCAAATTATGAAAATAGTGTGTATTTAGCGAAGTCAAGAAACTTTAAAACATTATAAATAAAAATATATTTTTTTCAAAAAAGTACAAATAAAAAACAAAATAACCGAATAGATTAAAAGCCATTTTTAAACATTATTTACAAAAAGATAGGAAATTATTTAACAAAAAAAAATCTTTAAAAATTCCCAACAATTTTCGTAAAATAAATTAATTTCCATGCAAAATTAAATTTCTTTATTTGTTACTCCCGGAAAGAAGTAAAAATGTTTACAAAGAGTTGATAGAGTTTCTGGTACCTTTAAACAATTAAAATTTTTTTAAATTAATCCTAAAAGATACTTGTTTATATTTTCCACCAGAATTTGACTCTTTTTTGGCAACTTCACTTTTTACATAAGTTAACATTTTTAAAATATCATCAGTTTTTGCTCTTTTACTAAATACTTCACATAATGTTTGGATAAACCTTTAAAATTGCGGATAATTAAATAATTAATTTTAGCTTTAAGATAAATCCGTTAGAGATTCTTTTAAGGATAAAGCTACAAACCGATTTTTTACATGTTTAATTCGACTCAGCTCATCAAGCTATTATTTTTGATAAAAACTTTTTTACCATCAGAGATTGCCTCAGTGGTATTTAATCTTTAGGGGCCGTTATCTCTGTCGAATTTTTTTCCCAAAAACGAGTTACTCCCCCATATGGTTTTTTGATTTTCGACGAAAAATATTCCCCCATATAGTTTTTCTACAGGCATTTCCGGTTAAAAGAGTCGTACCGTTCGACTCACACCTTTTATTACCCTATTGTGAAATTTTGAGCATTAATGAAGGGAGGTGACAGAACGGAGAAGTACCAAATTTTTTACATAAAACCCCCCAATTCAACTATAATAACACCCATAAATTTATCAACCCCTACCAAGTACCAGTAGCTGAATTACGCCAAGAAACGTTGTATGAAGTTGTGGCAGAAGCTATCAAAATATCAGCAAATGTTGGCACTTTTTCTATTTTTATTCTTTTTTGAACTCTTTGCCCTTTAAAAAAATATAAATATAATTAGGTACTGTGCGTTTTTTTACACCCAAGGTACCGAAAGCCCAAGGTAACGCAGAGATATAAATTCGTTCAAAGCGATCGAATCCGGGTCGAACGAGACGAGTCGAACTACAGCAGGGCGTCCCGGATTCGACAATTTTGAATGAAGTTAAATTTTCCAATGGCCTGCTCCCCTATGCGTTTATATGCACGCATTTTCTACATGCTTTATCAATTGAATGCCATGTCATGTGGATGTACCAAACTTCCATTTTCATATGTTATCCTATTCCAACGAAATCTTTTTGATAATAGAAGGCTCTACTAACTCTGAGTTACAATACCGGACCATAAGTTCTCAATGAGGAGCTTGGAACCTGTTTCTATAGAATAAAAAAAATTTTTTAAGAAGGAAGAAGAAAAGGAAAATGCGGGCATATAAACGTGGTGTTCTTTTAAAAACCCTTTTTTGTTTTTTTACCTTGACTTTCATTAAAATAATTTTGAGAATTTGGTGATGGTGCATTTTGAAATACTGAGGAGGCATTTAATGGGTTATTATTGTTGCTATTATTAGGTTTAATATATTTAGAAAAAATTGAAAATAATGGAGGAAATGATGGACCATCTACACCCTCCTCTGATTCAATTGTATGTTCAACACCTGCATCAAAATTCTCTTAAAAATTATTTTTTCTTTCTAAATTAATTAATTTAAAAAACCTCCTCTACATGCTTGGACTATAAATATTTTTGGTTTCCCTATTAATTTTGGAGAATTTTTTTAGTTAAGACTAGATACAAAAGAATGAAAGTTGACGGGCATTTCATCAACACCCAATAAATGGTCAAACACTCCGTGACTAAGTACAACCTTTTAAATTAAATAAAAATTTTTTTAAACATTTTTTTGATAATACTTCAGTTAACGTCCCCTTCAATGTCTCTCGGACCATTTTGAGCTTTTTTGCTTGATATATAATTTATTAGGGTTGGTCTCCGATGGGGAGAAGCACGGGGAACAATTTTTACAGGGAAATTTAAGGGAATCAAAAATTTTTTGGCCCGAAAGCGCCAAAATTTTCATAATTTAGGAGGAAAAAATGGTTATGATTATGTTGATTTAAGTCATATTTTAAAGAATTTAGTACCATTAGAATCGACTCAAAAAGTTCTTTCGAAGGCTATATAATTTGTTATAAAAAATTTAAAAATGAACAAATAAAACAGAAAAGTAGGGGCGCGATAGCCGAAGTAGTACGATTTTGCCATTTTAAATTATTAATTTATGTACTAAAAATTTTCAATTTTTTAATATAAAATACCACAATAGCACTATCACATTGTAAATGCTCCTCTCTTTCAGCAAATTTTTGAATTGTAATCCACATTTGCTAAAATTATATACAAAATTTTCTGCCCATTTTGTTTTTGCCATAACTTTCTTCAAAGTAGGGTTGTACCCCGAACGCTCGGGGGCGGGTATGTCGGGGTACGGGGTTTTCGAATTGTTTCGGGAACGGGGTCGGGGTACGGGGTACGGGGTCGGGGTACAACTCTACTTCAAAGGCAATGAAAATTGATAATTCATTTTTTATTTCATTACCAACGCTATAAGAAAATTTTTGGTATTAATTAATAGAATTTGGTTCACCGATTGTAAAGATATACACAATAGAACATCTAAATCTTCAAAAAAATATTTTTTCATGGCAAAGTTTAAGTTGCTATAACTTTGCCAATGTTATCCAATCTTAGTAATTTTTGTCCATTCAATTCGTCTGACAAAAAGCATCGAGATAGTCTATGATTAGATTTTTGAAAATTTCATTTCAAAGCATCTAGTTCCCAAACTATCTTTCAAAGAATAAAAATTAATCAGCAATTTTCATTGACTTTGAAGAAAGTTATAGCAAAAAGCAAAAGTGGCGGAAGCACCTCGTATTTATTTTAGTTTTTTTCGAAAATTACCTGGGCAGTTAAATCCCTTTCACAAATTATTTTATACCCAAGTTGTTTAAAAAGATTACATAAACTAAATTCATCAACTTGTGTACCTTCCCGATTTTGTTTATTTATAAATTGGTAATTATTTATAATTAGAGCCAGTCCTCTTGGTGTGGAAAAATTTTGATAAATCTAAAAATATTTTTGAAAATTGATTATAATTTTTTGTATAGAAGATGGACTCTGGTCCAGTTCAGGCGTCAAATCGCACCTTTGTACGTTCAGTCAGCCTTTATACTCCAAACAAATTTTTATGCGTTAAATGAAAGTTCATACGTCCAATCACGTTCATTAAGTACCCGATTCTATTCTATATTACCATAAAAACTATGGAATACTCACCCAGAGTTATGATGCACACATATATTACCTGTATGGTTTTAAGAGATAGAACCGGGTACTTAAAATGTGATTGGATGTATAAATATTTGTTTGGACGTATAAACTTTTTATTGTAAGCATAAAGGTTGATTAGACGTATAAAGGGTTTAATTTATAACTACAGTCGAATCTTGATCTCAGAAATATTTACTTATTAAATAAATTAATTTTAAATATATTACTTCATTTTTATGTGTTCTATAATAATTAATTATATGATTATTAGAGGCTGAGTCAACATTCTCAACTTTAAATAAATTATCAAATAATAGCTCTTTAGGTATATCTCTATTATTTTTATTTAATTCATCATTATAATCTATAGTTTTATTTAATATCATTCTCCAACATATTTCAATCCATTTTAAATTGGCCAATTCATAAAAAATACTTTAAAATTATAAAAATTATGGAAATTTAAGCTTGTAATTTAAGCTTGTAAAAATTATGTAAATTTAAGCATTTTTTTTTATATTTTTCTCCCTAGCATACTGAGGAAGAAGTGCTTTTTCTATATTTTTGAGGTTTGCCAAAAGTGTTCTAAACCCGAATACATATGTGTTCAAATTATATCTGAATAATCCAAATTTGAACATATATTCAGATGTAGGACACTTAATTATAGCTGGTAAACCTCAAAAATATTGATAAAGCACTTTTTCTTCAGTATTCTAGGGAGAAAAAAATTTGAAAAAATGCGTTATACAAGCTTAAATTTTATCAAAATTATTTTAAAAGGAAATTATTATTTAACCTAAACATTTTAAATTGTTTTGTTAATAAAAGTGTAAAACAAAAGCAGTCATATGCATGACTTGGCTGATTTTTTGAAGTTAAAATTTTAATTAAAAATTCATTTTCACTCATTTCAAAATCTTTTAAATTTAAATTTTTAAAAATTCTCCAAATATTTAATTGTTCTAAAATTGTAGAAACATCCAATAAATTCAAATTTATTAATTTAAAATGCTTCTTTACAAATTCTATTTTTATTTCTAAATTAATCTAAAATAGGAGAACATATTTAAATTTAAATGTATAATTAAATACTTGATTTTCAAATGAAGGCAGTGTAATTGTTACAGGATAAGATAACAAAACATTTAATTTAAATAACTTCTCAAATCTATAAAATATTTTTAAAAATCGTAAAAGATTTCAAAGAAAGTATTCATATTTTATAAATTAAAGAATTATTATTACTAGGGATCGGATTTTTAGGTTATAACTAGAGTTGTTGGCGACCGGTTATTAACACGTACCCACGGTTTTCGGTTAATTTAAATTTTAGAAACCCGGTTTTCGGTTTTGAGTTTTAGGCGATTACCGGTTTTATTGTGGGGGAATTTTGATTAAAATCACTCATTTTCATAAATTTCCGGTTTTCGGTTTTTAAAATTTTCTAAAAACGGTTAATTTTTGTCAAAAAATTTCAAAAATTCCGGTTTAAAAACCGGGTAGTTATAATGTGAGACGTTCAAATTTTTTCAAATTCAAATCCAATGAAAATTTGAGAAAATAGCATTTTCGTTGTTTCAATAAAATTTTTAAAGGAAGGTAGAGATTGGGCGCAGCATCCCTTTTTTACTCCTTATGCCAACGTTTTTGTAATCTATTTCTCAAATTATTCATATGATTTAGCATATTTTTTTATTTAGGTACCATTTTAATGCCTTTATAACCTAAAAATCCGATCCCTTATTATTATTAACTGTAATTATTATTAAGTTATTAAATAATAATAATTAATATTATTATTATTACTAATTATTATTAAGTAATAATTATTAATTATTGCAATTATTATTACCTAAACATATCAACTAAATGTGTTTGAAGAAATTTACACAAACAACATAAATTGCCAGAATTAATTAAGGCATTATAAAAATTAATTAAAAATTTTTGATCTCCATTTTTTAAAATATTTAATAAAGATTTTGTCAATTTTAAATCTGTTCCAATACATTTATTAAAAACTTCCGGGGTGTCACTTTCATTAATTAAATAATTTAAAATTGAAGAAATATTTGGTAATATTTCTTGAATAATTTCTGCTGATTCTTGTTCCAGAAAGTTATTTAATATTGAAAAGTATGTTGTTGTTGACATTTTTTAAAATTATTTTTTAAATTTAATTTCTAGTAATTATAATTTTAAAATAATTCTTAAAACAATTAAACTTATCTCTGAAATTTATTAAATCCCTTTAACTACATATTCTATAACTAAGGCTAATATTTTTAGGAATGATAAGGCTTAGTCTAGGCGCTATATAGGCACTCAAAACTGCAAATATAGGTAATAATTTCCGAAAAATGTAAAATAAGCAAAAGTAATATGCCGAGATATGCACAAAATTGTCTAAAATTTATTAAAGACGTTTAATATTAGAGATCGGCCGAAGAGGTCGGTCGATATTTTTCGATAAATATCGAAAAATATCGAATATCGAAAAAATCAAAATTTTCTCGGTCGATAAATTTCGATAAATATCGAAAAATATCGAAACCGAAAAATATCGAAAAAAAAGGCTCGATATTTTTCGATTTTTCAAAAATTTTTCTACAACCAATGAATAACAGAATAGACCTAGTAATTTAATGAGATTAAGATTGATTAAATGGGATATTGGTGGATTTGGGCGTATTAAATGTAATACCAATGGACTTGTATTTGATATCGAAGGATCAAGTGGGATATAAGTGGATTTTAACTAGGGATAATGGATTTTAAGGAATTAAGGGGATATTGAAGGGCTGATTTTGTATCGAGAAATTTAGAGGTAGTAAGTGTGATATTGTGGATTTATGAGATAAGGAGGGATATCAAGGGATTTGTGTATTAAGAGGGATATCGGGGGATAACGAAATATCAGAGGATAAAAAATCATGGATTTAATATCCGTTTTGATATCTATCTCTCCCAAGTCGTCTTGATCCCTCGAGATCCATTTTATCCACTTAATCCTTTGTTAGTTACCGTATTTATTCTAATAGAGTGGCCGCCACTCTATTTTTCGATACCCCCAAAAAGGGGGTATCGAAAAGGGGGAACTTTGACATCACTGTATATTATCACACTCTCGTCTCGCTTTGGGAAACTAAATCGTGAATATAGAAGAAACCTTCCTCCTTTCTTGCGCCGCAGGCGAAAATTTTTTGAATTTCTGATGGGCAAGAAGCAAAAATGCATCCTTTTTGGCGCCAAAAATCCAAATTTTTGTCAAAAATGACGTTCGATATTTTTTCGATTTTTTGTAATTTGGTCGGTCGATTGTTTCGATTTTTAAATTTTGTCGGTCGATATTTTTCGATAAATATCGAAAAAAAATATCGAAAAATATCGATAATTATCGATGAAAAATCGTATCGAGCCGATCTCTATTTAATATGTATAAACAATAAAATGTTAAATAAATTAATCATGTCAAATTTATAGTTTATTTTGTTCCCAAAATAATTGATTAAAATTTTGGAATAGAAAATTTTCTGACAAAAATTACTAAAAAATTATTTTTAGTACTCTAATTTCTCAAAAAATTCCCAAATATGCGAAACTTTTAGTAAAAATATGCAAGATAGGCATTAAAATAGGCAATTTTGCGCAACAATAAAAGTATTATAAAAGTCAATTTAATCAGAATAACACAAAATTTGGACGGTTCAGCATCAGGCCTATCTAGGAAGAAACAGGCATTTGCCTAACAATCCTCCGTGCCTATTTATAACAAAAAATAATCAGAGCTTTCTTTATAATTATTAAATCTAAATAAAAACATTTTTACTAATTTGTAATTATTAATTTTCAAAATACGAGATAAAAATGTTTAAAAAACAATATTATTAACTTGAAACATTCGTTGCGCGTGCTTCAAGGTCAACTTAGGTGGAATACAACTTTAAAATAAAGGACAATAATTTTTAAAAATATCACTTTTAATTCAATAATTTTATTATTTTATTAGATTATTTTTAAAGTATTTCTGAAATAATTATTAAAACACGAATTCTGGCCTAAATTCAACCCTGCATTAAAATTCAATTCTGGCTCAGGCTCCGAAAGCTCGGGGGCTACCAAATTTAGAAAATTAATTGATAAATAATAAAAAAATTTTGAGTTAAAAAATACATTTTTAAAGCAATTTATTTTTAAATGAAAAATAAAAATTAATTTAGAACTCTTTAAAATAAAAATTCAAGTAATATTTTTATATTTATTTTTAAATCAAATTATTAAAATAAAAAATTAATTTGTTGTTAAATAAATTAATTATATGTAATTAAAATAATTTAAAATTTTTTAAATAAAATTTAATTCTGGCGAAGGATAAATTGCAACCCCTCCCTCATCCCATTTCTTGTATTTATTTTGAATAATTACTGGGTAAAGCGCGGAGATAAGAGGGTGAAGAGGGGGTGATTAAAAAATGTATTTTTAAAAATCATTTGATAAATAGAAATTGTCGAGAATAAAAATTAATGTAAATAAAATAAGCGTTTAAGGCGGTTAAAAACTACATATTAAAGTTAAAGAAAAAGATAATTAAAAAATAATTAAAGTAAAATCAAAAATCTTTTGATTATTGAAATTTCTGGCAAAATCTTAAAGAAAATTTATTTTTTCCTGAATTGTTGTGGAACACTTGAGAAAAAGCAAAATAATGTTATTGTTGAGTAAAAAATAAATGAAAAATAAAATAATAAATTTGACCATTCTTTTATTAATTAACAATATTAACTACCGTATTTGCTCAAATAATTATTCTGTATAAATATTGTTCTCTCAATAAAGGGGTAATTAATAGGAAGAAATAATCTGTCTAATCTCAGATTTTAAAATGAAAATAAAAATAACTTATTTTTGAAAACTGATACAAAATTTATCTGTTTTTACCTAATAGTCTAGTTATTTTTGCCGCACTCAAAAATTGATGGAAGACTTTGGAGAGGAGGGTAAAAAAAGGGCGGTGCGCCATTGCGTTTTGTGGAGGAAGTATTCTCGAATAATAATTCAATTTCCCTCATTTCTAATATATTCTCTACAAAAGCAGATGGTCAAAATGAGGGGGATTGATTGGTGAGGGTGAGCGGGATTTGTCTTGCTGCCTGCTGATTTTGAAAAGAAAATGGCAGTGAAGGAAATTGGGGTATAAAAATTGAGAGAGAAAAATGAGAAGATTTTGTTAGGAGATTAATGGCCGAATATATGCACATCTGCTATTTATTCAATAAAAGTGCCCCCACTTGGCGGCAAAGGCCATTTGGATGTGAAGAGAATTTACACAATGAAAAATTTTGGAGAAAAATAACGAAAAAATTGAGAAAAAAAATGATAATTAGGAATAAGATAAAAAATAGAAAAATTTTTTAGAGGTCAATTCTTTTAAATAAAATTAAGTAAACCTCCAGAATTCTTATTATAAGAAATTTGGATGGAACTGACAATAATATTAAAGGTGTTTTTCCTTGAGTGGATTAAATGAAGAAAATTTTTAAATTGAAGATTAATAAATTCATATTTAATATTTAAATTTACAAGGTGCCATAAAACTAATGCTACAATCTTTATGGTGTAACTATACAAATTAAGGATTTATACAAATTAAAGGTGTAACTGCTGCATTCGCTTTAAAGTTGACCTATTTCTAATTATAAAGTCTCCCGATATCTCATCCAATTCTTGACTCTTATCTTGTCTTTGTCGTTCACTTTCTATTTATATTTTGACCCTCAAAATGCCCCTATAAATATCCCTGCCTTTTCTTTATTATCAGATTTGGCCTAGCCAATCTCTATCTCATTATTGTGCCCATATTTATATGGAGAATAAATGAATGAATACATAGAATAAATATTTGAATAATGTAATTCAGTCTAATAGAAGTCCCCAGAATAGTAGAACCCGCGTTAAGCTATATAATCCCAAATATAGCAGTAACTTTATACAAAATTAAAATGGATGAATCATCAGAATTTTTGATAGATATTTTTTTGTTTTTTCAAACGGTTTATGAATAATTTACTTTATAATTTTCAAATAGAAAGTCAACGATAAAAATACCTAATTTGTTCAAGGGTTTACTTTTATAAAAACCGGCAAAATAAAATTATTCATAAAATGATTCATCATTTAACTAAAATTATAGCAATAAAGTAAATTATATATCGGGAATACGTAATTATCACATCAGTTTGAAAATATTTACTTTAAATTAGTCATTTTTAGAGCGAAAATTTATTATTAACTAATTTTTAAAAATTTTATTTTTAACTACTAATGTAATATTTTTTTTATTTTAAAAAAGCAAAAGTTGATTTTAATTCTAAACATTTTTTAATTTATACTAAGAATTTTCTTTTAAAATTAGTTGGCATAGTTTTTATATGTAGTTTTTAAAATTCTCATATAAATTTTACATTTACAATCTCTCTATCTCAAATTCGTTTAAGGATATAAGACAGGGGTTAACCCTTTAGACCTACACCCCAAGACCTACACCCTCAATACCTACACCCCGAAGACCTAGTGACCCTAAAGACCTACTCCCTCAATGCCGATTACCCTGAAGACCTACTCCCTCAATGCCGATTACCCTGAAGACCTACAACTTTATGATCAACTCAATTTTTTTATCTGTTTTACATTACAATTTTAATCGGTGGGTCTGGGGGATCATGGAGGAAAAAGAGACTTGGTGGAATTAATTGGATATTGTGTGGATCTTGAGGAATTAAACGGGATTTTGAGGGAATAAAGGATGATATTGGTGGATGTAGGTCTACGGGGTGTAGTTCTTCAGGGGTAAACTCGGAAAACAGTATTTAACAATCTTGTAGGGAGCCATATCAGTTTATGCAGGCCATTTCTGATTACTGAATACTAAGCCGATAGTGCAAGTATTCATTGAAAATCATCGACCCTTTCAATGTTGAATTCTAATTTCATAAAATTTTTTAGATTTTTGAACGATTCAAATTTTTTTAAATATTTAAAATTTAACAAAATGATTCAGTGTTTTTGGGGTTTTTCACTTAATATTATAATTGGAACTTATGTTTTGCTGACTTGTGACAATGTAAAATTTTTATATAAAGTTTGAAAAATTGAAATATGACTAGGACCTATAGTATCGTGTAATTTATAGTTAAAAAACTGAGCTAGAAAACTAAGCTAAACGCTAATAAGATCAATGAGCAGTCCTGACTAATATTTTCAAAATTTCAACAAACCGAAATCCGTCCCGAAAGAAGTGAAATACCCGTCTCCGAGCTGAAAATATTTCGCAGTATAAACCAAAAATCCATTTTTAGAGGAATTTTAGAAATATTTATAGAGTCGTTAAGTTGTTAGGGTTCAGTGTAATTCGTTTAATATATGGGTGGGTCATCGAATTCTCCAAAACCCTGACATCCCTCCATCGCCTGATAGGAAGAGATATCGAGGGATTTGAGTGATTTAGAATCGTTAGGGATGTCACCATAATTTTCCAAATCTGAGATTTTTCCATATCCTGATATCTGCCCAGTCACTCATATCCCTCTAAATCTCTTGATATCCTTATAAACCTGATATATCGCTAAATCTCTGATATCACTCTAATAAGCCAGATCTAATCCTTTTTGCGGAGCAAGCGAAAAGTAAAAGTACATAATTCTTTTTATTATTCCTCTAGGATGATATTTCGAATGACGATATCACAAAGAAATATAATTTGTTAATGCCTGTTAAAGACTTTTGTGTGGAATCAAACATCTATAGTAAAGGAGAAGCGGAAGTAGGCCGATTTCCGGTGCTTGTTAGCTACATCAGTAAGTTTTCTAGAACTGTCCAAGACTTTTGAGTAGAGTCCTTTCTCAGAACTTTTTTGTGGGTTTTTCGGTTTTGGCCTTAGGGTAGGCTGTTCTTGGTCTCGCTTTTAAGAGCTTTTAAAAATAACCCCTAAATACTGGGAAACAATAAATAGATAAAGATGGTAGGCGTTAGTTTCGGTAATGACGGTATTTTTCCCGGTATTTAATTTAAATAAAATATAGAAGAAAAGCAACATTGCAGCCGATTAGAATACGTATATGCTAATATAAGCAAAAACGATTCAGATGATAAAGAAGCTAATACAATTTATAATGAGAAAGAGGTCATATCAAAAATATATGTCGAAAAACTCTTAAGAGGGAGTATTTTTGAAGTTAAAGACAAAATAACAAACGTAATTAAAATATTCGAATCAGCTTGTTGAGCCGAGTTATGACTTTATCTCCAAAAAATAAGAAAAAATTAGCAAATTTTTTTCAAAATTTGTTTTTTTTTTTTGAATTTTTTCAAAATTAGGACTTGCAAAGCTAAACTCCCATGAGAAGTGGAATCGAGATGTGTGTAAAACAGGGCTGGACGATTTTGCATTTTCGCGTTTAACATTTTTTAGCGCGAATAGTTTACTAAAAAATAGGTACCATTTACTAAAGATATTTAATTGCTGGTTTTGTTGTGTTGGTTCCATGAAAATTTAATGCAATTTGATGGGAAATAATAAAGATTACATTTTTTTCAAAGAGCAAAATTTAATTTTAATTTTAAACATTTTTTAATTTATGTTAAAAATTTTTTTTTCATATTTCAATCTAACGGGCAAACTAATTTATTTGAGTATTTGTATTTTAGAAATCCGTTAATATATTCCTCAATAGCTCAAACTAATTTTAATTAATCCGTACTATAAAATGTCATTTTTTAAAGCGAAAAATAAAAAGTGATTAAAGATAATGATTATTAAAATTAGTAATCTGTGATTATTAAAAATAATTATTTTACAAAAAAGTAAAAATAAATTTATAAAAATTCTCATAAACAGTCATCATTTCAATTTAATTTTTATTTAGATTAACATACATAGAATTTTTATTCTATTTGAATATTTATAAAATATAAATAATAATATTTTGCGTTAAAAGTAATTCTAAAGTATATTTGTTAAAGATGATGTTTAAAAAATTTAATTTTATACTTTTATTTATTTACCTTGTTTATGCTAACCAGGATCACGTAGAAGGGAATTATAATCAGTATGTAAACTATTAATTTCATAGAAATCTCTAAAATTTATTTTTGATTTTTTAATAAAGACTTTTAGCCAAATACTTGGTTCTACGGACTTAGAAATCTCTTGATAAATGAGTTCTAAATGAGTTAATTTGCATACCTCCCTCCCCCTCCCCCAACTTTGGTATGACAAAACTAAATCCATCTCAATAAATTTTTTATTAATAATTATTACATTAAGTATATTTCTGACCGACCTAGTCAACACACATTTTGCAATTCCATATTTAAATACGGATCAATGTATGTTGCGCCCGGGACAAGAAGAACATGGATCCTATGGTCTAATATTTAAAAGACAAAATTTTCATTTGTGTGACGAGTAAATAAAAAATTATAGATTTTAAAATAAAATCCTCAGATTATTAATTTGTTACCCAAGCCAACTGATCGGGAACAATACACAAAATGGCATTATTGCAACAATTCCATACCGCCTTCGTGAATCAAAAAGGGTTGGTCTAATTTTTAACCTTATTCTGCAATCTCGGGACATGTTGGTCCATAATTTAATTAGCACTTTGTATTAATTAGTGTATTAATCATTTGTATTAATTACATAATTAATTAGCACCTCGGACTTTGAGTTAGGTAAACTAATAGTGAAGCTAAGCGTTACAATTATTAAATGCTCTAATAGAACCACATGTGCTTCTATTTTTCGATCCCCTCGTAGGGTGTGCTTATATTAGGGAGTGTGCTTCAAATAGGGAGTGTGCTTTTATTTTTCGATCTATTTTTAATTTTTTAATGAAAATTTTTACCTCACATAAATTAATATTATATAATTTTGGAGCCCAGAAATTCATTTATAACCTTACATAAAACAAAACAAAAATTAAATTTCAATTGAATTCATAAATTCTAATAAAACTTTTCTAACTAACTAATTTTTTTTTCGAAAATTTTCAAAATTTTCGACCTTGCTGACCCATATCTCCTTTAATCCCATAGAATCCTCACATATCCATCGATACTTCTCCAAAGCTACTGATTTATTTCTTGGCCCTCAATGATCTTAGTTTTATGTCAAGAGTGGTTCAAGCTAGACTGTAATTCTTCGGTTAACTGAAACTGAACGGGGATATCTTTGGATTTGGCGGGATTACGAGTATATTGTTGGAGATCTGAGAAGAAGCATTAATAATGATTAATCGAGATTAGAAATCCCCTTCTTAATTCCTAAATCGGGTAGACCAAAGGATCTGTGGGATTAAGGAGGATATTTGAAGAGTTGGATATCACGGATTTAAGGGTATCGGATTTCTTTATATCAGTTTTGGGTATCGGTTTTTGGGCATATCTCCCTTAATCCTTTTCATATGACTTAACTATAACTAGAAAGTCATGACTTACTTTTTTTCTGCCAATACACTAGGGGTGTGCTTATATTAGGGAGTGTGCTTCAAATAGGGAGTGTGGTTCTATTAGAGCATTTACGGTAATTATTATGAATAATTCACATTTTAAAAGAACAATGTAACAATCCAATGTGAGCAGAAACGCAAAGAATTTTGTGTAAATGGCAATCATTTGTGTTCTTTGGGACAACCTGCCTCGACTATTTGGCATGGAATTAAGATCAAAACGGATTATATTACTAAAAAACAAAATAGCTCACATACTATCTCTGTTTTTGTAACAACAATTACTTTGTCAATTGTTAAACTAAAGTAAGTTTTTGTCTGGGAAAAACTTTTAGTACAGAAAAGTATAGATCTTCGGTACAACTTATTTGAATAAATGCTTAATTAGTTGAATAAATGCTTAAGGATAATTTTAGATACGAAATAATTGATACTCTAAATTTTAATATTGAATTTGGTCGTATGCAAGATATATTTACACATGTCTATCTGAAAAATGATGCTGGCGAATGTTTGTAATTTTTGTAAATAAAAATACATATTTAAGAGCTTATTAACTAAATTATAACAATTAAATTGACCGTTCCACACCCTCTCTAAGCGGGGAACCATGTATTAGTTTTGTCAAATAACAGCTTATCAGTTTTTTGTGCAAAGAAATTTTCTATACTTAGAATAAAAAATTTAATTGAAAATTATCTAAATGGAACCCTCACCCTTTTTTATTTCGTGCTGAGCAATAATCAAAGATACAGCTGCAAAAAGGCCTTTACATTGAGAGATAATTTAGCTTCAGAGATTTATACCGGAGCATAAATGTAACCGATTGTTTTATTATCCGACCAGTATTGGACCTAGGTAGAAGAGCTATTTCAATTGCTATATATCAGAAAAATAGCTAAAAATAGCCAGGAAAACAGAGCAGAAAAGTGCAAAAACTGAAGAATTATTCTTAATGTAAAAAATTTTTTGTATTTTTTTAATTAAGCGACAATTCTTAAATTTTTCAACACTTGCTCATAAATACATATTTTTTAAGATTTAATAATCCAAATTTAGCAAAAAAAGCTTTTCTTGGCAATGATAGTGTACTTGTTAATGAATACATGTATAAAGTCGAAAAAGGTGCATATCTGCATAAATATGCTGGCCTATGGGCTCTTGGAATGGATTTGTTACCAACATCGGCACAACGTTATGTACATTTATTCGTTTATAAAGGTTGTGCCTGTGCAATCGATGTTTGGGTAAATTTTTGATATGATATAGGGATTGGTATAAAGTACAACATTAAATTATGTAAAGCATATAGCTATTAATTTCCTAAGGTTGAGCAGTAGGCGGCGTGGTGTAATGGCTAACACATAAGTCCGGTCTACTGAATGGTTCGCTCCCAGCCGCCGAATAATCTTTTGCTCTAGCTGAAGGAGAGAAATAGCTATAGCCCAACTGCTTTACTGTTATACTAAGGTAATATCATATTTAACATGAACCAAATAGTAAACTTTTTATGCCGCTGCACTGGGCTCGCTCATTAACTTAATGTACTTTCTAACTTTCCGGTTCACGTAACTTTCGTTTCAGTACATTATACGGATACTTGACAAAGAATTGTCCTTACATTATCGAAAGATTTAGAGTCACTGCAAGTAGTTGTGTGATTATGTATCATGCTACTGAACAGAATAGAATCAAAATTTAAGTAGATAAACAAGAAAGCAGGAAGAGTGACATTTTGGAGTATTTACTATTTGTATATTTAGTTCAAAAGCCCAACAACGCCAAGCTCATTAATACCAACAATTCCTGATAGAATTGAAGGAAAGTATAAAGATTGTTCTAAAAGATACACCAATAATTCTGTTTACGAATTGGGAAATATAACCGATGTAGGAATAATTGTTCATTTTTCACTATGGGCAAGTAACAATGGAAGTTCTGGCTCAATTAAATTTTTGAATTTTACTAATCTTTTTCTAAAAATAAAATTTGTTGGCAATGAAATAATATTCTTTAATAATGTGGTAAGTTTTTGTTTTTACTAAATAAGTTTTATAAATATTAAAAACACAAAATGTTTACTCAATTTAATAACGAATATTTGGACTGACAACCTTATGAAATTATTGCGGCTAGATAGAAATTCGCAAAAACGACCTCTTCACGATTTATTAAATTATATTCATAATGGAGCCTAAAAAATGGTGTTTTTACATAGGTCCGAGCACTTTAGGACACGGTTCTTAATCCATATTTTAGCATATTTGACCCACTCATGCATATTTGCATATTTATGCTTGTTTTGGCAAATTTTGCATATTTTGGTCCATACTTATTCTTTTTTTTAATTTTGCCAAAAATTAATCAAAATTTTGAAATTTAATCAAATTATGAAACTCTCAAATTCCCCGACTTTCGGGGACAGGGACCAACTCTAATGCCTATGCATCTTTTCCGTAGTAAACCTCTTTTAAATTGATACTAATTTAGTCTGTGAATGAACTGGAACATAAAAATATTGTAACAAATTTATTTGCGGTTGGAGCACAGATAGACTTGACAATAAAAATAAACAATTATTATGTTTCTTTATTATTTCAATGTGATTTAACTGATAATTTTTACAAAAAAATCTTACCAGATTATTGGTGGGAAGGAAATTTTTTAAAAAACTCTGAAGTCAGAATGTTAATTGATGGAGATTTTAGTATTGTAACTCCTTTATCTATTAAAATTATAGAAAATAATGTGAATGTAAGTAATCCTTTTATTAGAATTTTCTTGTGATAATCAGGAAAATTGTTTTAATTGTCCTTCTCTTACAAACTTTCTTATACATGTACAACGTAGGAGATGGCTAGAATTAGATTATAGAATGGTTTTTAGGAACTTAGGTATATGGTTTGGATGAGGTCAATTTCAGCCGAGGTCATTTTTTTGTTTAAGATGTACAAAAAAATCAGCGAATAAATAGGTCTAGAGCTCAATTTAGTAATCGAGCTGACACTTGATTCCATAGCACAACCGACTGTGCTGCCATCTCATACAGTTTATGGTCATTAGTTTTTATTTTGTAAAGAACGGGCACATCGGAAACGGAATTTTTAGGTAAAACAAATATAAACCATAATTTTATTCTATATAGACAATTGAAAAAATGCATGACGTGATTAAAATGCCACACTTGGCTAGGATCAAAGAAAGTATTAGCGATGAAAGTTTTTTCCTTTTTCTCTGGTTAATTAAAAATGAATCTAAAAAATTGATTATAAAATTATTGGATGGCGTAGAAGAGGAAAACCCTTACAGTAATTAATAATATATTTTTCGAGTTAATTAATAGTGCTATTTTTAGTTGGGACAGTGGTTTATAGTTTTGAGGTTATAATTTAACAACTGTAATGATCAAGTCGAAAAACGTAAGTAAACATTATTCCATCGAAATAAAATTAAAATTAATCAAAAATTTTACGTGGAATTAATTTTATCTGAAGTGTTATAAGTTATTTCACTTATTGAAAATCATGCCACCCATAAACCCGTTTTTACACCTACATAAACGCGTGATTTTTAAAAATTTTTAAAAATTCTAGTATTTTTTAATTTTTAAAAATCAGAGATTAATTAGTCATATGCTTGTGGTAATAAACTGGGTGCCTTATTTTCGGCTAATTAAAAGCACGATTTATCAAAAAACATTAATCTGATTGAGTCCAGAAATTAAATTTCTAAATTTTAGTGTTTTGATGAAGATCCTAACTGTTACGAAAATGAATGTATTGAATTTAGATGTAAAACAGTTAATGACTTAAAAATATTTGAAAATGATACAGCATTTGAGGTTTATCTACATGTTATTAGTGAAGAAGAAACAACATTAATTCACACTTTAATTAATGGAAAATATTTTTCTAATTTCACAATAAGAACCGATTTTGAAATCTGGAGTATTAATAGAATATATGTAAGATTTTTTAAATTTCACAAAATTTGATTGGTTTACGTATATGGGTACCGGAATTTTGGACACCAATTTTTTGGAATCTTGGTCAGCAGCGGAATTTTGGGTAGGCAACATGCAAGAAAAACGAATCTTATCTAGAACTGATATCAAAGTGATAAAAAATGTTGATCACTCTCCCGATTAATCATTTTTCCGGGAGAGTGATTGAAAGTGAACAACCGAGAGAGTGATCAGCGGGAGAGTGATCAACATCGAAATTGATCAACGGGGGAGGGGGGCTATTAATAAATTATTTTTAGTTAGATGGGGATATTCAGCTTCTGCATTATAGTTATAAAGATGGCAATCCGCTACAACCACCAGATTTACTTCATAGAAAGGAGATAACTGAATTGAAAGGACATGGCACAATCGTTTGTTTTGAAGCTCATGTACCGACTGCTGAAGAAATGGAGGGTCGCCAATTTGATTTTCGAGTAATTTTGATTCACGACCCTCAAAAGGCGAATAAGCGAGGTATGATACTTAACAAATATATTTATTTTTAAATATCACTTATTTGATCAGATTTCAACATTTTAATGGAGCTTAAGTTCAAATTTGATCCTGAGGAATTTATAATTGGAAAAGACCGAATAGAATACACAAAAGGAAAAAAACACTCATATTTAAGGATGCAAAGTTACGGGGGCGAGGAACTTTTAAGAGAGGATTACATTTCAAATCCAATTAGATCTGGTATGTCTGTAGTTGTGTTAATACAAGCAACAGATAAACACTACATAACTAGAATTAACGATAGTGATGACATCCTCTATCCAATTATACTTTTTCCTCCTTGGGCAATAAATCGTGTTGAGGCATGTTTTTTTAAAATTTTATTATTACAAACTTTTGTCTTTTCATAAACATTCGGATAAATTCATATAATTCACTTATCGATAGTTAATGATGTGCATTGAAGTTACTTTAGTTTAAAAGTCCCACTGAACGGCAGTTTAGTTTGATTATACTATTCACCAACTTAAAGATACCTACAAATTGGATGTATCTTATATTTAAGATACCACTTCTATTATAATGATAGGTTAAGCACAAAATATATTCAGGTCTAGCATTAAAACTAGAGTTGGACAAGACGAGACCGATACCGAGATTCTCGGCTTTTTTCCAATATCGGTCTCGGTTTTTTCATTCTCGGTCTCGAAACCGATACCGATATTCTCGGTCCATTTCTCGGCGAGAAACGATACTGACTCAAAGAACCAAAATTATCAATATTATCCAAGTTTTTGTCCATAATTTTTTTCGGATATCCGTCCATAACAGAGAAAGTGAATTTTTTTCGAATAAGGTCTTCTAAAATTCAAAAATTCCTTTGCCAAGCCAGATCGGATCCAGATGAGGAAGAGTATTTATCTGATGATTTGGATAATGAAAATAATGAATAAATTATTTTTACACGTATTTTTTTACGTAAAATAAAATTTTCTCTTAGTCTCGGTCAGTATCGTTTCTCGGTATCGGTCTCGGCTCAAAATGATGGTATCGGTCTCGGTATCGGGTTCTTGAGTATCGGTCAATCTCGGTCTCGGGTTGGCCGATACCAGTATCGTTTTGTTCAACACTAATTAAAACAATGCCATTACAGATCACCGGCCACATTAAAGGAGTTGTATTTGACGAAGATTCTGATAAATGTAAAGCATACAATCATTCCAAATTTGCATTGAATGAAAGAACCAAAAGAGTAGAAAGACAATTGAATAGTAAAAGCCAAGTAATTATTAGAGGAAAAATACCAAATCCTTTCAATAAAACAATCAGTATTAATTTCCTTCATGCGGCTATTACTTTTGACGAAATATGTAGGATATTATATTTCAATATTTATTCCGAAAATTTCACAAAAATTTCCATTATAGAATTCAAAAGATCCATCCTGTATTATGAAAAAATACGTAAGATACAAAGATACCGTATTTTTCCCAATAGAAGCGCATGTCCCATTTGAAGCGCACGTCCCATTAGAAGCGCAGTCTACGAGGAGGTTGAAAAATACAAGCGCAGGTCCCATTAGAAGCGCAGTCTACGAGGAGGTTGAAAAATACAAGCGCAGGTCCCATTAGAAGCGCACGTCCTATTAAAAGCGCACCCTATGAAATAGTTATTTGAGCAATTACCCTGTTACATAGTTACTATTTTAAACAATATACCTTTCCTTTGTGATCCCTCTCTTGTCACAAAGGAAAGTCTCTCAGCCGAATCCATCCTAGAGAAAGGCAAATGAATGGGATTTAATTAGATCTAAAAGTCTCCGAAGCAAGGTTATTGCTATTCGCATTCCAACATCCACTCTTCCTACATCTCATTCCTCTACTGAAGAAGATGTAGATGTCCACTCTCCCCTACCCCGAGCCTTCGGGGCCGGGGGTGTCGGGTTTCGGGGTTTACCGGAGAAGAGCATTCAAGATTCGAGTCGGGGGTTTTTGCCAAAAAAATAGTCGGGGTTTGGGGACGGAGTTTCTTTGTTTTTATTATTCTTTTACCTGATCCCTCTCTTGTCGAAAGATTTAAGGTTTTTTGAGTTATAATTGGGGAAAAACTTATTTCCATCTTGCCTAGGGGATGGAGTGGAAAAAGCTGGATGGATGATGTCCTCACAACTGAATATTTGAGAGCAATTATTGGGTAATCATTGTTCTCACAACGCTTGCTTATTTGGGTCCACCACCAATGAAATTTTATTTCGGATTGATAGGTAGTTAAAGCATGAGTTGTGATTTCAAAAGCAAATGTTGCAAAAAGCTTTTGGGTTTCTGGAATTGGAATTCCAAGTGATGTTCCGAAGATGATGAAATACATTGTTTTAGGCCTCAGGCTTTATTACATCAAGCACGAGAGGATAAAGAAATTTCAGAAACTTTTTCTATTATGTTATAAAAATTAATTCGCATAGGAGTTGAAAAATACAAGCGCACGTCCCAATTGAAGCGCACGTCCCAATAGAAGCGCAGTCTACGAGGAGGTTGAAAATTAGAAGCGCATGCGCTTCTATTGGGAAAAATACGGTATTGTGATTTAAAAAACTAGAAACTTCATTCCCCTGTTTGCCAAACTTTTTAAAACACATAAAAGTAAAACTTATATTTTAGCAGGCAACACAGTCCTTCAAATAAATATAGCAAGAAGCTCTTTATGTGTAGATTCATATACGGTATCTAAATTTAAACTTATCTTAAAAATACTATTTGTTAGGATGGTAGATGGATAAATTTGAACAGAAATATTAAAAAATGTTTTAAACATCAAGATCTAAAGGAAAATGAAAGCATACAATTAACTATGACTTTTAAAAATTCGTCATTATGGTACTTATTTGAAACAAAAGAAAATGCCGTTGAAAATAATTTTGTTATGGATATACCTATATCCTTAACACAATATATTGAGGTGAGAAAATGTTTATTGGAAACGTCCATTTCTGAATTGTTCCAAGACCAAAAGCATGTGCACTAGTGTTTCGCCGGAACCGCAAATTTAGCCGAAACCGGAACTTCCGGTGCAACACTAATTTTATTAGTGATAGACAAAATCTCATTTGCTGATACCTTAGGCAGGAGTAAGTTTAAAAATGTTATGGAATATAGAAGCTGAGCCTAGAAAACTGACCCGTGCCTAGAAAAACTGAGAGATTTAGAAAACTGAAGGTTAAATTTGCCTAGCAGATCACTAGATATAACCAAGAAGTGTGTCGATAATTAATTTAAAAACAAGATTTCGGAATTTTTTATTTACAATTTAATTTAAACTATTTTTTAGGTAAAAGAATTAGAGAAGTATGAAGAATTGATATCAATAAAATATGATTAAATTTATTTTTTCTGCAATTTTCATGAACTTTGAGGCTTAATAATTATTTTCTATTTTTATATTTATGTATAGTAATCGTATTTGACACATCATGATTTTATATGTATTTTATATTGTTTATTTCATTAAAAAGGACAAATATCGTTAAATTTTTTGAAGATAAAATCTTTGATAAATATGTTTAAAATTTTCAAATTTAATAATATAGTACCTAATAAAATTTATTTTAAATTAAAGGGCTTGGGAAATGTATAATTTATCTGAATAATGATATAATATTTAAAAAATATATAGAATAAAATTTTCTGATAAAATTTGTTATTTAAATATATAATCAATTCATTTATCTACCAAATAATCCAATACCAGCCCCTATTCCTAAACCAATTCCAAGTCCTCCAAATCCTGGAAATCCACCAAATCCGCCGCCATATCCGCAACCGTAGCATCCGAAACAGCAACGTTTTGCACGTAACACCCTAAAAATAAATAATTGAAAATTTATAAAATTCCGAAAAATACAATTTAAATGCATCGCGTTTTGCTAAAATATTGGGCTCTTCATCAGCTATTGTAACCGAAATAAAGATGAACAACAAAATCATCATGCTTAGGAAGTAAGTGGAAGAATTTTGCATTTTGTATTAAAGATAAGCAAATAATTTAATTATATCTGTTTCTTTATTAAAGTTTTTTAATAATATAATATAAATATTATTTAAAAATGAAGAGTAAAAAGGCGCAAGAGAAATATCTGAGGATTTGGAGGGCTTAAATTGAACATCAGTGTACCATTGCGTTACATCGATGGATCAAGAAGAATATTGGAGAAATATAAGATTAGACTAATGGATTAAGGGGATATCGGGCTTAATGTGAATAACGGGATACAAAGTAAATTGTGGATTAGAAAGAATTTCGTGGATTAAAAGCGATATGGGGATTTGAGTGATAAAGAGTAATTTGAATTCATAGATATCTCCGACATCCGTCCAAATCCTCGGGCATCCCTATAAGATCTGCCTTATTCCGACACAATACAATTAAAATAATTAATTTAATATAATATTTAAAACTCGTATAAAAATAATAAAATATGTATCAAGTTCAGCCTATTTTATACACTTCTATGTCATTCATCAAAAAATTATTGCCAGTTGTTTTTTATTTTACCAATATAAATTGTCAGTAAAGAAATTGCTTACATCATAAATTTGCAATAATCTTTAATATTTAATTGAAATATGCAAAAAATTTAATAATTAATTTTAAAAATTTATATTAAGAAAATCCAAAAAGATCAAACAATATTTATCAACCACAATTGTTAAACAATAATATAAAATATCGAAAATTTTTAGAATCTTCTTATCCTTGTAGTTATATTGAAGATAAGGCAGAACGACATATCGTGACGGACATATCGAGATTGCTGTGAGAAAAATAACATCTTGCGTGTTTACGTTGGTTCTAAAAGATGAAAATTTTTTCTTCAATATGACAATGTACTATCCAAGACCTAAAGGCGGTAGATTACGAAATCAGAAGGGTAATTGTTTGACATTGAAATAAACCGTAGATAAGGACATTTGGTCGATGTTCCGTAGATAAGGTCATCGACCAAAAGTTAATGTTTCAGAATTATATTATAAAAATAAAAAATTTTATTATTTTAATAAATCATAATTGGAAAGAAAAATATTTATAACATAAACTACGTAATAATTTAGCGAAGTCTTGAAAATAAATGGTTTTACTTTTTTGCATATAAAATTATAATAAATTATGAAAGTTATATTTTTTGGCCTTACAACAAAGCTAGTAAACAAGTTAACAATTTATTTAAATAATTTTATTTAAATTAATTTTAATTGTATAAAATAACATAATAAATATTTAAAAATATATTTAAAAAGACTGGCATATGACAACTAATAATTTGGGTACTTTTCCTTTATCTCTAGTGACAGGCGCCGGATCGGACTCAAACTCGGATCCCAAATCCGGCTTTTTTATATTTACGGACTAAATCCTGACGGGATTAATCCGGAAAATTCCGGCATGGGTGTAAAATACAAAATCCGGTTTCCGGGCCTGGAAAAATAATTATATCCCCATAGTTATATACCCCAAGTTATATCACCCAACTAATTATATCCCCCAATTTTTTTCCTGATTTCTCCTTTCAAAATAAGCAGTCAAAAAGGATTAAATTATTTTAGAGGCAGCAATTCAAACATATTTTGCAGTTTTGCAACCTGAACTTTTCCCTAGTAAAATTATTTGCTACTGACCATTCTGAAAGGAGAAAGAAAAAATAGGAGGTGATAACGAAAAGTACCCTAATTTTGAGTAAAATTTTTATCCACCAGAAATTGGAGGAATAATTGCTATTTCCGAATTTTCATTTAATACAATTTCCTCTTCATTACAAATGTTCAAGTATTTGTGATCAACAGCTAAAATACATGAATTCTTTATAGATAATAGAGGAGGGCAAATCTGAAATAAATTTAAAGATTGGCAAAAATAACGAAAAAATATTTAAAAATTAAACTGCCTTTTCAAAAACAATTTTGTAGAGATCCTTTACAGTAATAATTCTAGGTATTTCTTCTTTTAATAATTCTAATCCGACGATATCTCGAGCTTTACCAAACAATAATAAACGAATTTCAACGTTGTCTTTTTCAGTGGGCATTAATTTAATATGAGACAAAAATAAGGCAAAAATTAATTATTTAATTTATTCTTAGTTATTTTTTGGCAAATTTATTTATCAAAAAAATAATTTAATGTGCAAAAGATAATATGTATTTATTTATTTAATCAATAATGTGGGACACTATTTATTATTGCGATAAAAAAATAATTTAGTGTTTTTTATTTATACACATTCATTAATTAAAAAGATTATTACAACACAATAAATAAGCAATTTTATTTCAAAGATAAAAATGATATATTAAATATTTAATCATATATTAAATTTATATATTAAATTTAAAAATTATATTTAATATTTTTAAATTGACAAGCATTTTAATTAAGAATTCTCATTATTTTTTGCCAAAGTAAAATCCAGGGCCAAACCCATAACCGAATCCACAACAACATCCGCCACAACAACAACGTTTTGCGCGAGAACTGAATTTTAATTAAATAATATTTAATTATTTTCTTAATTATTAATTTATTGCAGTAAATAATATTATATGTACATATTAAAGCAGGGATCGGTTATGTGCGGATTTTTCTTCATTTTGTAGTTTTTTAATAGGCCGAGGCGGATTTTTTAAAAATACAGATTTTTGTGGTCTTTTGAAGATAATGGTGATTTATTATATTTTTGAATAAATTTTAGTCATTTTTCTCTTAAAGCCCTCCAAAATCCTCAAAATTTTCAACTGCGGCGTTAAAAAGACTCATTTGGGAGAGAAATATACAGAATTGAGGGAGAATTGATGGAGTCAAAAATATAAGCGCATAAAATGATTTTAATTCAATTTTGTGTCTAACAATTTTTTGCGGATTTTTCTTATAAAATGTTGATTTTTCAGATAGGATTTTTAAAATTTAGGATCTAACCCCTACCTTAAAGATATTAAAAATAATAATTTAGCATTTAATATAGTTATTATTATTATTTAGTTATTATTATTATTAAATTATAATAAATTACGTTCGTTCTACGGCCATTTTCTCAAATTGTGCATTTTCTCCCATTTCTTCGACAGCTAATTTTTCGTTTATTTCCGCATAAGCTGACAAAACAATTATGGCGCAGATGAAAAGAATGAAAAAGGAAGTGAATTTCATTATAAATATTTTACGAAATTTTTTATAAAAATTCTAATTAAAATATAAAATAAATTAAAATAAAATTTAATTGTACTTTATTAATATTAAAGGGAAAATATTTAGATATTTTTTGAGATATAGTAAAATTTGATTAAAACAAGATTTCTTCTAATAGATAGAGCAAATAAATTTAGATAAGATTAATTTAAAATTAGGTACTATTGAAGAATCTGATATAGGATTTGTGATAAGCAGTTTATTTCTATATAAAATGATTCTCTGAAGAAAATAATTAAATTTTACAGAGTCTATTACCTAAATGCGTGTGAGACCGAAAATTCTCTAAGACTCAAAACCAAAGACCTAAAAACCCTAGAAAAGTCTCGGAATCAAGACCAAGACCAGATTCAAAATAAAATAATTATATTTATCAAAATTAAAGTATTTTATAAGCAAAATAAAAAAATTTTAATTGAATTAAGATACTAAATCATCAGTTTTTTCACTTTATATATTCAGCATCACCTCCAATATTTATATTAAACATTTTTAAAATATTTGATTAATTATCTAAAGTAAATTGGGAGTATTTCTGTAAATTTGCAAAAAAATGTTTAATTATAACCTTTTCATTCAAAATAGTTCCAATGACCTTGATTGAGAAAAAAAATTGAATTTTATTTGAAATATTTGGGAAATTAAGTAGAACGAGCAGGATGACGTTCACATTAAATTTTGTGCTAATGAAGAACTGCAAAGATCAGTTTCAACAAATCAAACAAATATTAGTTTTTTACTTAATTCATTTCAATCTCGATTAGTAATTTATCACAAACTACTTTGATTAACATTTCTACAAATATAATGCATATAAAAATTTTGTAAGGGAGTAATTTTGCCTTTAATTAACAAATTTTGCATTGGAAATATTTAAAAAATTATTTATGTATTTTAAAGTTTAATCTTTTAACCTTTGTTCAATTCAGCAAATAATTCCAATAATTGTTAAATATTTAAGTAATCACATGAATTTAGTAAAAAATTTTGTGATTTTAATAAAAAATTATTTAGCAAAAGATTTGTAGCAAAAGATCTCTCACTCACAGCAGACTTGCAAAATTTTGTAACGGACCAATATGGCTTTCTAAATATCTACATTTTAAATTTTTGCAAAAGATCCTTATATCAATCCTCGTTAAAGAGGATATGAAGGATATATAGGGGTATATAAAGTGATATAACTCATAATCTCTTGGTCTCGACTCTCGGTCTCGACCCGGGACTCGGTCTCGTGGTTGATTCCCGATCCCGCCTCTCGGCTTTTTTCACCACCCGTCCATCACTAATAAATTAATATTTTATATAAAATTTCTATTCTAAATATCTTAATATCTTCAATTTAAATTTTGTATTTAACTTTATTTTTCCATTATTATTAAATATCTTTCGTGAATACGGCACAATTTGCGAGGAAATAAAATACAAATTATAAAGGTATTTATTACTTCTCATCGCTAGGTAACCAAAAATCTTTATTGTTAAAACAATTATTACTTAAATAAATATCGATATTTATTTAAAATTAAAAAAAATTTTTACGGGCTTTAAATTAAAATATGAATTTTATCCTTGTACTCATTTATCTAATTAACATTCTTATCTCAATATTATCATCCGTTCTATTATTAATAGTTATTTATTTACTTCAAAGGTTCGACGTTTTCCATTTTAATTTGCGTAATTTAATATCGGTTGGTTAAAGTTTATTTGTCATTATAACATTATACCGCCACATGTCCGCAAATGCTCGTTCGCAAATTTTCTTATTTCTTTAATTCTCTTTATAAAGATTAAAAAACGTTGGAGACTAATAATGTAATGTATTAATTTTATTTAAATAAAACAGTCAATATAAGATAAGCAACGTTTTCCATTTGATTTCAAAGTTATTTTCAGATCAATGAGTTTCAGATAGATAAGTGGAATCATGCTGGGTCCATTCTAAAATAACCTAGGCACATAAAACCATTATAATCCCTAAGGACAACTATTGGGCTGGCCAGACCTACGCTTAACCTTTACCACTGAGCCACACCGTTGTGCTCTTCCTTTGCCCCGCCCGCATATTTAATCTTTATAAGAGGAGAGAAGGAAAGAAAGAGAAACTTTACAGAATATCATCAACGGACTTGTGGAGGTACATGCGTAAGTACCTATTATTTAAATGTTTAATTAAATTTAGCATTCTTTAATTTGCATTTTTATAAACAATTGTATACAAATATTAAGAATTATACTTCCATTATGTCAGTCATTTATGAGCACCTCTAACGAAGAAATGGCAATAATTAATTAAAAACTTTAACTATTTACTTTAAAAATTTTAAGAATAATATTATAACATGTCCTCAATATAATCCTTTACCAGCACCCTTCTGCGCCTTTTTATGCCTAAATGGAGTGTTTATCTGTATGGAGAGGTTATATGCTACCTTCAATTTTACAAAATATGAAAATGAAAATTTTGAATTTTTCTTGAAGAGGCTCTTTGTTTCTTTAGTTAATTTAAAAATATTAAAGATAAATTGAAAAATTTTAGTGGACAATTTTGGCAATTTACTGTATTTACAAATTTTTGGTAGATATTTTGCCTGGAATAAATTACTCATATTTGGACTGTCAATTAGAATTGATTAGAATAAATCCACTTAAAAAATCTTGGCATTTGCTATTTACATTTCTATTCTTTAGGTAATAGAGCCTGGATTTCGTGACATTTGAAAAAAATATATTTAAAAAATTATAAGTTGAACGAAAAGATTGAAATCATAATAAAATAAATAATAAATTGATCAAACTTAAAGTCAAATGCCCATATAAAGGGGCATTTGAAAATTCAGAACGTAACTCCAAGTATGTAGATTAAGTCAATATGCGAGGAATGAATAAGCTAACTAATTGTAAGAAGGATAAAATAAATAAACTGGGATGAGAATTATTATATAGCAGGGTTGCCGCTCAAAACCGATACCCGAAACCCGGCATTTTTTGTACTCGAAACCCGATGCTCAATATTTTTGCCAACCCAAAACCCGTGACACGAAATGAAAACACTCCAACCCGATTCACGAAACCCGTACCCGAAGATTTTTTGTACCCGTGGCAACACTGTTATATATAGGTCTTAAAAGAAAATACTATGAGGGGCATTCTTATCGTCCCACCCTACTCTACAGTTTAAATTTCAATTTTAAAAATAATTTTTAAAATTATATTCATTTAGTGTTTTCTTTATTGTTCATTGCGTTGTGTTGAATGTAAGAAATTCATAAAAAATTTTTTATTTTTTTTAAATTTGAAAGGTAAACAAAGAAAAGCAACAAGTTTACATTAAATTGTATTACAGGTTCTACAAAAACAAATTTTCTAAATTAAAATAAACATTTTTTAAAGCTCCCTAAGCCACCGTTTTCAAATTGCTGAAAATGTTAAATCTGTTAGGCTTTTACTGAAATTGGTAACACAAATAGGTATTGGAATTGCTGTGCTTCTAGTGCATTCAGTTGTGATATATTCAAAAGAATTGCAAAACGACAGAATGCTTAATTATGAGAAAAAATATTTTTTGTTGAGTTTGAATGAGCTTAACATTCTGATTATGCCTATTGTATGAATTAAACAAAAATATTGAAGGATTCTAAGAATAAACATACATAGATAATAAATTAGAATATAGATAATCCAGGGTCCGATCGAGAAAACGTTAAGTTTAAGTACAAAATTTTAATTTATAAGTACAAAATGGAAAATTTTTCCAAATATACCTATGTAAGTAGGGGTGCAGTTTTAGAGTCGGGCCGACGTCGAGCCATTTTTTCGTGCTTGTTTTTAACGGTTCAGGCCGGTTGAGTCTTTTTCGGGCCAAACATCTAGGCCCAACTCAATCTTTCGGTTCGAGTCGGTCCATTTAGGCAACCCTATATGTAAGTATGCTAAATTTGATAATTTAAGGTTAAATTTAATCGTTTGCCCAAAAAATTTATTTATAAGCACATACTTACAGATAAGTATATGTATTTTCAATTTTAGAAGTAGGAGGTCGATTTGTAAGTACTATACTTTCAAAATAAATACGAATCGGATTCCTGAGATAGTCAAATTAAAATTAAATTCTGTTAAACAATTATGATATATATTAGGGTAACGGTTATTATCCGGTACTCCCGGTCTTCGGTTGATCCAAAATCATTAAATAAATAAAAATACAAACAAAGAATAACAATAAGACAAATTTATATTTATAATCATTCTTAGCTTTCATCAACAATTGCATTAACAATTATCAGATCATCTAACGTTTATTGTAACAAAACAAAGTTTATTTTAAATAAAATTGGTTCTCGTGTACTATATACAGGTACAATTTTAAAAATCGAATAAATTATTTGAAAGAATTTATATTGGATTATTTTTCTTATTTTCATTTAAGAATAGTTTTGTGGTGGCGAAAAAAAGAAAAAGAAAGTCATACAAAAGTGAAGAATAAAATTTGTATATTTTGTGGAAGAATTCATGAAATTGGAACTAAAGCTGTCTGTGAAGCAAATATTTTAAGTGAATATTGGGACGATTATTTGCATATCCAGTGATGTTAATCGAGAAATTTTTTGATAATTATAACTAGTTTGAGTGTAAAATCTTCAATTATTTTTTTACACTTTCAAATATTTTTTGTATAATTAGGAAAAAATAATTCTTGAAGATAATGCTTTTTATTATACTTTTGATTTAATACAGTTTTTATTGTACATAAAACGACTTATGCCAAACATGTAAAACTAAAGCAATCTTGTCATGAGTAGGGATCGGATTTTTGGATAGTAAAAACATTAAAATAAGTACAAAAATGGAGAATAAGTTGTAAAAGAATTGCCGACATAGGGAGCAATAAATACAATAATGCCAAATAATTTTTATTTTATGTACGTTCAAAAATTTCTTAGATAAAGTAAAAATGATAAAAGTTTTCATCCGTGGAAAAAAATAATTGAGAAAATTTTTGAAATCTTGGAAAAATGTTTGTCGAAAAATTCTAAAATTTTTGGTCAAGTTTAGTTGTTGATTTTATTAATTACAAATTTTAGTTAAACTATAGAGAAAGTTAAGAACACAGAATTCTTCCTTTCTAGACTAAGGTATATCATAGGATCAAGAAGGATTCAGAAGGATTAAAAGAGGTATTGATGGCTTTGGAGTTATATTGGGAATAGGGTTGCCAAAATGGACCGACTCAAATCAAATGAATTTTAAGAGTAGGGGGCGAATTAGAATTTCCGGTTCAGAATATAAAAAATTTTTTTATTCGAAAGGTCTCTGGATGATTTTTATAATTAAACCGATCTGATTTAATCATTACGGTTTGGATCAGGTGAGCGCACCAAGTAAAACCTGGCGATGAGGGCCAGGACAACTGAGCAGGGTCTTTTACCTTTGCTTCCCTAAATAGAGCTTTCCTTAAACTTTTTTCCCTAAAAATTGAAAATTGGGAAAAATAATAACTCGAGAATAAAAATTTTCACTAAGTGGATGTCCGCTATTGTATATAATAAAAGCTATTACTTGACTATCACTTGACAATAAAAAGTCAAGTGATTCTCATGACTATTATGTACTTGTCCTTTTGTCTATCAAATGATTGGCATGACTGTCATTTGGCTAGTATTGACAATAGTCGATTCTTATGACTGACTATCAACTGACGGCCCAACCATCATGACATAGTCAGACTCCATTCAGGCTGTCACTTTCTCTAAACAATGCTTACTTCTCTAATTACTCTAGGATTTTGGCCGTCAGCGATCGAGCGTCTTAGCAGGGCTCTAGGATTTTGGCATTTGGCTCTTTGATTATGGCATTTGGCTCTATGATTTTGGCATTTGGCTAAAGGATTTGGCAGTTGGCTCTACGATTTTGCAGTTGGCTCTAGGGTTTTGGCAGTCAGCGATCGAGCGTCTTGCCAGGGCTCTACGATTTTGGCAGTTGGCTTAGGACTTTGGCAGTCAGCGATAGAGCGTCTTGCCAGGGCTCAAGGATTTTGGCAGTTGGCTTAGGACTTTGGCAGTCAGCGATAGAGCGTCTTGCCAGGGCTCAAGGATCTTAGGACTTTGGCAGTCAGCGATAGAGCGTCTTGCCAGGGCTCAAGGATCTTAGGACTTTGGCAGTCAGCGATCGAGCGTCTTGCCAGGGCTCAAGGATTTTGGCAGTTGGCTTAGGACTTTGGCAGTCAGCGATAGAGCGTCTTGCCAGGGCTCAAGGATTTTGGCAGTTGGCTTAGGACTTTGGCAGTCAGCGATAGAGCGTCTTGCCAGGGCTCAAGGATCTTAGGACTTTGGCAGTCAGCGATAGAGCGTCTTGCCAGGGCTCAAGGATTTTGGCAGTTGGCTCTAGGACTTTGGCAGTCAGCGATAGAGCGTCTTGCCAGGGCTCAAGGATTTTGGCAGTTGGCTCTAGGACTTTGGCAGTCAGCGATAGAGCGTCTTGCCAGGGCTCAAGGATTTTGGCAGTTGGCTCTAGGACTTTGGCAGTCAGCGATAGAGCGTCTTGCCAGGGCTCAAGGATCTTAGGACTTTGGCAGTCAGCGATAGAGCGTCTTGCCAGGGCTCAAGGATTTTGGCAGTTGGCTCTAGGACTTTGGCAGTCAGCGATAGAGCGTCTTGCCAGGGCTCAAGGATCTTAGGACTTTGGCAGTCAGCGATAGAGCGTCTTGCCAGGGCTCAAGGATTTTGGCAGTTGGCTCTAGGACTTTGGCAGTCAGCGATAGAGCGTCTTGCCAGGGCTCAAGGATCTTAGGACTTTGGCAGTCAGCGATAGAGCGTCTTGCCAGGGCTCAAGGATTTTGGCAGTTGGCTCTAGGACTTTGGCAGTCAGCGATAGAGCGTCTTGCCAGGGCTCAAGGATCTTAGGACTTTGGCAGTCAGCGATAGAGCGTCTTGCCAGGGCTCAAGGATTTTGGCAGTTGGCTCTAGGACTTTGGCAGTCAGCGATAGAGCGTCTTGCCAGGGCTCAAGGATCTTAGGACTTTGGCAGTCAGCGATAGAGCGTCTTGCCAGGGCTCAAGGATTTTGGCAGTTGGCTCTAGGACTTTGGCAGTCAGCGATAGAGCGTCTTGCCAGGGCTCAAGGATTTTGGCAGTTGGCTCTAGGACTTTGGCAGTCAGCGATAGAGCGTCTTGCCAGGGCTCAAGGATTTTGGCAGTTGGCTCTAGGACTTTGGCAGTCAGCGATAGAGCGTCTTGCCAGGGCTCAAGGATCTTAGGACTTTGGCAGTCAGCGATAGAGCGTCTTGCCAGGGCTCAAGGATTTTGGCAGTTGGCTCTAGGACTTTGGCAGTCAGCGATAGAGCGTCTTGCCAGGGCTCAAGGATCTTAGGACTTTGGCAGTCAGCGATAGAGCGTCTTGCCAGGGCTCAAGGATTTTGGCAGTTGGCTCTAGGACTTTGGCAGTCAGCGATAGAGCGTCTTGCCAGGGCTCAAGGATCTTAGGACTTTGGCAGTCAGCGATAGAGCGTCTTGCCAGGGCTCAAGGATTTTGGCAGTTGGCTCTAGGACTTTGGCAGTCAGCGATAGAGCGTCTTGCCAGGGCTCAAGGATCTTAGGACTTTGGCAGTCAGCGATAGAGCGTCTTGCCAGGGCTCAAGGATTTTGGCAGTTGGCTCTAGGACTTTGGCAGTCAGCGATAGAGCGTCTTGCCAGGGCTCAAGGATCTTAGGACTTTGGCAGTCAGCGATAGAGCGTCTTGCCAGGGCTCAAGGATTTTGGCAGTTGGCTCTAGGACTTTGGCAGTCAGCGATAGAGCGTCTTGCCAGGGCTCAAGGATTTTGGCAGTTGGCTCTAGGACTTTGGCAGTCAGCGATAGAGCGTCTTGCCAGGGCTCAAGGATTTTGGCAGTTGGCTCTAGGACTTTGGCAGTCAGCGATAGAGCGTCTTGCCAGGGCTCAAGGATCTTAGGACTTTGGCAGTCAGCGATAGAGCGTCTTGCCAGGGCTCAAGGATTTTGGCAGTTGGCTCTAGGACTTTGGCAGTCAGCGATAGAGCGTCTTGCCAGGGCTCAAGGATCTTAGGACTTTGGCAGTCAGCGATAGAGCGTCTTGCCAGGGCTCAAGGATTTTGGCAGTTGGCTCTAGGACTTTGGCAGTCAGCGATAGAGCGTCTTGCCAGGGCTCAAGGATTTTGGCAGTTGGCTCTAGGACTTTGGCAGTCAGCGATAGAGCGTCTTGCCAGGGCTCAAGGATTTTGGCAGTTGGCTCTAGGACTTTGGCAGTCAGCGATAGAGCGTCTTGCCAGGGCTCAAGGATCTTAGGACTTTGGCAGTCAGCGATAGAGCGTCTTGCCAGGGCTCAAGGATTTTGGCAGTTGGCTCTAGGACTTTGGCAGTCAGCGATAGAGCGTCTTGCCAGGGCTCAAGGATTTTGGCAGTTGGCTCTAGGACTTTGGCAGTCAGCGATAGAGCGTCTTGCCAGGGCTCAAGGATCTTAGGACTTTGGCAGTCAGCGATAGAGCGTCTTGCCAGGGCTCAAGGATTTTGGCAGTTGGCTCTAGGACTTTGGCAGTCAGCGATAGAGCGTCTTGCCAGGGCTCAAGGATTTTGGCAGTTGGCTCTAGGACTTTGGCAGTCAGCGATAGAGCGTCTTGCCAGGGCTCAAGGATTTTGGCAGTTGGCTCTAGGACTTTGGCAGTCAGCGATAGAGCGTCTTGCCAGGGCTCAAGGATTTTGGCAGTTGGCTCTAGGACTTTGGCAGTCAGCGATAGAGCGTCTTGCCAGGGCTCAAGGATCTTAGGACTTTGGCAGTCAGCGATAGAGCGTCTTGCCAGGGCTCAAGGATTTTGGCAGTTGGCTCTAGGACTTTGGCAGTCAGCGATAGAGCGTCTTGCCAGGGCTCAAGGATCTTAGGACTTTGGCAGTCAGCGATAGAGCGTCTTGCCAGGGCTCAAGGATTTTGGCAGTTGGCTCTAGGACTTTGGCAGTCAGCGATAGAGCGTCTTGCCAGGGCTCAAGGATTTTGGCAGTTGGCTCTAGGACTTTGGCAGTCAGCGATAGAGCGTCTTGCCAGGGCTCAAGGATTTTGGCAGTTGGCTCTAGGACTTTGGCAGTCAGCGATAGAGCGTCTTGCCAGGGCTCAAGGATCTTAGGACTTTGGCAGTCAGCGATAGAGCGTCTTGCCAGGGCTCAAGGATTTTGGCAGTTGGCTCTAGGACTTTGGCAGTCAGCGATAGAGCGTCTTGCCAGGGCTCAAGGATCTTAGGACTTTGGCAGTCAGCGATAGAGCGTCTTGCCAGGGCTCAAGGATTTTGGCAGTTGGCTCTAGGACTTTGGCAGTCAGCGATAGAGCGTCTTGCCAGGGCTCAAGGATCTTAGGACTTTGGCAGTCAGCGATAGAGCGTCTTGCCAGGGCTCAAGGATTTTGGCAGTTGGCTCTAGGACTTTGGCAGTCAGCGATAGAGCGTCTTGCCAGGGCTCAAGGATCTTAGGACTTTGGCAGTCAGCGATAGAGCGTCTTGCCAGGGCTCAAGGATTTTGGCAGTTGGCTCTAGGACTTTGGCAGTCAGCGATAGAGCGTCTTGCCAGGGCTCAAGGATTTTGGCAGTTGGCTCTAGGACTTTGGCAGTCAGCGATAGAGCGTCTTGCCAGGGCTCAAGGATCTTAGGACTTTGGCAGTCAGCGATAGAGCGTCTTGCCAGGGCTCAAGGATTTTGGCAGTTGGCTCTAGGACTTTGGCAGTCAGCGATAGAGCGTCTTGCCAGGGCTCAAGGATTTTGGCAGTTGGCTCTAGGACTTTGGCAGTCAGCGATAGAGCGTCTTGCCAGGGCTCAAGGATTTTGGCAGTTGGCTCTAGGACTTTGGCAGTCAGCGATAGAGCGTCTTGCCAGGGCTCAAGGATTTTGGCAGTTGGCTCTAGGACTTTGGCAGTCAGCGATAGAGCGTCTTGCCAGGGCTCAAGGATCTTAGGACTTTGGCAGTCAGCGATAGAGCGTCTTGCCAGGGCTCAAGGATTTTGGCAGTTGGCTCTAGGACTTTGGCAGTCAGCGATAGAGCGTCTTGCCAGGGCTCAAGGATCTTAGGACTTTGGCAGTCAGCGATAGAGCGTCTTGCCAGGGCTCAAGGATTTTGGCAGTTGGCTCTAGGACTTTGGCAGTCAGCGATAGAGCGTCTTGCCAGGGCTCAAGGATTTTGGCAGTTGGCTCTAGGACTTTGGCAGTCAGCGATAGAGCGTCTTGCCAGGGCTCAAGGATTTTGGCAGTTGGCTCTAGGACTTTGGCAGTCAGCGATAGAGCGTCTTGCCAGGGCTCAAGGATCTTAGGACTTTGGCAGTCAGCGATAGAGCGTCTTGCCAGGGCTCAAGGATTTTGGCAGTTGGCTCTAGGACTTTGGCAGTCAGCGATAGAGCGTCTTGCCAGGGCTCAAGGATCTTAGGACTTTGGCAGTCAGCGATAGAGCGTCTTGCCAGGGCTCAAGGATTTTGGCAGTTGGCTCTAGGACTTTGGCAGTCAGCGATAGAGCGTCTTGCCAGGGCTCAAGGATCTTAGGACTTTGGCAGTCAGCGATAGAGCGTCTTGCCAGGGCTCAAGGATTTTGGCAGTTGGCTCTAGGACTTTGGCAGTCAGCGATAGAGCGTCTTGCCAGGGCTCAAGGATCTTAGGACTTTGGCAGTCAGCGATAGAGCGTCTTGCCAGGGCTCAAGGATTTTGGCAGTTGGCTCTAGGACTTTGGCAGTCAGCGATAGAGCGTCTTGCCAGGGCTCAAGGATCTTAGGACTTTGGCAGTCAGCGATAGAGCGTCTTGCCAGGGCTCAAGGATTTTGGCAGTTGGCTCTAGGACTTTGGCAGTCAGCGATAGAGCGTCTTGCCAGGGCTCAAGGATTTTGGCAGTTGGCTCTAGGACTTTGGCAGTCAGCGATAGAGCGTCTTGCCAGGGCTCAAGGATTTTGGCAGTTGGCTCTAGGACTTTGGCAGTCAGCGATAGAGCGTCTTGCCAGGGCTCAAGGATTTTGGCAGTTGGCTCTAGGACTTTGGCAGTCAGCGATAGAGCGTCTTGCCAGGGCTCAAGGATCTTAGGACTTTGGCAGTCAGCGATAGAGCGTCTTGCCAGGGCTCAAGGATTTTGGCAGTTGGCTCTAGGACTTTGGCAGTCAGCGATAGAGCGTCTTGCCAGGGCTCAAGGATCTTAGGACTTTGGCAGTCAGCGATAGAGCGTCTTGCCAGGGCTCAAGGATTTTGGCAGTTGGCTCTAGGACTTTGGCAGTCAGCGATAGAGCGTCTTGCCAGGGCTCAAGGATTTTGGCAGTTGGCTCTAGGACTTTGGCAGTCAGCGATAGAGCGTCTTGCCAGGGCTCAAGGATCTTAGGACTTTGGCAGTCAGCGATAGAGCGTCTTGCCAGGGCTCAAGGATTTTGGCAGTTGGCTCTAGGACTTTGGCAGTCAGCGATAGAGCGTCTTGCCAGGGCTCAAGGATTTTGGCAGTTGGCTCTAGGACTTTGGCAGTCAGCGATAGAGCGTCTTGCCAGGGCTCAAGGATTTTGGCAGTTGGCTCTAGGACTTTGGCAGTCAGCGATAGAGCGTCTTGCCAGGGCTCAAGGATCTTAGGACTTTGGCAGTCAGCGATAGAGCGTCTTGCCAGGGCTCAAGGATTTTGGCAGTTGGCTCTAGGACTTTGGCAGTCAGCGATAGAGCGTCTTGCCAGGGCTCTACGATTTTGGCATTTGGCTCTAGGATTTTGGCATTTAAAAGGGCTAAGCCTAGACCTCCCTCTTTAAATATATAGCCCCTTCCCAATTTTCTTATAGGGCGCCGTTTAAACATTCATTTAGTAAGTTTCATATAAAATTATTTATTTATTATTTAATTATTATTTAATCATTTTATCAAAATAGGTTCATAACCAAAGCCTTAAAATGCAAATTACAAAAAAGTTTATTTATTTTCATCTAGCGTTTATGCTAATTTACAACATTTATGCTATGAATCAAGGTGGAAATGAAGGAGGAGGTACTTCTTTACGATGAAATTTATTATTATAATTTTATCTGGATTCCTCTGTTAGATTCTAAATTAGATATATAGCCTAGGAATCGAGGGTATCTTCAAAAATAAGTAAGTAGCAACATTTTTAAATTAGAAAAAAGTTTGTGGATACCCCTTTAAAAAATCTGACCCCATTTCTATGCCCGTCCCGTAAGCACAAAAATCTGATCCCAGTTCTGAAGCACTGTCTACCCCACCGCAGTCTCGACCTTGACGTCTTCAGTCAAGTGCCCATCCCGTAAGAAATTTTTAAAAAAGGTGAAATGATGTTAATCTTATAAAGCAGACTCAGGGCTAAAGAGGAGGTGGGGTAACATAATCATAACATAATGCATAAGAATAGTGTTTTTTATGAGGCAACCTATTATCGATACATATATCAAACATTTTCAGGTAATCACACACCTTGGTATCAAAATCCTGATCATAAAAAGCATACTTTACCGCCGCCCCCGGCAAAGAAAACTCCGCCGCAAAATCAAGAGACTCGATGGAATACAGGAAGTGCAACTGTGCACGAGTGGCAAGCATTACCTCCACCTCCATCAAGTAGTTTCAATTAAATATAATATTTTACTTAAATCATTTTAAAGTTTTAGTCATTTATTATAAAAATTCTCTGATACCATGAAACAGTCGGAAAACAATTACTGTTTGACATAAATCTTAAGGCATTCGAATGCTGAAGATTTACTTTTCACGGCAGACCTAGTATCGTTACAAAATGTCATTTTTCCCAAATTTCATACATTTTATAGATAAAATATGCAAACAATAAACATCCTAATGATGGTTCCGTGACTTTTGCGCCGGGGGACTTTTGCGCCGCCACTATCATTATAAATATATGAATAACTGCAGCCAGATCTCACTATAGTAGGGTTGTAGGATATTGGAAATCTTCGGTTATCCTAATCCGAAAATCCTAACTATAGGCACTCTACTTTTATGGTCCAGACCTAATTCATCAGCTAACGGACTCCTATTGTACTTCCCGAACTTCCTTCAGTTCCTGGATACCATTTTTAAACCCAAGGGGTACAAGTCCGATTGTAGTTATTATTTTATTTTTTCAAAATATGGCGGCGCATAAGTCGCGGCGCAATTGTTCTCGGCGCAAAAGTTGTGATACCCTTGGGATCATGGATTAGTGCTAAGATAAAGAAAACCTTTAATTACTAAATTTATTTTTAGACAAGGGATCATCATCAAAGAAGAATAGCAAATCAGGAAAGAGTACCTGAGAAGGTTTGAAAAATAAATATCCTGAAAATTATAAATTCATTTTATAGCTAACTAAACAAGCTGAGGAAGTATGATTGAACATGTTTTAATGTTTATCATTTTTCTCAAGAATTTATTGATGGATCGAAAGTTATACATACATGCATACATCCACATATTAAATGTTTTATTTTCTATGAAAATTTTTAAGATAAAATTTTGAGCCTTTAAGCGATTTTGAATATTTATTTGATATTTTAAAAATTATGGTTAATTATTCAGCTCTCATCTCCATTTTTCTTGGCTCCCGGACAATGCGTCAGTGGACAATGCGTGAGTATAAAAAGTGATCAAAAGTGATGCTATAAAGAGATAAAAATTCACTGATATCCCTCCAAATCGGCTGATCTACATCTTAGTATTTGGCTCCCGGACATTAATTCATGCAAATATCTTAATATATCTGTTAATCCTACCAAACCAGAGATATAGGCCTTAATCCCAACAAATCCCTCTATATCTTTTTTAAACACCAAAATCTCGTTTTAAATACTCTTAATACCATATTTAGTCTTTTTATATCATTATTTATCTCTTTATAGCATCACTTTTGATCACTTTATACCGATTGTCCACTGACGCATTTTCCACTCACGCATTGTCCACTGACGCATTGTCCGGACACGTTTTTCTTTTGTACATTCAAAATATTTCCTCCTTTATAGTTTCAACAAAATAATCCAGTATACGTGTTATCTTAATTCCTCAAATCGTCAATATATCCTTAATACCGTTCCTAATCCATCAGATTAAGAATAGGATTTTACCCCTCTATTGGGCTATGACCTAAATAGTAAAGGTTAATTCTCTTATTAATTACATAAAACTGATTTAAAGAGTTTGAGCAATCTAATTTCTTTTAGAACTTGCTTTCATGCGTCGCAGACAAAAATTTTTGATAAGCTCAGAAGGGCAAGAAGAAAGAATTTATCCCTTTTAAGCGTCGCAGTCAAAAATATTTAAATTTTCATGAGGCCAATAGTAAAAAATTGAAAGAATGGTAAAATCCCAGAACCGCTTCGGCATTTTTTTGGGACTTAGGCGAACCTAATTTAATAAAAATTTTTAAATTTTTTTAACATCCTTGACTACCTCCTCCAGAAATTTCAGAATTTTTCATCGAATATTTCTGAAGTAATAGTCGATAAACCTCGAAAAATTAGACATCTTTCAGAAAATCAACATTTATGGCCAGAATTTCCGAAATTCTTGATCAAAAATTCTGAAATTTTTTGAGAACATAAATAAAGGTACGAGAGTTATTATTGCAAAATTTTATCTTTTTTATAAGCAACTCACTGGGTGGCACGACAATTGTACAGTGAGACAATTGTACAGTATTCAGAGCTTTTTAAAAAGAAATTTAATTTTGCGATAATCGGTGAGAGATATATTTACACTTGGCCCAAAGTATCGAAACCATATAATCAACTTTAAATTTTTTAAATTTTATTATACAACATTGGGAAGTTGTTCATTCTGATCTAATTTTTCAATTAATCAAACGAAGATTGATCAAATAATCTTTAAGGGTAATCTTAATTGATCACTAAGGTGACAGATATCTGTGTCGTTTATCGCTCTCGTTTGATCACTCTTCCGGTTGATCATCACTCGGTTACCGATATAGATATTTCTCAACCTTTTCCGATTTTCACTTTCAGGTTGATCCCTCAACTGATTGATCATTCTTGGTTGATCACTTTCTATGTTGATCACACCCACGATTGATCATCTACTTCGTTGATCAATTTAACGAATTGAAGTTTGTTTCGTCATTGGAATAACCTTCCCATGTTTTGAAATAAAATTTAAAAAATTTAGTGTTGATCATATATTTTCGATATTTTGGGTAACATTAAATTTTTTAAAAAAGCTCTTAATACTGTACAATTGTTTACTGTACAATTGTCTTCTGTACAATTGTCTCACTGTACAATTGTCCCACTGTACAATTGTCATGGAGCCACTCACTGTTTTATAAACTCGCGCCAAAACGTCCCCGCGCCAAAACGTCTCCGCGCCAAAACGTCTCAGTCCCGTCACTTTTTCCATTTTCCATATTCAGTTTTCCCCATATTTCGCGATTTTTCGTCCATATAATTTTGCACCTTAGTCATAACTATACTTTGTTTTGATGGCTCATTTGTTTTTAAGTAAATTTACTTTATTCTAATTTAAAATTTATTACTTTTAAAATGAATGTCAAAATTTCATTTTAATCCTATTTTCATGGAAGTGAGGAAAAATTTATTTTTTGACTGTTCAATAAATTTTTTTGACATTTCTAAATCATTTTCTTTTCATAATTTTATTTTTAATTTTATTATTAAGCGAATTTTTTTGGGCCTTTTTCAAATTTTTACCTTCTGTTTTAAATTTTTGTATTTTCATCCTTTTTTAAATTATTTTTTAGGAAAAAGTAACAGAATCTTTGTCAATTTTTCTTGAAAACAATCGTATTTCTAGGGACTGGGCCGTTTTGGCGCGGGGCCGTTTTGGCTCGAGCTTATAAGATAGCGAGTTGCTTATCAAAAATGATAAAATTTTGCAATAATAACTCTCGTGCCTTTATCTAAGTTCTCCAAAAATTTCAGAATTTTTGATCGAGAATTTCAGAAATTGTGGCCAAAAATGTTGATTTTCTGCAAAATGCCTAATTTTTCGAGGTCTATCGACTATAACTTCGGAAATATTGGATGAAGAATTCTGAAATTTCTGGAGGAGGTAGTCAAGGATGTTAAAGAAATTTGAGAAAAATTTTATAAATTTAGGTCTCAACTGAGTGCCACTTTTTTGTTCTCGCGCCAAAACGGCCCGGCGCCAAAACGACCCCAACCCTATTTCTAAAGAAGAGGGCCATTCTGAAGAAGAGATTGCTGATAATTGTGCAAAATTTTTACGTTCACTTGTGGATGATGCCCCCATTTAGTTTTGGCTAAAGGAAATTTAGGCAAATTATTGGATCATAGGGTATATTTTACTTTTTTTAATATTTGAATAAAATTTATAAATCTTTTACTTAAAATTCTGACAAGTTAAAAATCACAAGTTTTTGAATTTTTAAGAATCTAGTTTATAAAATTAAAAAATTAAAATTCAAGATACGCATTTACAAACCTAATAAATTAAGAATCATATTTTTAATTCAATCAGAATTACGAATTTTATTAACAATTCAATAAACTATGAAATTAAAATTCACAATTTATTAGGTAAATGTAAAGATTAATGGTCCCGAAAAAAAATGTGGAAGAAGGGCTTTTTTGATATTTTTGAAGTTTGCCAGTTGGTAATCGAGTGTGCTAAGCAGTGCTTCGAAGCTCGTACCAAAATTCGTACTCGTACCTCGTACTCGTACTCGTACCTGGTACGAAGTACGAGTACGAGTACGAGCAAAAAAATTGGGCAGGTACGAAGTACGAGTACGAGGCCAAAAAAAAGTGAAAAGTACGAGTACGAGGCCTAAGTACGAGCTCGTACTTCTCGTACTTGGTGTTAATAGGAAAATTGAAAAAATATGTTTAATTTTATTCAATAGTCCTTATATGAGCGAGTAGCCGAGTGCTGCACCTAAGTCTATAATGATTTAATATTGGGTTCGTTCCCTATTCACTGGACAAGGATTTTTAATCTTTTTCTCTTCATAAATAACTTATTTATAATTTTAATTTTTTTAAATTATTGTATTTTTACTTGGATTAATTATGAGATTTGACCATTTAAAATTCTTAAAAAATTTTTTCTTTGAACACTAAAAGTGAATTTTTTCACTACGACCTTCGGAAATTTTCAAAATTTTCGCCTGCGGCGCTGAAAAAATAAGAAAGGTGGTTATTGGCTTCCAAATTCTAAAATTTTCGCCTTCGGCGGTGAAAAATGAAAGAAATCTGGCTTCATGGCCTTCAAAATTTTTCAAAATTTTCGCCTGCGGCGCAAAAATAGAAGAAATCTGACTTAAGGACATCCAAAATTCTCAAAATTTTTGAAAAAAAAGGATTTGAGATTAAGAGGGATATAAGGAGATTAAAATGTGAAAAGTTCAGTGGAAAAGATAAAAAGTTCCATGTAAGATGAAAACCGGATGAAAAAATGTAGGATCTCGGGTAGCACGACTCATCTTGGAGGAAATATTTCTCCTTGCACTCTAAAATGCTCAAAAATTTCGCCTGCGGCGCAGCAAATAGATGAAATTGGAGGATTTATAACTTCAAGGCCTTCCAAGCTTCAAAAATTATCACATACAACGCTTAAAATTTAAAACTAGATGCCCTGGGCTCAAAAAAATCATTAAAATTTTTGATTTTTTGCTTTTACCTCAAGTACGAGTAAGTACGAGGTACGAGTACGAGGTACGAGGCCAAAAATAGGGGTGGTACGAGGTACGAGTACGAGTACGAGCAAAAAAATGGGTGTGGTACGAGGTACGAGTACGAGCAAAAAAATGGGTGTGTTACGAGGTACGAGTACGAGTACGAGGCCAAAAAAAGAGGTGGTACGAAGTACGAGTACGAGTACGAGCAAATTTGAAATTTCGAAGCACTGGTGCTAAGTCCGAATCTGAGCTTAGAATTTGTTTGTTTCGAACCTCGAACCCTGAATCCGACCAAGTCGGATTCAGGGTAAGAATTCTAAATTATGATACTATGGTTATTCTGACTCGTCTCTTTATTCTGAGTCGAGTGGTATCAAAATTATTAAGTTTCGACCATTTTAAACGAAGTTATGATCAATTAAACACATTAGTATAGACTGTGTAGAAAACCGGAATCATAACTCCGTTTAAAATGGTCGAAATTTAATAATTTTGATATCAATCGACTCAGCTTGAAGAGACTAGTCCGATTAGACATAAAATTTGAAATTTCGAATATTTACCCTGAATCCGACTTGGTCGGATTCAGGGTCCGGGGTTCGAAATAAGCAAATTCTAAGCTCAGATTCGGACTCAGCACACTCGATTACCTCCTGGCAAGCCTCAAAAATGTCTAACTAGCACTTTTTCCTCATTTTTTTCTAGGGACCAGTAATCTTTACATTCACAATTTATTTTTTAAATTTCCCAAAAAACTTTTCACTTTCTTAATTTCAATAAAATTTTTTAGATCTCGTATAATCCTCGTTGTGAATCTTTTTGGATTCGTTCTGGATTTACTCATTTATACGATCAATTACCAATTTGGGAAACTGACAAAGAAGCTTGGCTTGAAGAGGCTAAACCTCATCCTCGACCGCGTTTTACTGGAGATGACGAGTAAATAAAATATATTTTTAAAATTCAATTTTTTTCTTTTCAGACGTTGTTTGGGTGAATTAAGCTTCACAATGCGTGATAATTTTGCTGCCCAAGTCAGAAGCAAATTTCCATTAAAAAATGTATTAAAAAAAATTTTTTTGTCAATTTTATTTTTTTGATTTTTTGATGATAGATTAAATTCTCCGTTATTTCCTGAAACAACAAAAAATGGAGGAGAAAATTTAAATTTGGAAAATGATGTTATTTTTAACCCTCGAGTATTTAATTTACATCCAGAAATGGATATTCTTTGGCAATGTCCAGGGTATGAATATGATTCTGGTTAGTTTGTTAATTTAATTTTTAATTAAAAATTACTTAGAATTTTCTGTTTTATATAATCAAAATTAGAATCTTTAATTTACGTAAAATCAGAATTAAAAATTAATTTAAACTGCTACCAAAAATTATAATAAATTTAAAATCAAACAAAAAGACGGGGTACGGCCCAAGTAGGCGCGCGGCCATAACGGCGCGAAGCCATAACTTGCTTCAAGGTTTCCGATTCTTTCCAAATTTAGTATTAAACGATTCCTCTCATTGAGCTAAAGATATTGATACCAAAATTGATAAGGGCCAGAAATTTCCAGCAAGTTATGACTTTGCGCCGTTATGGCCGCGCGCCTATTTGTTCGTGTCCCGTTTTTTTAAATAATTTTTCTTTAATTTTTAGGCCTTTCCTCCTTTAGAAATTGCCTGTAATGGAAATATACCCAAAGCCTGTAAACGACTTTCCCAACTTTATTGGATGGCCGCTTCTGCTCCAAATAATCAACCAAATACTTCTAAAGCTGTCGAATTAATGAGAAAATCATGTGAATTGGCGGATTATCAATCTTGTTGGACTCTTAGCAATTGGTTTTTTAAGTTTATAATTTTTAACTAAAAAAAGAGGAAGATACATAAGTAATTTTTTAGATTTTTGTTTATCTTGACTACAGGCCCAGGAATTTCCATTTCTGACATGGAATGGTGTCCGGAAAATTGGGCTCTGGAAAATTGTGCTCTAAGATTTTTCGGAAAATTGGGCTCCAACTTTTCGGAAAATTGGGCTCCAGCGGAAATTTGGGCTCTACGTGAAAAAAACGGAAAATTGGGCTCCAATTTTTTAGGCGCGGGGAATTTTGGGCGTTAGAGTGAATTTTTAGATTTATTCGAAAAATATCTAAAATAACTATTTTTGTACTGTTACTTAGTGGGTAGGTCGGCATTTCAAAGCTGAAAATCAGTAAAAGGAATAGGTTTATGTTACTGTTGTAGAACCCAGCGACCGTTGACTTCCGCGAGGCGCGTGCCGCAAAATCCCGCGCGAAGCGCGGGATTTTGCACAAGCGCCTTGCCGACGTCCATAGGTTTACGTTGTTTGATTTTGTGTCATTTTTCGTTAAAATCCAAATTTCACTCTGACGCCCATATGTAATTTCTCGCGCCTAAAAAATTGGAGCCCAATTTTCCAGAGCCCAATTTTCCGGCACTCCATGGAATAGGGCAATTTTTAATGAAAATTTGAAACTTTATTTTTTAATAAAATTCTCTTTAGAAAATTTGGTATTCAAGCCACCTAAGGGGACTATTGTGACTATTGTGAGGCTATAATTTTGACACAAAATTTCAATTAACTCACCCACATATTTGTAAAAGATAAAAGTTAGGAATAAAGAAGGATTAATTTTGATTAAAAAGAATAAAAAAGACATAATGGTCAGAGAAATATGGCCCCTTAAACGTCAAGAGTGCCAAAATTTTTAACTAGTGACCGGCCCGAGACGAGGTCTCGATTAAAATCTCGGTCATCGAGATTTCGTTTTGGTACGATATTCCCAGTCAATCTCTAATTTTAACATACTAGTTTTAAAATTTTTGAATAAAATTTTATTTTCTAGAAAAGTGTATTTTTGCTAGACGAAGAATCTGAGGACCAATTTTATTGTTTGATAAAAATTATTATGACTCTAATTTTGAAATCGAAGATATGTCTACCCCTAGAAATCGAAACGTGAGTTGTTATTAACAATTTTTGATTCTATCCATTATCCAGGAAACTGGTGGCACGGGTTTGACAAACCCCGAGAATAGCTGTTATATAAATTTTGCCTTCAAGTTCTCGTCAACACCCCCAAATTTGCTTCGCTTTATTATAAAAATTGTTTAAAACCATTTATTAATCTAAAACACCCGAATGGTACAAGAGGAGCATTGACTGGAACGCTCAGTGCATTTTTTATTAATTATTATGGAAAAAAATATAAAATTATTGATACCGGAGATATTCTGGTAATTAAATATGGAAAATTTTGAGAAAAATTTTTATTTAATTTCAGGCAAATTTTTCAAAACACGTTAGAGAAGATTTTATTGGTAAAGATGAAAGAGACTGCCACGACTTTCTCACTAGTTTAATAATAAAATTATCAGATGACACAAATCGCGTAAGGAAAATTAAAAATTTTTTATGGTTTTGGTTACGGGCATTTCTCGAAATAAGTTTCAAAATTTAGATTTCAAAATTATCTAAAACATTACTAATTAGTCGAAAATTAAATATTTAATCAAATTAAATATTAAATTAAATTTATAATAAATTTATTGTGGTATTTTTAATATATTATCCATATAAAAATCTTTTCCAAAAAATTTATTTCAATGCAAATCCATGTATATAGAATTATTTCCATTCTATAAGTATAAAACATTAATAACTTTGCGATGGTAATTACTAGTGATCGGATTTTTAGGGTATAACTTACTTCGGGCCTTCGGCCCTCCACCCCCTCCCCACCGTTGGGACTCATTCTTTCACTTTGGGTCACTTCGGGCCTTCGACCCTCGTCCCACCCCCTTCCCACCGTTGCGACCCTTTCTTCTACTTTGGGTCACTTCGAGCCTTAGGCCCTCGTTTTTTCTCTTCGAGCCTTAGGCCCTCGACCCATTTTTTCACTTCGGGTCATTTCGGGCCTTCGGCCATCGTCCCACCACTTCCCACCGTTGGGACCCTTTCTTCTACTTTGGGTCACTTCGAGCCTTAGGCCCTCGTTTTTTCTCTTCGAGCCTTAGGCCCTCGACCCATTTTTCACTTCGGGTCATTTCGGGCCTTCGGCCATCGTCCCACCACTTCCCACCGTTGGGACCCTTTCTTCCACTTTGGGTCACTTCGAGCCTTAGGCCCTCGTCCCACCCTCCTCCGCACTGTTGGGATCCATTTTTTCACTTCAGGTCACTTCGTGCATTCGGCCCTCGTCCCACCCCCCTTCCCGCCGTCTACGAGGTATAAATCGGATCCCTAGTAATTACTGATTTACTAATAATGGTGTAGATTAACTGAAATATGCCAAATATCATTTTTATTTTGGAAAATTTAAGAGAATGTACCCAATTGGTTCTGGCACAATAATTTATACACAAAATTATCAAATGAATGTCTGCGCTAGCGACTACATGTCAAGTAAACGCGCATATTCGTCGTCAATTATTAGTGACATATTTACTACAATTATGTCAGGAACCAGTATTTGCTCTAATTGTTTAATGAAAACGACAATTATGGAACAATGCGTAATTAGGTAAATTTTTAATGAAAAATATATTCCCATATTTTTGATAATTTCTATATCATTAAATCAAAAATATAAATATATGTCAACTCTCATCCAATATTTAATTAATATCTTATAATTTAAAACGGGTAGTTAACTTATATCCAATTGGTTCTGGCACAATTATTTAACAAGAGTATTTAATGTATAGATTTAGAGTATTAGAAAACAATTTGTTCTATCGCATTATCTTCCCTCAATCATTTCTTTTTTCTTGTCCTTTATTGTTTGAAATTTAGTCAAAAGCTTGTCAGCTTCATTTCCTCAATAAAAGATACAAAATATCGGTACTAGAACATAATTTTAAAATTCGTTGGATTTGGATTTTATTTTATTATTCTTAGATGTTTAAAATTTATTATTTTTTAATGAATAATAATTAATGTCTGACCATTATTTGCATTTTACCATTTAGGATCTTTAAAAAGAAGGACAAAATAAGGAGAATATCAAATGAGAGTAGACAATGCGATATTACAAGAGCTGTTTTGTACTAAAATAATCTTCGAAATATTTTTAATTTTGGATGTGTTATTACGGTAAGGTGCATATATGCCGCTTCACATTGCAGGAAGAGAAATCGATATACCTCAGTCATTATCAAAATTTTTGCAATTTTAAAATTTTTGCAATTTTTGTACAAAATTTTTGCAATTTTTTTCGTCTTGTTTTGGAACCAAAAAATTTTTTCCTACAAGCGGCATAAACTTTTCGTCACACAAAATTTGAGGTAAATAAGTTATGGCGTAAATAAATTTCGAATAACATGAATATAGGAAAATTTTTTATGGATATTATACACAGATGAACTATCCTTAATAAATATATAATCGATTTAATTTAAGTACATGTTCTTCCTGAGATATAACGATTTCTCTGCAACATACTGTATGGGCCATCTATTATAATTCATACCACATCTGTCACGCTAAACTCTAAGCTTCTAATTTTATAATTTTTTGAAATTCTATTTAAATTATATAGATTGATATACGACTAAGAATTCTCCCGTCAGATTTGAACCAAAATTTATACACTCTTCTGAATAGATATTTCTCAAAATCTAATGTTTCATGTGCTAATTGTTACGCCATTAATGAGGTGGTTGCCAGATGTGTTGATAATAAGACTTGAGAGAGATACTACGACTAAGCAGTAAAAAATAAATAAAACTTATACTAGTAAATCGATATGGGCTAGAATTTTAAGCAAATATAAGCTGAAATATTTTCTCATAATAGTCGGAAAAATTAGGGGATTAAGATAATCATGCATGACATAATAATTTATAGTTAAATACATTTTTTGTATAGAATCAGGTTTAAGATTCTAAATAAGAGAAAATAACACTAAAGGAGAACACACAATTAACAATGCAAATTCCCAGAAAAACATTGATATAAATTTATTTTTAGCCATCAAATAGAATATCCTACTAGTGATTTTAACTTGGAACAGTATTTACATGCAGAATCGCCATTTCGAGCTACAAAAGAGAGTAAAATTTATTCTCTTTATGACATTATTGTAAGTAATTTCATGAGTTTATAACAGAGAATTACATATATTACCCTTGATTTTCTATGGATCGAATAAAATCAAAAAGGCCTGGAGCGACTTATGAAAATAAAATCTGTGAATAACTTTTATGTGTTAAAATATCGAAAATAAACACGACTTCACAAAGTAATCAGTATTTTTAATATTTACCCAAAAAATATTTTTTTATCGAAAATAATTTTTATTTTTATACATGCCTTTTTGATTTTATTTGCGTTAATATCCTCAAAAATAATCACCACAAGACTAACTCTAAGAAAAATGTAATGCGTTAATAACTCATAGGAATTCTTAGGAATTTGAGCCCCATGGGATTTCGAAATATAGTGATATGACTGTATAATTATGTAATTCTTTGCGATTTAATGATTATAAATAATCTTTTATAATAATATAGATTCATTTGGGAGATACAACTATCGGCCGCTTTGTGAGCCACGTCAAAACCTTGGAAAGTACTAAAGAAGTTTGGCAGCTGTACGATGACAAATGGGTCACAAATCTTAAATTAGATTCAGTAAAAGTATATTTATTATTTTTGGAAACTTTTTTAAATAAAATTAATTAGGATAAAAAAGCTTACCTGTTATTTTATGCAAAATTGGCTTGAAGAATACTGTGGATTTGAAAAATGAAAAGAAATTAATTGTTAATTTAAATGAAAAATTAAGTTTAATTGTTTTGATATTTTTATATAAAATATAAATTTCATGGAGATTTTATCGTTTTTTCTTTTTATATCTTTTCTTAACAATATTGAAACATTATTTTTAATGTATTTGAGTTAATACATATAATTAATTATTTAATGAATTTAAATAGGAAAACAGGGAATTTTAAGCTTTTTTTGTTATTTATTGAAGTTAAGGTTTTATTTTATCCAATTCTCTTTCAATTTGATATTTTTTGTTTTACCATGGTTTCTTCGCACAATTTACTGAAGTAATTTTTTCCTTGAGTAAAATTTATTTACCGTATTTACTCTATTATAGCCCCCCTCTCAATTAGAGCCCCCCTCCTTAATAAAGCCCCCTTTTCGAGCATGGTTGAAAAATAGAGCTCCCCGTCTCTATTAGAGCCCCCCTCCTTAATATAGCCCCCGTTTGGAGGAAGGTTGAAAAATAGAGCCCCATGGGGCTCTAATAGAGTAAATACGGTAATTTGAATTCATTCGATTTTTGTTTATACATATATTAAACTAAATGTTTTATTTATAATTATTTAATTCAAATTTTTTGATTTGTTAAATAAATTTTATATTTCAGTTTTTATGTATTTAGAAAATAAAAAAATGAGAACTAATTTTGAAACGAGTCTATTATATTTTTAAATTGATCTTATATTTGGAATGGTAAATCCAAAAACAGGATTCCACTGAATGAAATATTTACTTTTATTAAAAATCGACCTAATGACAGTATTTTTATCAAAAAATTTTTCTAAATTACTTAAGTATTAACTTTTTACATAATTATAATATTACAAAATAAAATGATTATAATTTTTTAACCTGGATTTTTATTAAGAGCTATTGCGACACATTTGCGCGAAAATATGATATGTATTTCTCATTAGAAAATTGTATTTATTGCATTTAGGTATATAAATTTAGAGATAAAAACAATAAAATATGTATATCATTAACAAATGATGAAAAGAATTCTCTCATCTGAGTGAAATTTTCTTTGATTATGCTAACATTTTATAAAAATTTTAATATTAATAAATCGTATTAAAAAATTTTTTTTAGATAATTTCAAATTGTCTTTGAAAGACTTATTAATACGATACATTTGCTTAAATTCCTATAATGGCAAAATTTAATAATTTTATAATATATTACTTTATTCTATGAATATTATTTTACAAAATTTTGAAATAAATTTTTTTATCAACTCGATTTTTAGACTTATAGATTAATTAATCATTGTAATCGTTTTAAAATAGGTAGTTTATAATAAATATTATTTTTTTCACTCTACTTATATTAATTCTTTTTATAAAGTTTAATTTTAGCCTGAAAATGTAAATTTTTATTTAAAAAATTTTCTGTTTTTTATGGTAAAGATCACAGAATAAATTTTTTCAATGAATCTTATTAATATGATGTAATCCCCAAATTTATTATTAATTCATTTATTACTTTTATTTGATAATTTGTGTATTTATTAATTATTTTTATTAAATTTTGTATTCAATAATAATAATATAAGTTCTTATTGAATTAACTTATATCTTACAAACCTATAGAATCATACAAAAATGGTGTTGTGACATCTATAACAGTTAGATTTTTGCAATAATTCACAATAACAGAAAATTTCTACGTATTTTGAAATTTATGATAATTTAATTCTATTTAATTTAACATTCATTTTTTAATTTTTAAAGTCATATCTACAAAATAAAAGTTGATTATTATATGTATATAATGCTTACTTTTCTTATTCTAATAAATACGAATTTCTGTATTTTTTCCTTGTAGAATCCTAATTTATGTTAGCATATACACTTTGTGATTTAATCTTATTAAATTATACTTTTTTAAAGATAATTAAAGCTTACATATACATAATACATATAATTTTTTTCTTTGATCAGACAATAGTAAGCGAAGTGTTTTGTTCCAATGAAAACTATGAGTTATTAATACTATAAATAGTTAATTTAGTTATGATTAATACATATAGCTTGGAATTACATATGTTTGTTCTTCAGAAAATAAATCTGAGATTAAATTAAATTTTAACGGATATAAAATGGCCATTCTTTTATATCTTATTAATATATAAATTCATTATTTAAATTGCCATCTTGTGGTTATTAATACACGAAAATTGTGTCTTCGTTATTTTGATGAATATTTTGAATTTTTTAATCTGTAAATTTAATGTATTGTTAACTTCTTTATTCAATATACTATAAATAAACGGCAATAATAAAAATAAACTAGACTTTCTGAGCCAATTGTTATATTCAATTAATTGTTATTATTTTTTCTAATTATTTTAATATCTATTTTATATCAATAAGTAAATTATTCTATAAGATTGATGGTTATAAAATTATTAGTTTAACTTTAGGGCTTTGAAAAATTTAACTTGAAAATTTTAAATTTTCCTAATGCATTCAGTTCAACTAATCCACTAATCGCATTTTAGCTAATAATTTACAATAATAGAAAATTTCTACATATTTTAAAATTTATCTTAATATAATCTTGTTTAGTTTTAGCATTATTCGTTTCAATTAATGGTAGCATGCCATGGTAGCAATATGCCATGGTAGCATACTTTGTGATTTACTGTTTTGAATTATAATTTTTTTAAAAATTATTAAAGCTTACAGATATTTAGATAATAAATTTCTGCTGTCATGTAATATTTTAATCAACATAATATTTTTATCAACATATATATTTTTATATAAATTTATAAATAATTTGTTCAGATAAGCTCAGTTGTTATTGTATAATATATAAATTCTTTGTGTCTTGTGCGCAGAATCATTACAAAAAGATTCTTTGATGTGTTAAATTTTTTAAATTGTTGATTATGTTGTTAGTTTTAAAACTTGATATTTAATAAAAATATTTAATTAATTTTTTATTGATGTTTTATTAAATTTTATTAATTTAGTTTTATAATTTTATGAAGTTTTATGTATTATACTTTAGCATATTTGATTAGTGTAATATTTTTATACTATTTTATATTTAAGCATCACTCGGTTCTAGTACTGCCAAATCTATAACTTTATTCAAACTTTTATGTATGTGAATTTTTTATCAACATTTTTATTCATTTATAATTTCATTGATAACTAAATGAAGCCTTTGTTTTTTATTCATTTTATTTTATATTAATAAGTAAATTATTCTACAGAGTTGATGGAATTAAATTATTTTTTAACTTTTTGGAGTTTTATACAATTTAGTTGCAAAAATCAAGATGTCAATAATAAAATACATGTTTATTACACTATTTATATTTTTGCTAACTTTTCTAACACATTCTTAGCTATATTAATCAATTATTTATTATTTATTCGAGGGATGATAATATAATTTATCGAAGAATTTTTATCTATTAAGCGTGATTTAATTTAATTTAGTCTTTTCATGTAATATTTATAACTGTTAATTTTTAACTCAGAGCTTATGCATTTTCTACTATTTTGTACAAAATTATGTTATTTATTTATGTATATGTATTAATTCACTAAATTCAATCTGGTTAATTAATTCAAAAATTTTTTCATTATCATGTTATATTTTATAAAGTATATCATCTGTTGACTTCATTGGATTAGTGCTATTTTTTATATATCGGCATGTTTAAAATTAATACATTTTTAAATGAATAATCCTTAAATTAAGGTTCTTTTTAAATTAATGTCAAAATTTTATAGATATAGAGATAATTATAATATGTTGCAACTTAAACTATTCGACCAGAATGCTTTTTCTTTGGATACTAAAAATAATATAAATTTGTTTAATAATGATTGGGTTTTTAAAATATTTCAGATTATAAAAAATTGTTAAACTTTATCAATTATTATATTTATATAGAAAATTTTAATTTATTTTTAATTCATTTTTTATTAATCTATTAATCTAAAAATATTCCTATATTTTAATTCAATCACTAATAATTCAAACAATATCAAAAAAACAAAATTTTAATTTTAATCCCTTTGTTAACATTGTTTGAAGAACATTTCGCAGATAAACGGTAATTTGGTTGTATTTGTGATTAGTGATTTCGAATTTATTTTTTTCAAAATCACTCAATTGTTTCATATTTTTGTTATTTTTTTTATCGAATAATGTATAATTAAGTAGCGTATATTAATATAATTAATTGTATAATTAATTTTTTTAACTTTATTTTATTACATTATTCTTAAATATTGCAATTTTACTTAATTTCTTTAAAATTATATTTCTTTTAATAATATTTTTTACTAATTTTTCTAATAATATTTCTTTATTGAAAGTTAATTTATTTATTGGCATTAATTGCAGTAAATCTTTGATTTGGACGCAGTTGAAATACTTTTTATATTAATTAAACAATTTGTGTTTTAATACCAATAATTTTCAAAGTATAATTATTGATAACTAAATGTTTGTGTAATTAGATTTTTCATTTTATTAATTAATTGCTATCTTTTGCAGTGAAAATTGCCACTCCCCAACTTGGGCCATTTCTTTCATGATGCGATTAAAATCAATTTTTATGTTTTAACTTAAATTTTAAAGGAATATAAATTTAAACTAAGTATCATTATTCGATATGTAATATTTTTATGCAAATTTACTGGAAAAGTTCCACACATGTTTATATTTCTTGTTAATCCATGTATCTTTATTGTTGCGCCTAGTATATCACCAGTTCGTTTTACAAATTTGTATTGTATTTATCGCAAGAAACTTGTATTTAGAAATTTGTATATTATAATTTTAAAAATTTAAACAATAAAATATGTATATCATTAACAAATGATGAAAAGAATTCTCTCATCTGAGTGAAATTGTCTTTGATATAAGCTAACATTCTATAAAAAATTTTAAATTTATAATATTAAAATATTACAATTATGTAAAATTTTTTTTAGATAGTTCAATTTGCTTTTGAAATGATCTATTAACGGACACATAAATCATTTGCGGTTTAAATTTAAATTCATATAATGGCAAAATTTACTAATATTATAAATTTTTATTTTATACATATTATTTAAAAAATTTATTAATAAAAATTATTTTTGTACCAAATCAATTTCTAGAGTTACAAATCTAGGTGACATTGTTCATTTTAAAATAATAATTTTTAAATAATCTAAAAGTTTTTATGTTTTTAAATTAAATTTTAATTACACCGTTTTTAATAGAATAAAGATTCATTTTTATCATATTCCAGTACTTTTGACAAAGATCACCGGATAACTTTTTTATATGGATCTCACTAATATATAATATTAATCTCCAAATTTCTTATCATTTAAGTTATTATTTTCATTTGATATTTTTGTATTTTAAAATTTTTGTTAAATTTTGTATTTAATATTAATATAAATGTGCATCAGTGCTTTGAATACTTCACTCAGAATTATGAAAATAATTTGATACTTTACATGAAAAGCTTAATAAGTAAATATTTTTTATGCATATTACATAATTCTTAATAATTATTTTATTTAGTTATATTATTTTCTGAGATTATATTACTTTCTGAGTCAATTGTTATATTTAATTCTATTTCATATCAATAAGTAAATTATTTTAAAAAGTTGATGGTTATTAAATTACTATTTTAACTTAATGTAGCTTTGAACAATCTAGCTGAAAAATACTTGATTGTCATTTATGCATTCAGTTCTGCTAATCTAATAATAGCATTTTTGGCTAATAATTTACAATAACAGAAAATTTTTACATATTTTGAAATTAATGTTAATTTAAACCTGTTTTGTTTAAACATTATTCGTTTTTAAATTTTTAAAGCCATTTAAAAATAAATTGATTATTAAAATATGTATATACATATATTTCTTTACTTATTTTTATTGTCATTGTTTGGTATTTTTTCTGATTGTTGAATCAATATTTGTTTATTTATTCAATATTTATCATTGTTGAATCCTAATCCACGGTACCATACTTTGTGGTTAATGTTATTAAATTATAATTTTTTATAATTTATTAAATCTTACAGATATTTAGATAATATATTTATGATCTCATGTATTATTTAATGAACATAATATTTTTAGTAACATATATATTTTTATATAAATTTATAAATAATTTGTTCAGATAAGCTCAGTTGTTATTGTATAATAGATCAATCCTTTGTGTCTTGTTCTGCAGAAATATTACAAAAAGATTCTTTGAGGTGTTTCTTTGAGGTTTAAACTTTAATAATTTATATTTTAAATTAAAAAATTTTAGTTAATTTTTAATTGCTTAATTTTTTATTGATCTATTTATCTAAAAATATACCTACTTATATTTTAAATTAATCACTAATAATCAAACAATATCAAAAGAACAAAATTTCAATTCGGGTTTTTACATTCAATCCCTTAATTTCGATAAATTGTATTTTATTATAGATTCATTCTAAATTTATTCGAATTAAATGTATAGTTCCTGTGCTGTGTAGTTTCTTATTACTCCGATTTGTTAAATAAATTTAATTTTAAATTAAATTATAATGATTCTATAATTTTGGAATAAATTTATTTTAAAAAATTATAAAAATATTATTTATAAATTATTATTTCATTTTAATATTTCATTAAATAAAATATCCATAAAATTAAAATAATAAAATATAGTGATTAATACTCTTAGCCTTCGCTTGATACATCAATTGCGTTTGCATCTACATATTTAAAAATGGCTATAAAATTTAAATAATTATAATAGATTTTTCATATTTTTATAACTTTTTACAAAATTAACGTATAGCTTTTACCGCTATCGTAAATAAGAACAATACTATTTAATTTTATATTTATTTATATTTTTTATATTTATTTATATCCTGGCATTCCTCTAACGAAATGGGATATATTGTTTGGATTATGGGTTTTCTGTGCTCGTATCCTAAGAAGTCAGCGCTGTATTGTACCGTTTGACTTATTTTTAAGCATTAAGAATCTTTAATGGAGAATAGCTCCTCATTTGGTTTGTATAATCAAGGGTTAAATGTTGTGTGGGTTGTGTCAGGAAAATTAAATTAATTTATATTTGTAAATAAGTATTTTAAAATAATTTAATATATAAAAAATTTCGTAACACATATGATCCTGAACTGAAAAACAGGTCATACGTTTGGTTCCGAAATGAATCAAAATTTAATTTAAATTAAATAAATAAAATTGATAATCGGCAACCCTATTTCATGTTATTCTCAAAATATCTACTGATAAAACAGATTTAAATAATTTATATATGTGAGGAGAGAATATTTTTTTTGGTGTAAATATGGAGGATTAATAACTAATTAACATATATACCTATGTAATTTAATGCAGCCATTTACTCATTCGATAAAATATATAATTAAATTATAAAATATAATTTATAAATTATTTAGAAGATTTCTATTGATTATTTAGAATATCAGAAGCCACAGTCTGAGAAAGAAGCTTCAGTCAGAAGCTTTCAGAAATTTGTCTTACATTTTATAATCTCAATTTATTTATCTTATTTTGTAAATTAGTTGTTTAATTTATTAAACATATAAAGATTAAGGATTAAAAATTTAGATTTAGCTGAACACACCGGCTCTATTAAATACTTAACAAATTTAAACAAATATATTTCATTAGAAATTCTCTGCAATATTTTAAATATAATAAAATTTTATAATTATTTATACTTATCGTTGAACTTTCGATGCAGATTACGATACACGATCCCGATGCACGTAAAACAAATTTGTAAAGTTCTAGAACAAGTGATTTTAGGCGTTTCGAAATTTACATTATTATTTTCAAATTTAATTAATTATATTAATAGGACTACGCTTTGTTTCGTCCCCTTTTGTTTCGTCCCCTTTTGTTTCGTCCCCCTTTTGTTTCGTCCCCTTGTCAAAAACTTTTGTTTCGTCACACTGTACAAAACTTTTGTTTCGTCCCTTTTTGTTTCGTCCCCTTGAACAAAACCTTTGTTTCGTCCCACTAAGTTAATAATTGGCAAAAAACTCTAAAAAACATGGGATTTGACTCCAGGATACTCTTTATAGCTATTGTCCGGGCACTGAGCATCCATCTTCAATTTTCTTAATATCTCAAGACGGCGAGAATTTACAATAAATGGCGAGGTTTCTACTACAGACACAAGGTTATTTTTTAGTTTTTTGGCTTTTTAAATTTTTTTTTATTTTCCCCATTACAAGGGGGAGCTATAGCCCCAGAAGCCCCTTGGCCGTTATCCCTTTTTTGGGGAGATTTCTTCCCACAATTCCACTTCCCACTCCATTTTTTTTATTTTTAAAATTTTTTAAATTTAAGATAATCCAGTCCTGGACTTGTTTTTACTTGTGTCTCACAGATTGCTGCTGAGGTGGTTGCCTGGTGACCTTGATATGTGAAGTCTTCAACTTTAACCCAAACGGCCCTCTTTAGGGCCACAATTTTAATAAGTGAAACGAGACATTGACTTTGTAAAACTTTTGATAAAAATTTTTTGTTTAAGAAATTTTTTGTTTTGTAAATTTTTAAATTTCTATGGAAGTTTTGATAAGATATTTTTAATATCTGAAGAATTTATGTATGTATATTCAGGTATGATTTCCCCTTTTTTAATCTTTAGTTCGACAAATTGAGTATTTTTACTCTGCTGGACATTTTGAGATGGGACGAAACAAAAGGGGACGAACCCAAGGTTTTTGTATAGTGGGACGAAACAAAAGTTTTTGTTCAGGGGGACGAAACAAAAGGGGCCGAAACAAAAGGGGACGAAACAAAAGTTTTTGTTCAGGGGGACGAAACAAAAGGGGCCGAAACAAAAGGGGACGAAACAAAAGTTTTGTACATTGGGCCGAAACAAAAGTTTTGTTCAGGGGGACGAAACAAAAGTGGGCCGAAACAACAGCGCGCCTATTAATAGATTTACAAATTAATTTACAAATTTACACAAATTTAAAAAAATATATTTCATTAGAAATTCATACAATATTTTAGATATATATTATAATAAAATTTATAAATATTTATACTTATCGTTGAACCTTCGGTGCAGATTAAATTTAGTTTTAATTAGTTTACTTTTATTTAAAAATGTTTATTATTTCAAACATATGTATATATTTGAGAATATTTAAATCATTTTATTATAGTTTGGCGCTTAAGTGTTTGAAGATAATAAAATTTTGATCATTAAAAATGTTGTGCGATTCAATCAAATTGTTTTCCATACATCAGTCACTTATTTTTTTAATGATGTATAAGTTTTTACTTTTTATAATATATTTGTGAATATTTATTTAAAAAAATATGTCTATATCATTTCTGATTATTTTAGTTATGTAATATTTTACATGTTATTCTTTATTTACAAGCTAATCTCATTCTATACTGTTTTATATTAGGTAATTTACATTATAAATTCAATCGGAATATTAAATAATTTAAAATTATTTCCATTACAACTGTTAATTTTACAATGAAGAGCAAATTTCTTTCTATTTTGCACGGTAGATTGATAATTTTTCATTTTATTCGAATTATTCTGTTTTGAATACATATTTATTTACTTTACATACATATTTACTTTAACTATTTTTTGATTATAATAATCGAGGCTTTTTATCTAATATCAAAATTTTTATATGTAAATATGCAGTTAATGCTAAGATTTGGTGCATTAATGCTAATATTCTGTGCATTAATCTTTTTAATTATAGACTAATATTTAAATATTTGTTTAACAGTGATTTTTAAAAGTATTTATGAATACATATAAGAGATTTGTTGAACTTGAATAAATAAATATTCAAATAGAAAATTTTAATTTATTTTTGGTTAATTTGTTAAATTTTCGATAAAATTTTAACTAATGATCTAAAAATATTAATTCCTTCACTAACAATTCAATTAATTGTATCTTATTAAAAATTCATCATAAATTTATTTTGATTTACTAGAGTGTATTAACACATATTATGCTTAAGCTATGAATTTTCTATTTCCAAATATATTTTAATTTTATATTAAATGCATAAATTCAATTTTATATTAGATTATAACGATTTTATCATTTTGGATTAAGTTTATTTCAAATAATTATTAAAATTTTGTTTGATATTTCCGTTACTAAAATATCCATTATAATTAAAATAATCAACTATTTTAGTCCAATAAACCTAATGAAAACTTTTATTAGATTTTGATATTAAGATATTTATATTTAGTAGTATATTTTAATTAAAACATTTTAATGGATTTATGAATAAGCTTATGGCGTTTGTAATGAATTTGCATTCCTTGCAAATATCATCTTTAATAAATTAATTTAATCTTTTTAAGCTTAATTTAATTAATCATTACATTAATAAAAATGGTGCTGGTCATTCTATAATAGATAACTTCAGGCTTCATGTAAAATTTTAATAATAATTTAATCTTCTTTCTATGTAAAGATTGTTAAATTATATTTTTTAATCACATAATTGAAATAATTAATGTATTTCATCTAGATTTTATATTTTTTTAATTTTGCCAAATTTTATTGAAAATTCATTATAAATAATTATTATTTTAATAATACTTCCTCGATTTTATTTAAATTATCTATTAAAGATGAAAATTCTTTACATTTGTTGATGGCATTTTTGTCTTACTAATCAAATGGCATTTTTAACAATATTTATCGATTTTTTCAGATTGTCTATTTAAAAGACAAAAATCACATGAATATAGATTAAGTCATACATACATATAACTTTCTGTCATACATACATATAACTTTATCATATAACTTTCTATGCTTACTCATACATATAAAAATATACTTTAAATTTTAATTGAATTTTAAATTAAATTTTAGATATTAGAATTTTTAATTAATAATTAATTTAAAAATGTTTTATTCGTTAATATTTCAAGTTGAATTTTAAATTAGTAAATTTGTTTGATTAAATTAAAAACAACTTTTTATTAATATTTTAATTTAAACATTTTAAATAAATCAATTAATTTAGTTTTATTAATTAACATTTATAATTTATTTAAACATGCCTCGATTCTTTGTCGAAAAGTGACCATGTTAATTCCGTTTAAAATATAAATTATCAAAATTTTAAGTAGATAATTATTATATCTTAATATATTTACTAAGTATTTATAAAATTATTTTATTTTTATATTAAAATGGTTCCGTGACTTTTGCGCCGAGAACATTTGCGCCGCGACTTATGCGCCGCGACTTTTGCGCCGCGACTTATGCGCCGAGCGACTTTTGCGCCGGGGGACTTTTGCGCCGCGACTTTTGCGCCGGGCGACGTTTGCGCCGCGACTTTTGCGCCGGGCGACGTTTGCGCCGCGACTTTTGCGCCGGACGACTTTTGCGCCGCTACTATCATTAATAATTATGAAAAACTACAGCCGGACCTCACTATAGAAGATGTAGGATAGTTGGAGATCTTCGGATATCAAGATCCGGATCCGATATCCGACCTAAAATTTTCGGCTATCCGGCTTTTTTCAGATTCGGATATCTGGACCCGACAACCATACACTATATTGCACCATCTTCTGGCAGAAAATCATGCCTGAATAGGGGTAGCAGACTAAATATCCTGATCCGAAAAAGTCAAGTTCTTTGAAGATGACCCCTCTAGGGGGTCGGTTTATTATAAGGGCTATTGTACTTCCCGAAATATTGTACTTCCTAAAAGTCCTTCAGCTACTGGATACCATTTTTTAAGGAGTACACTATAATTAGGTCCGACTGCAGATATTATTTTTTTAAAATTATGGCGGCGCAAATGTCGCGGCGCATAAGTCGCCCGGCGCAAAAGTCGCGGCGCATAAGTCGCCCGTCGCATAAGTCGCGGCGCAAGAGTCGCGGCGCAAAAGTCGCCCGGCGCATAAGTCGCGGCGCAAAAGTCGCGGCGCAAATGTTCTCGGCGCAAAAGTCGTGATACCATTAAAATTATTGTAATTTTATTTTTTATTTAATACATTTTTATTGCTCTCTAATTTATTTTATTCTAACGTAAATATTTTACATATTTAAATAATTTTACTTCAGTGCTTAATTATTTGAAAATTATTAAATTTTGATTCTTAAAAATTCTGTAAAATGCTTCCAAATTTTTTTGCATAGAAATCATGTCCGTCTCGACCTCTTAATTATCATATGTATGTATATTTAAAATTTTTAAATTTTTATAGAACCATGCCGTGATTTTTGAAATACAACACCTTTTTTTCTTCAAAATAATTATTTTTGGTAAATAATTGTGAAAATATTATAGGTATAAAAAGTTTTTATTATTTAAAAATAATTGTCTCGTTGTTAACATTTCTTGAAGAATAGTTCGCATATAAACGATAATTTGGCTGTATTTGTGATTAGTGATTTCGAATTTATTTTTTGCAAAATCACTCAATTGCTTCATATTTCTAGCTATTTTTTATGGAATAATGGATAATTAGGTAGTATTTTTCGTTTTAATTATTTTAAATTAAATTTCTATATTTCCGAAATTTTCTAATAATTTATTAATATGTAATTTTAGTTATCAATAATAATTATCACATAAACAAATTATCGAATAATAAATTTATCACATAAAGATACGAATAAAAAATGTGTATCTTTATTGGGGGGATGTTGATGGGCGGATGTTGATGTATTTGACATTTATTTTGTATTGAAATTTTTAAATTTTAGTTATTAAATTTGATTCAAAATTTAATAACATTAATTTTTGCAATTATTTGCAGAATTTTTTTTCTTGTAAAATCTAAATATATTTATATATTAATTTATGCCAGATATTTGCATCAAAATCTATTTACTTCAAATTATGTACATCAAAGTTTTTTTTATAAAAAATCAAATTATAAATCTAAAATTAATTTTAAGTTAAATATTTTTAGAAAATTATTTATTTTTTTAAATTTTAATTTATTAAAATATTCTTAAAATGTTGCAATTTCACTTACATATATTTCTTTAAAACATATTTCTTTTATTAATATTTTGTACTAATTTTCCTTCTAATAATATTTTTTTATCGTAAGATAATTTATTTATCGACATTAATTGCAGCAAATCTTTGATTTTGGACTCAGTTGAGATACTCCTTATATCAAATAAACATTTGTGTTTTAATACCAATAATTTTCAAAGTATAATTATTGATAACTATATATTTGAGGAATTAAAATATCCGAAAAATTTTAATTAGTTTGAAATTTCCATTCTATTAATAAATTGTTAATTATTGCAGTGACAATTGCCGCACATCAACTTGGACCTTTTCTTTCAAGATGCGATTAAAATAAATTTTTATATTTTAACTTAAATTTAGATAAATATAAATTTTCATCTACAGTCATCGACATAAAGATAGGGGCAAGAGTGACTGAAGTAAAACTTTACCATTTTCTCAATTAAAATTTATTTTATGATAAAATAATTTATTTGATTAGATACTCCATTTAATTCTCTATTTAATGAGTATAAATTTTGATGGATTAATATTTCATAATGCCGAACCCAAATTGAAAAAGAAAAGTACTGCTACTTTTCGCGCGTCAAAAAGATAGGGGCAAGTCTCATAACTAAGTATTCACCCAGACAAAAATCTACAAAAAATCGAATGAACATATTTATCGATGATAAGAGAAAATTTTAAAGAACTTGGCCCATAACTCATTTTCAATGTCGAGATCTCGATTCCCCAAAAATCAACGTAAAACAGGGGTAAGCAACTTTAAAAAAATTTTTCGACCCCTTGTGGATTGTTTTAAATTTTTATTTTAGGCTCATTCGATAGTCCTTAAAATTTGCTACAAGCTGGCCAAATTTTATTTCTCAGGAAAATTTCCCTCCCAAGATAAAGACCGTTGTTTCACAGAAACGCCATTTAAGAGGTAATTTATGGGGTGTTTGTTGCTGTTCGTAACAAATAATTTCAATCTTAATTAACATTTTGTTATAGGGAAGTGTTTTGTATTAGTGTTTCTATCGAAAACATATCAGTCATGAACTCTTAATTATTATATTTTTAAATATTTTAAATCATATAAAATATTTTTCTTTGATTTTTCAATAAATTTATTATAAATAGTTTTATCTTTAAAATATAATAATTTTCATAGAATTAAATATAATTAAATATAATTTAATTTTTTATATATACCTGAATTTTTCTTCAAAATAATTATTTTTGGTAATAATCAAGGAAATATTATAAATATTAGCATTGGTGCATTAAAAATAACAGAATGATAATCTTCTAAAATATAACATAATATTTAAAAATTTGATTAAAAGCGATTGAATTTTTAAAAGTAATTATCAATATAAGAAATTTTGTTAACCTGAATAAATTAATATTTAAATTGAAAATTTTAATTTATTCTTTGATAATTTGTTATTTTTTATTGATCTATTAATCTATTATTCAGATAAATTTTATTGTATTGAGCATTCCTTATTAATTTATTTGAATTAGCTAGGACGTAAAACATACTAAACTATGAATTATCTATTTCCGTACATACATATTTTAATTTTATATTAAATTTATAAATTCAATTTTATATTAGATTATAATTATTCATTATTTTGGCTTAAGTTTATTTTAAAATTTTAGAAAATTTTATTTACTTTATAATGATTGATATTTACATAACAAAAATATCCATTATAATTAAGATGATCAACTACAGTATTACATAATATCAAATTATCTTTGCTTAATACATGGATTACATATTTTAGATAAATGACTTATAATTTATTAAATTATAGTTATCTTAATATTTTACAACTGTAGATTATTTACAGCTACAGTAAATAAAATTATTCTGATTTTATTTAATAAATTTGACACACCAATAATTTGGACAAACCAATATTCCATTATATGTATAATTTATATTCAGACTTTGTTAATAATTATAATAAATTTTAAGTTTATTTTAATTATTAGCTTTTTTATTAAAATTTTAAATTAATTTTAATTGGTGTGTTGCCGCGTGATGTTGAGCAGAGTAAGTTCGATGGAATGGGATGGATCACTGCCAAAAAACTAATTTACATTTAATGTCATTATATAAAAATTCCACTTTAAATTTTTAATTATTAACCATTTTTTTATTTATTTCATTTTTACGTTGAAATTAATGTTAAATCATATAGTTAATCGTGGATTTATTTCATTCTTATTGCCATGATCACATTGGAACGTTCCTCTTCAAAGTTTTTAATTATTAATTTTTACACTTGAAATGAAATGATTTTTAAATTTTACATTTAAAAGTTATGAATTTTATTTGTAGTTTTTTACGTTTTTATTAAAGTTATCAAAATTTTAATAAATCTTTGAAATTCATTTGAAGATTAATCAGCTAATTATAATTTAAATTTATAGTTTATCAATTATACAACTTAAATTTAATTATCAATTTCTATCATGTTTTTATTATAAATTTAAATAGTTTTTAATCGTTAGTGTTTAGAAAAACAACTTTTTATTCATCCAGCATTTTGGGTTGTTGTTGAATATTGGGTTGTTGAAATATTTTTGATATAAATAATTATTTATAGCATATTTTTTAGCATTTATTTGTTACTTGTTAAGGATTTATTCCAAATGTTATTATTAAAAATTCATAAATTCTAATATATATTCTAAATATTGATAAAACTATTTTATTTTTATATCAAAAATACTTTTTAAAATAAATAGCAAATTTTGCGAACTATCGAATGTTTTTTAAATTTTTATTTTATTGTTTACACATTTTTATTACTCTATAAATTATTTTAGTATTTAGTACATCTCATTTGAAAAATAAATTGTTTATTCGAAATAATTGAAATCTTAATTAACATAAAAACGACTCAGACTTCTGTCTAAATGTGATAATGTTGATTTCAATTTATAATATAAATTATCAAATTTGAAATAGATAATTAATTTCCTAATATACATATATTCTATTTTTACAATTATTTTATATCTATATCAATTTTTTTTCAAAATAATTTTTTAAATAAATAATTGGGAAAATATTATAAGTTTTAATTATTTACAAATAATTGTGATTCTCTGGTGGCATTTCTTAAAAAATAGTTGACACATTAGTGAGAATTTGGTTTTATTTAAGTTTGGTGAAAAATCACTCTGTTTTTTCATATTTATAGTATAATTATCATATTTTCTTATCCAATAATGGATAATTAAAAAGCAATTCTTTGTTCTAATTATTATAAATTAAATTTATTAAAATTAGATTTATTTATTTATATGTACATTATATTAAATCAATTGTAATTTAAAACTAATTATTAATTTATTTTATATGTGATTTACTTATAATTCTAATATTTTGTGTTTATTTTTAATTATATGCACCTCCATTTAAGCATTAACTTTCACAGGAGAATTTTATTAATAAAATTTCAAAGTCCTTTGAACTATTAGTTATTTTATTCGTACAGTATTTCATTTTTATAATCATTAAACTTTGTATTAAGCATGTAAGATAAATTATTAGTATATAAATTATAAGCGACTATTATACTATATTTAGAATCAAGTTAGTTTCTAAATATGGTAAAACCTCTGCATCATGTTTGGCCTCTTTCATCTAATTGTTATAGTTTTTTATGTATTTAAAACATCTTATACATAAGTTTGGACAAACTATCTGATAATCTCACTTAATTCATTTTCGATTCTTGGATTAATAAACTGCTTTCAGAGGTATATTTACATATATTTAGAAAATATTTAAATTTTATTTTACAAAATTAATTTTCAAAGTATAATTATTAATAACTAAATATTTGAGGAATTAAAATATCCGAAAAATCTTAATTAGGTTAAAATATTTTTTCATTCTATTAATAAACTGTTAAGTATTGCAGTGACAATTGCCGCACCTCAACTTGATTAAAATTTATTTTTATGTTTTAATTTTTATGTTTAACTTTTTTATGATATAATAATTTATCCAATAAATCTTTTCCGGCTATTGGATAAATAAACTTTAACATACTATAATAATATTAATAATTAATAACTAAATATTTGGAATTAAAATATTTGAAGAATATTACATTAAAATTTTCTATTCAATTAATAAATTATTTTATGTATTATTGCATTAAAAATAGCCGCTCCACAACTTGGGCCGTTTCTTTTAAGATGCGATTAAAATCAATTTTTTTTAAGTAGAATAAATTTTTAATGAATATAAATTAAAATTAAGTATTTATCTAGATTCTTTATTTTGCTTTATGCACACATACGGTACAAATTTTACAGAAATGTGTCCATCGAATTTAATCATTTACTCTTTAATGAAAAGTAACACCAAAATATTTATTATATATAAAATTATTATATTAATTCTTTTATATTTGTATCGTATTCTATTTTAATTCTATTGATATATTTAATTAATTTTGTTATTGAGATTTAAAATTAATTGGAAACAACACACAATAATTACGCTTTCACTGAATAACTGGAAAATTAATAATTTAGCTTAATATTCTCGACATTTAATCATTTGATTATTTGTTATATATGTATAAAATTATTACAATGAAATTAATTAGATATTTATGCCAGAAATATATGAAACATTATCCTCCGCATGAGAACATCATTTCTATTACGTACTTAATTTAGAGGGCATTCAAATTCTTTATAATATCTATTAATAAGTATTAATCTAAATTCTAATTTAAATTACAAATTTATTTGATTAATATTGTTTTTTATTTGAATTTTATAATTTTTATTCGTTATTCATATTTTTGTAAATTTCATGCCAATAACCATAATTTAAAATAATAATTTTTTTCTTTTATTTCACCTTTTCCAAATTTTTATCTTTTGATCAAATATTTAAGATAAATTTGAGAATTGAATAGCATATTCGTTAATTTAAACTAAAATTTTATTATATAATATTATGCAATGATGTTCTTAAATCAAAAAAATTTTTAATAAAATCAAGATAAATTTTATAGATTTATACGATTTTATTATATCTAAACATTTTTAAAATTATTATAAGTTCTGACAAATATTTATAAAAAACGTACTATTTGTAGTATTTATATTCAATTTCAATAAAATTTAGATAAATTATTATAAAACATTACCCGCCACATTTATTACACGTTTTTTGCATCGACATTTATCTAGAAATAAAATCTATTTTATTATATTACTATATTTACTTAAAAAATAATAAAATTAGTTTAAAATTTATTTGAAATATATTTGTTCATTTATTACTATATCTATTTATATATCTTTATTTTCTAAATTTTATTATTTAGATTTTAAATTTCATTATTAGCATTTTATTATTAAATGCAGATAAAATTATTATAATAATGTTTCCAATAAATTCAAAACTATTTTATATAAGCGAATCTGTTTTTTAACTACTTTAAATTATGTACATACTCTGAATATTTAATTAAAAAATCAACTGACTCTATGTTTAGCCAAATACCAGAATAAAATGTTTTGTACACACAGAATTTTAATTTATCAGAAAACAAAATTAGCAATTTAATTAGCCATAAAATTATTTATATTAATTCTTTAATATTTGTATTGGTATTCTGTAATAATTCTATTGATATATGTCATGTTTAATTAATTTTGCCATTGAGATTTTAAAATTAATTTGAAACATTGAATATTCGTTCATTTAAACTAAAATTTTACTATTCAATATTTTAAATTATATTAAAATCAAGATTGATTTTATTGACTTATACAATTTCATTATTTTTATAACATTTTTAAACTTATTATTAGGTTTTGACAAATATACAAAAACGTATTTGTATCATTTATATTTAATTTCAATAAAATGTAGATAAAATTATTATAATAATGTTTATACCAAAGAAGCAATATCTGCCGCAACTAGCGCATTATTACTGACATCCGCATTTATCTAGAAATAAAATCTATATTATTATATTACTATATATTTATCTAAAAAATATTAAAATTTGTTTAAAATTTATTCTAAAAATTTTTGTTAATTTATCACTATCATTTTATATATCTTTATTTTCTAAATTTTATTATTTAGATTATTTTTTATATGTGAATAAACATATTTTTATACAGAACATTATTATATACCTAAAAAGCAATATCTGCCGCATGTAGCACACTATTTTGCACCCACATTTATCTAGAAATAAAATCTATTTTATTATATTACTATATTTATTTAAAAAATATTAAAATTAGTTTAAGATTTATTTTAAAATTTTTGTTCATTTATCACTATATATTTTATATGTATATCTTTATTTTTTAAATTTTATTATTTAGATTATTTTTTATATGTGAATAAACATATTTTTATACAGAACATTATTATACATATTATTCACTGACTCCAATTAATTTGTCTTTGCATATAACAATCCAAATTTATATATTTTTTATACGTTTAATTATAACTCGGAATTTAATTAAAATAAGTTTAAATTATTTTATAACTTAGACTAATATAAAAACAATAATATAAAATTAATTTTAAATAAAATGTTGATTAAAATAGTTTTGCATAAGTATTATAGGTGGCTAGTATAATAATGTATACCATATATTAATAATATTTTATTTGGATCGAATCAATTTAAAAAATTTTACTTCAGCTAGTTTATTACATTTTAAATTAAATTTTATTATGAAAATCAAAATATTAATTTTATTTATAAAACTTTCCTTTCTATATATTTTTTAGAGTAATTTCCCTAAAGCCCCTTATTTTAACTCTCTAATTTATTTCCACAATAAAATATTTATTTTCTTCCAAAATTCGAAATTCAAAAGCGACTGTTCAGAAACAAGTGAAGAAAATATTAAAAATCAGCTGTTTTTAAAAGGGAAATTTGCTTGGGTAAAAAAACATTAATCACAAATATATTTATTTTATTCTCCGCCTCTAAAATTTTTCTTCCCAAACATTTTCTTTCTGTTGGAAACATTTATAAAAAATATTATTTAGATTATTAAAATATTATTTAGATTATTTTAAAATTAAATGACACAGATTTTCTAAATTTATATTCTATGTGAATAGATATTTCAACTTTTTTCTAAAGTATTATTAAACCAATTTATTAATTATTCAAACTCTCCATTAATTTATAAAATGTTTGTTTCATTTAATAATGGGTTGTCAGATAAATAATGAGCCCTTTTCACATTTTTAGTCTTTGTTTATGTATAGGTATTCGAATTTTAGTTAAAATTATTTTGCATTTACTTGAGTCGATAGTTTACGATTTTTTCTACTATTCTAAACCATTTAAAAAATTAATTTTGATTTTTGCAGTTTTTTAAAATTTTTTTAAAATTATGCCCTCAAAAGCTGAAATTCGGGTTGTTGTTTTGTATTGCTTCAAACACGGTCTAGGTATAACTCAAGCCAAAAAAGAAAATGCCGCCTTGAAGGGCACAAGTGGGGCATCTTTTGCAATAATTAAGCGATGTTATAAAAAATTCCGTGATGGAGATATGGGCCTAGATGCCAAAAACCCCAAATTTGGCCCAAATTTGGGATTGTACACTGGGAATTAACTCCTAAGGGCAAATGATTGATGGGCAAACTCTACAGAACAATATTGGACAGAGTTCTTCTTGCCTTTGATGTTTTCACTGTTTGTGCGGTTTTTTATGGTCAAGTTGTCTTTCAGCAGGAAAATGCACCCACGCATCGCGCGAAGGTAAATCGATCCCACATAACGGAGACACTCGTATGGCAATTTTTATTTCATCCGCCTTATTCACCGGATATTGCGCCATCTAACTATCACTTATTCCGTTTGATAAAAAATCATTTGCGAGATGTGAGGTTCCAAAATGATGCTCAACCCTCAAATTGGGTTGCCGGATTTCTTGATACCAAATCTGCCACTAGATTTTATCAAAGGGGAATTAAAAAACCTTCCAGCATGTGGCAAGATGTGATAGATAATAATGGACATTAGATTGTTTCTTAATTTCATTTCATTATTTAGTTATAGTAAATTGTTTTAATTATGCGCAAAGGGCTCATTATTTATCTGACAACCCATTAATAATGGTTATTTATTTATATTAAGAAAAAATGTATTATAAATCTGTCAATACGGTTTGCTTGATATAGCTGCAAAAATGAAAATATTATAAAGAAATAATAAAATTATTAGTCTCTCCATTAATCCTGTTAGCATTTTATGGTCATGTAATTATTTTTTAATTTTTATAATTAAAGCAGTAATTATTTTTAATAAATCGATGAGTAGTAACAACATAAAGAAAATTAAAATATCCAAAAATTTTTTATTAGTTAAAATTTTTTCATTATATTAATAAATTTTATATGTATTATTGCAAAAAAATAGTTGCTCCTCAACTTGGGCCATTTCTTTCAAGATGCGATTAAAATCAATTTTTAAGTTTTAACTTAAATTTAAAGGAATATAAATTTATAATGAGTATTTACGCTATTTGATATGTAATATTTTTCTTTATGCTAACTTACTGGAAAATTTCAACAGAAGTGTGCCGCCTAATTTAATCATCTTTAGTGATTTTACAAAAAACACTAAAATGTAATCCTCTTGCGGCACCAAACTATTTATCATATATAAAGTTAAATATTTATATTAATTTTTTAATATTTGTATCGGGTTTCTATTATAATTCTATTGATATTATGGTTAATTAATTTTATTATTGAGTTTTTAAAATTCATTTGAAACAATTAGTAATTAATTTTCTAATTAATTTTGCCACATTTCTGGAATAATTATTCCTTATAATTATTCCTTATTTTTAAATAAGGAATAATTTAACTACGTACCGTTGCAAATTCAAAAAATTCAAATCAGGATTCAGGTATTTAACGTTGATGCTAATTTTCCTTTCACAACATAGCAGTATACATTATCCTCCTCAAATTTCTTACAAATATATCCATTCTCGTTTTTATTCTTTGCTTGAATATAATATTCTTCTTTCCATCGTTGATCTATTTCTATATTTACTATACAGATGATAAATCATTACTAACATTTTATTTATTTTTAATATTTTAAACTTATTAATAATTATATTTAAACTGAATTTTTTAAGTTTTATATGAATTTTCTATTCTACATTCTTTAAAGATTATTTTCTATAAATAAATTTTCGTTTATTTTAATTAATTAATTTTAATTTTCATAACATTTTTAATCAATACTTTATTTATTCTGAATTATTCTGTAAATTTGAATTATTAAAAATATAAAATTGACGCTAATCCAATCAGGTATATAAATCTCAATCTCAAAAAATGTATTTTACAACAAATTTATGTTTTCACTTTTCATAAAGAAATTTATTTTTACAGAAAATTTAAAAAACTGAAAAAAATTATTTTTTCAGAAAATTATTTTTCAGCATAAATTAAATATCAATTAAAATACATCACTTTAATTAAATAATTGATATAAGGAGGTTTTAAAAATCTAACATTGAAGATGTTACGATCTCATACTTCGTTATATATTTCGTAGATCTTTTAAAAAAATTTTAAATATCATTATGATAATTATAAACAAATTACGTTAATATTTATCAATACAACCGCAGAGAATTATATTTTTTAAATTAATTATTAAAATACTAATTAATTTCTAGTTTCTAATTTATTTCTAAATTCTTTTGCCTTTGCTTTAATTTCGATAAATTAATTTTATATTTAAAATATTTTAATTCTATTTAAATTACATTATTTTATTAATTAGATATTTAAATTGCTTTTAAATTATTGTTACTACATATTAATAATCGCCCAGTCCACGGCCCTTTTCCGCCCAGTCCACGGCCCCAGTCCACGGCCCCAGTCCACGGCCCCAGTCCACGGCCCTTTTTTTTGTTTTATGTTTTTCCCAGCTTTTAACTTTTACACTTCCATATACATATTTTTTTAATAAAATAAAAATCTTCTTTCATTTAAAATAAATAAAATTATTTTATAATAATTAATAATAGAGTAAGGTAGAGGTTTGGATCGCCCAGTCCACGGCCCTTTTGAATCTTTAAATTATCAAGAATAATTTGGTGATATTTAGGCGAATTGTTCATCTTTCAATATGAAATTTAATATAATTTCATTAAAAATTCTTTGTCAAATATATTTTATTAACAATATAGATACATTTAATCTAATATTCAATTAATTCTCATTTACAATTAATTCATTAGTTATTTTCGCACTTTTAATGTACTTTACTCTTCTTTGAATTTATCGTAAATCTTTCAACTTTGCTCAAAAATGCATATAAATGTATATTGTATATTATCAATAAAATGTCAAATTTAATATGTAAAAAATATTTTTAAACTTAATTTAGCAATTCTTTGTTATTTATATAAATTTAAATAGAAGTTTAATTTATTAATTTAATATTTTATCTTTCTAAATAAATCAATTATTTATTTTTGAAAAATAATAGGCGATGTCTTTAAAGTTTTTTTAGTGTAGCCAATTTAAGATTTAAATTATTTTATATAATTAATATTAGTAAATTAATATTAGTAATTTATTCTCTTATTCATTAATTGTGGAAAAGATAATACAAAAAGCAGTCTCATAATTCGAATGAAACATTGGAACTATTCCTTCAGTTAGTTATACCATATTTCTTCCATATCTTTTGGAAGGATAATCTTAATTTCATATAATTAGTGTTTGAATCTTAGAAGATAATTATTAAAATTTTTTTATAACATTTTAATACCAATTTTAATTAAATTACCAATTTTAATAAAATTATTATTTAAATAATTATATAAATTTTTATTTAAATCTTTAAATCATTTAAATCTTTAAATTATTTAAATCTTTTATTTTTTAAATCTTTATTGTCAATGATAAATATTCGATCTAGAATTACTTTTTTCAGATTAGCAGACCTAGCCGCCATTCATTAATTTAAATCGCAAATCTTCAATCTTAATGACCAATGAAATTTTTACTTCTTGAAGGCGCAATATTTAAGATTAATTAACGTATATTAATTAATTATTTCTCAAATAAAATTATTATTATTATTATTTCTCTTAAAATGTAAGAATTTATTATTTATAATTGCAGATTTATTTTACATTTCTTTGTTCTTTTTATTAAATTTTTAACCTTTTATTATTGAAGCTAATTAGGCCATCGTAGTATTGATCTTGCTCTACCCTCTAATTAATTAAATACATTTAAAATAAATTATTATTGGCTACATAAATTTTTTTTTGTTGCTCTAGCATTTTCAATTTTTTTTATTAATTAGAAAATTATATTAAAATTTATTAATTAGAGTGGGCAAAACATATAAAAGTATTATTAGCAATTATAAAATTGTGCCTACGATTTTTAAGAGGAACATTCATTGTTGAGCCCTTATATTATTATATTAAATACAAATTTTATCAATTTTTAATCATTTTCTAATTAATCATTTCTAATTTGAATAACTTTTAGATAATTTTTCGCAAATTAATCACATAATATGTATCTTTGTTATGCTTTATTGCTTACGATTTTTTAATCGCATCGTCGCACCTTCAATAGACAAAAGCTGTTGGACGAAGTGTTGGACTACTACATAACATTATTTTGTGATGCTAGCAGTATTTTATTGATATAAATTTTTTAAAACAAGATTATTTCGTCTAAAAATTATACATTCATCAATCTGACTTGATGGAGATAAATTAAACTTGATTAATGAAAGCTATTCTGTTTATAAATAATGCTTAGTTTTTAAATTTTACTTTCTCATCAATTATTAAATGATAGAAATGCTCTAGTAGAAGACAGATATGATAACTGTATTATTCGATGTACTATTAAATTATAAATATTTTGCATATCTTATAGTTTTTGAACTAGTTCTTTAAATAATTATAATGATTAACACTTTATTTATACATTATTCTAATTAACTGGTATAGAAGTTGAATTAATAATAATTATGTTGCTGATTTAAAAATCAAGTTTCTATCCATAAAGTATATATAATTATTTATTTTTATTGATATATATCGATTAATATGTATATAGATAATTTATTTTTTAAAATAATTTTTGATAAAAAGAATATTTAATGATTAGATTAATTTTAAAATAATTTTATTGTAAGATATTGTAAAAATTTTTATAATACATCTGTTTTGTAGAAAATATTTGTAGAAAAATATTTATTTGTAGAAAAATAGTTCTAATCCGTTTCCACGCTTCATTCCCTTTGATACATATAAAAGTTCATCAATTTTTTTATTCATTCTTTAATATACATTTTTCTTAAACTTTATTTATAAATAATTTATTTTATTAGTCTATGAGTATTTAGTAATTTTTATGTAAATTTGTACGTCAATTATAAACACGAACATTTTGCTTTCAATGCATCAGCATCTCCCTCTAAAATTCTAAATTTTGTATATTTTTAAATAAAATTAAAATTTAGTATTTTATCAATTTTAAATCAATTCATAATTTTAAAGTATGTATAGTAAATACTCAAAGATATAAGTATATATTTTAATTTAACAAATATGAAATTAATAAAATATTTTTAAAAAATTTTGTTGATTTTATAGATAAACTTAATATTAAATTTTGTAAAATTTTTATTGAAATAATTAATCTATAATGAATTGTTAAAAAGTGTTATTGTTGTTTTGCATTATAATATTAATATTTAATAGATAATTTTACTGAAAAGAGTTATTTCATTGTTAATTTAAATAATATTATGCTGCTTGAAATTTTTCCAGATCCAATTTTAACAGTATTTATTGAGATCCTTTAGTTTCATCAATTTGATAATTTTATTGTAAATATATACCAATGAACGTTTAGAATATTTTTTACAAATTATAGTTTAATATGATAAACTTTGAGCGTTTAAATTTTATAGGAATAAATTTTATAATTTTTTTTAGTAATATTTTATTGTGTTTAATTAAATAAATAATTACTACTACATAACAGTATTTTGTGATACTATAGCAGTATTTTAGTGATGAAAATTTTTAAAATAGAAGAAATTTCATTTAAAAATTACAATTTTAAACATAAACGAATTACAGCATCAATTTGACTCGAAGGAGATGAATTTAACTCGACTAATTGAAGGTTATTCTGTTTAGAAATAATGCTTAATTTTTAAATAAGTTTTAACTCGCTTATCAATTATTAAATGAAAGAAATGCTATGGTAGAAAACAATTGAGATAAATGATTAGTCGATGTATTATTAAATTATGAATTGTTTTATAATTTTTTGATAGTTCTTTAAATAAAATCTAAGCAAAGAATATAATGATTAACACTTGATTTATACATAAAATGCTTTTAATTAACCGGTATATAAGTTGAATTAATAATAATTATGTAGTTGATTTAATAATAAAATTCCTATGTATAAGATATAAATAATCTTGTTTATTTATTTTTGTTGATAAACATTGACTGATAATTATATCGCATGTTAATTTATTAAATAATTTGTTGTTAGATTGATAGAAAGAATATTTGATTGATTAAATTAGTTTAAAATTATTTTATTGCAAGATAACAGATTTTAGGGAGGATTGTTTGATCGATATATTTATCAGTTCTTTCATATATTATTAAATTTCTTTCAAATATATCCAGTCTCGTTTTTATTCTTTGCTTGAATATCCTTTTGAAAACGTATATGAGTAAACTCATTAATTGTTGGTATATCAATCGAATTTACGTAAAAATGTATCAACTATATTTACTAGATATATGAATTATTTTATAAAGTCTTGGATCACTATAGGATCACTATGTACTTGGATCACTATGTAACACAACTTCTATTTTATAATCTGATATCTAATGTAATACCGAGTCTAGATTTCAATCAAAATAAATTTATTAAAAATTAAATATTTCCAATATAAGATTCGATTTTTCGAAAATTAAAGGTGAATTTTATAAATTTATAAATTTTATAATTATATAATTTTATAAATGAATTTTATAATTTTATAAAGATCTCAGCTTTGAAAAAAGCATATTTAAATCAGATTTAAAAAACATTTTTCAAACAATTTTTTAAAATTTTCCTTACACATAACACATAAAAATTTAAATAGGTTTTCTCATTGGCCTATACTATATAGTATAGGCCAATATTCTCATTGGCCTATACAATTCTTTCCATCGTTGATCTATTTCTATATTTACTATACAGATGATAAATCATTACTAACAATTTATTTATTTTTAATATTTTAAACTTATTGATAATTCTATTTAAACTGAATTTTTTAAGTTTTATAAGAATTTTCAATTATACATCTCTAAAGATTATTTTTTATAAATAAATTTTAGTTTATGTTAATTAATTATTTTAAATAATTATTTTTTAATTCTTATAACATTTTTAATCAATACTTTATTTATTCTGAATTATTCTGTAAATTTGAATTATTAAAAATATAAAATTGACGCTCCGGAAATGGACGCTAATCCAATCAGGTATATAAATCTCAAGCTCAAAAAATGTATTTTACAACAAATTTATGTTTTTCATTTTCATAAAGAAATTTATTTTTTCAGAAAATTTAAAAAACTGAAAAAAATTATTTTTTCAGAAAATTATTTTTTCAGTATACATAAATTAAATATCAATTAAAATACATCACTTTAATTAAATAATTGATATAAGGAGGTTTTAAAAATATAACATTGAAGATGTTACGATCTCATACTTCGTTATATATTTCGTAGATTTTATAAATAAAATTTTTAAATATCATCATAATAATAATTATTAAATAAATTATGTTAATATTTATTAATACAACCGCAGGGAATTAAATTTTTTGCAGTTTTCAATTAATTTCTAAATTCTTTTGTCTTCTTTAATTTTTGATAAATTCTTTTTTTAATTAAAATGTCTTAATTCTATTTAAATTATTTTATTAATATATATTTAAATTGCTTCTAAATTATTATTACTACAAATTAACAATCTTTATATATAAAATTTAACAATGATATGTAAATTTCTTATTTAATCTAATTAACATTAGATTTAAATATTAAAAAATTTTATTGGAATAAATTGATGATTTCATATTAATATCAAAAATACTCTATTAAATGGGAACACAAGAACAAAGATCTGAAATGAAAATATGGAATGGAAAAGGTTTATAAATGGAATTAAGAGTGAGGAAAAGGGATATGTTTTGGACCAGGTTTTTGTTTTATAATGATTTTTAGTGAATAATGTGAATAAAAAAGTTGAATAATTTCAGTGAATAAAAAAGTGCGATAATTTTATAATACCTAATTTTTTGTTGAATAATTTTATTATATGTATATTTTATAATAATCATACCAAAACTTTTATTTTAATATTGACAAAATTAAAAAAATTACGAATAAATAGGTAAAAGGAACATTTAACGGGAGGAGAGAGGAGCTTTTATAGCACTGAGTCAAATAAAAAGGGAAACAAACGAAATGCATAAAACGACAAAATGGTACAAATAAAAGTGTCAAATTCTTTTAGTCAATTTCTTTGGAACGACATTATAATAATTTTTTGTGTTTGTTTATAATAATAATTGTGAAAATAAATATTTTATTTACGAATCATTTTATTTTTTAATATTTCTTTATGTCGACGCAAACGCCACAATTTTTATTATGTCGTATAAATAATGTTATACAAGGCGAGTATTTTTGTGATAAAGTTAAAATATTTTTTGTTTATTTACCCAATAATTTTTTATTTAATTGATAAGTACTTTGTTGATTTAAATTTTTTTATTTTTAAATAAATGATAGAGTTGCGTTGTGCATTATTGCTTGATAAAATAAATTTATTTATTCATCATTAATGACTATTCTATATCTATATAGTTGAATTCTGCAATAGTATTTTACAAAATAAATAATCGAGTTTGAATTGTATCGATAAAAAACTACTTTTTAACGTGCATCATCAGCTTAAAATCAACAATAATTTTTCAATAGTATATTGTTTAGTTTAGGGTTGGGGTCATAAGGGCGCGGGGCCATTAGGGCGCCAGCTCTAGAAACTGACACTTAGGCGAAGCCGAAATTTATGAAAATTTTCTCAAATTTCTTTAACATCATTGACTACCTCCTCCAGAAATTTCAGAATTTTTCATCGAATATTTCTGAAGTTATAGTCGATAAACCTCGAAAAATTAGAGTTTTTTCGGAAAATCAACATTTTTGGCCACAATTTCTGAAATTCTCGATCAAAAATTCTGAAATTTTTGGAGAATCTAGATAAAGGCACGAGAGTTATTATTGCAAAATTTTATCTTTTTTGATAAGCAACTCTCTGTTTTATAAGCCTAATGGCCCCGCGCCCTAATGGCCCAGTCCATTAGTTTATTCTTCAAACTTTTTAGATATATATTTTAGAAATATTTTTAAAATAATCAAAATTTTAATTAACTCTAAAATTAATCCACTATTAGTATTAGAATTATGATAATTATTAAATTAATAATAATGTTTTTTATAAATTTTTTATAAATTTTTCATGAATACTTCTAGTATTAATTTTTCAGAGCCGCAAGCTGTCAGGTTAGAGCCTTTTGAAAACGGGGTCTACTCTAGACCTTTATAATTAAATTTTGACACGTCCCTTCTATACGTTGAACTCTGCTTTCTAAAAAGAAAAAAAAATGGTGCCGATAATGTGATGGTATAATAACTTTAATACCGATAATACCTCTCTAGTAATTCTAATACCTTTCTTGTTTTAAATTGATTTAATCAATATTTTATTTATTCTAAATTATTTTATAAATTTGAATTACTAAAAATCAAAAAATTAAAAATATAAATTGGATGCTAATCCAACAGAAATATAGCTATCAAAAATTTATTTTGCAACAAATTGATGTTTTCAGTTTTTCACAATGAAATCAAATTTTTCAAACAATAAATTTTTATTTAGAATTTATAAGATTTTAAATAAAAATTTATAAGTAAAAAATCTAAAATTATACAAATTCTATATTTATCATACATATGATAAATTATTACTAACAATTCATTTATTTTTAATATTTTAAAATAGTTTTAGTCGATCACTTATTGATAATTACTACATAAACTGAATTTTTTGAGTTATTTTACAATTATAATTTATTTGTTATTTTTTTTATGACGCAGTATTGAACAAGTTAGTTAGTCGTTTTTTTTCAAATGAATTTTCAATTCTGCATTTTTAAAGATTATTTTTAATAAATATATTTCCGTTTATGTTAATTAATTTTAATAATTTAAATGTTCTTATATGCATTTATTTAATTTTTATTTATTTTTAATTTATCTGAATTTGATTTAAATGTTGTCAGTGTTAAATTCTATGTGATTCCATGCTAAACTTAATCAATTAAAAAGTATCTAACTATTATTAAAAAACATAAAAATTATTTTTTAGAAATTATATTTAAAATATTTGCATCTATTTGCATCTATTAACATATTTGCATCGATTTTAAATGATATATTTTTCAAATAGATCATATTAATTTTTTATTTATTAGTTTTGCAAAAAATTCTAAATATTCATAAAAATTTATTAGATAGAGCAAAAAAATAAATATTTATTGATGTAAATTTTTTTGTAATTTGCTATGAAACTATTAATCAGAATTTTTTCATTTATAAACATTGAATAAAAAAAATTTTTTAAATCTGAATATTTTAACTTATTTTATGTTGATTTGTTAAATTTTTCTATAAAAATAGGTCTTGCCATATCCAGATAAATATGCAGATTTCCCAATAATCGCGTTTTTATAATTTATAAAAACTATATTAATATGTATTAACACATTATAGCAATCATTATATATTTTTAATTTATTATTGTGTTATTAATCACTTAAAAATATAATTATTTCATAATTATTATAAATAATATAATATTTTTAAAAATTTTTTTCCATATTTTACCCGAAATTGCATCAATGTTAGCACAATAATTATAAAAATAAAAAGATAATATAATTAGCTTGATAAAATAATATTATAGTTTGATATAAACTTGATAAATCTTAATATTTTAGATTTGTTTATTATCTTCAAATAAAAATAAACTATTATTTATAATTAGTCCTTTATTTTCATTTAATTAAGACTAATATAGAAATATATTTTTTATTGTTGTTTTCTAAAGTTCTTTAGAATGAAGTTCAGATAATTACTATTTTTTTAATTTATAAATTTTATCGTTGTTTTTTCATTATGAGTAATTAAATTTGATTTTAGAAAACTGATGATTATTATTTTTAAAATATGTTTTTAATAATATATGTATTTGTACATTTATATTTCAGAAAAACTCAAAAAAATGTTGCATGTTATGCTGTTTATAGAATCTCTACATTTTTCCTTTATTTTTCCCTAAGCATACCTTTAAAACATAACGCTATAATTATTTAAATTTTTTATCTTTTTGAAGATATAACTTTTTTAATTTTTTAATCTCAATTTTTGCAATATAAATTTAATTATAATTTTTAACTACTTATAAAGTTTTTACCTTGCTTGAATAATTTTATAACAATAATTTCTTTTATAGGAATATTTAAAAATGCTTTGAAAATTAATATTATATTCTAATGAAATGTCGTCCTGGCAAAGAATGCGAATAAAAATATAATAAATTAAAGTTAATTTATTTAAAGGGTATTAATTTTTAAAAGTTTTTATTCATATTTCTCATGTGATTGATTTCTTCATTTCAACTGATTCCAGAGAGCAACTAGTACCTATATTATTTTAATTTTTCCTTTTGTTATTCAATTATTATTTTCATTATTTTTATTATTAATAAATATTTAGATTTTTCTGAATACTATATGCAGAATTTATACATTTATAATACTGATTTAGTCTAGATATCTTTTGTTACTTGTACTTTTAATCAAATCATTTAATAAGCCACAAATCTTGTTAACGCTATTTAATTGAAAAATTTTCATATACGATTTTAATTATATTAACTATATATTATCGAACTGGTAATATTGCCCTTGATTCACTGAAAAATGATATTTTATGAATAAATGTTTTAATTATATTAGTTAAAATTATCCTCATATCTATCGATATTAATTAGCATTTTCTATAAATGTATAATTATCTATATAATTATTTAATACACATAAATTAAATAGCAATTAAAATTTATCATTATAATTCAATAATTAACTTTGAAGAAGTTACGATCTCATACTTCGTTATTTATTAAGTAGTTTTTTAACTTTCATTATAGTTCAATACAAATCGTAGTTCACTTATCTCATTATTCAATTAAAGTTAAGTAAATTTTTAAATACTGATAATGATAAATGTATAAATTAAAAAGAGGTGCATATGATTATTAAATTATTGTTGAAATAATTATTTAATACAGATATAAAATATGCTTTTATTTTTGATAAATATTTAATTAATACATATACATAATTGTCTATTTTTAAAAATTATTACTATTGTGCTTGAAATTTAAAAGCCGTATTATTGAAAACTTTAAATAATTATATTATTAACTATATATTTTTCTAGAAAATCTAAAAATTAATTAAAGAATAAATACTGTTGTTGCACGATTTACACTTACAAATTCCTTTTTGGCACATAAATTTAAAAAGTTAATTAATTTTTTAACACTTAATTATTTCTTTATTAATGTATATTAAGGATTTAAGTCTTCATTTTTAAATATTTTTTGAAAGTGCTCTCTCTGACATTATCGGACAGGTCAACATAATGTATTTTGTACTTTTCGACGTATCAATATATTTAAAATTAATTTATACAATTTTATTTATAATATGCAGTGTATGTATAATGTATAAGATCATATACATATAATAATATTTTATCTTTAAACGACTTTATAAGTAGTAATCTTAAACTCGAGATTAATTATTTAAGATTTTTTAATATATAATTTTCAATTAAAAATAAAATTTTTATTAATTATTTCAATTTAAATTTAATTAAAATATTTATTTTGATTAAAAGTTTTATGGATATTTCTTAGGCTATATATTTATAATGTTTTAACATATTCCAGATAGCATCAGATCAACTATCCCGCATTTTTTAAATTAATCATTGTTTACATTTAAATTTTCATTATTTTTATTTACAATACATATTTTGTTTTTTAGCAAATGTATTGAAGATATTTTTATTTAGAGAGAATTTTATATTTATAATCAGTAATCTAATCTATATTTAATCTTTGTTATTTCTATTAGTTATTTAAATTTTTGTTTTATCAAATTTTGTTTTCGACCAGAAGCTTTATAACGATATTTTTCAATTGCAATAAATTTTCATATTAATTTTAAATTATTTAGATTAATTTTATGTAGTTGCTTCGTCGTAATATTGAGTGAATTAGTATTTCTAATTAATATTATTAATGGATAGATACATTTTATTATATGTTATACTGAATTTTTCAATAGATCATTAGGCATTTGATGTTATATATGTATTACCTCTAAGGTATCAATTATGAATTATTTTTTTTATTTATTTGATAATTACTTCAAAATTAAATTATCGTTTTTAAATTAATTTAACTTGCTTAATTAAATCAAAGGAAATTAATTATTATTCATTTTGTTTTTATAAACCATATTATTTTTATTAGCAGTTATAATTTTTGTATAAATAAAAAGTACTTTTATATACAATAAAATTTTTAAATATTATTTTTATATCAATTAATTTAAAATATGTTATTTTGCTCCTAGTTTATTTCTATAGCTAATTTTGACTTGATAATCAGTTAATTGATAATTATTAATTTATAAAAGATTTAAATTTATTGTTCTGAAACTATATATAAATATATAACTACCTAGATAAGATAATATATAGCTATATTTTTGATTAAACTGATAATAATTTTCTTGTTTCTCTGTTCCAAATTCTTGTTTGCTAATCAATTCTTGTGCGCTAATTTTCAGTATTAATATTTTATCATCATAATCTAATAAATATTTCGTTAATCACATAAAATATGTTTTCAATATTATTTGAATTATTCTTAAAATATTTTTTATAAATTTTAATTTGTTATGTACCTAACAAAATTTACATAGATAAATCATTCTGGATTCAAAAATATAAAGGCAAAAATATTTTAATAAAATAGCCTTTCATTTTCAACTAATATTATAATAATAATCATTTAATCATTTTAAATTTTAATATATATTTTAGTTTTTTTTAAATTATTGTTCTAAATTTGGCCTATTGTTGTGATAAAAAATTCAAAATTATTTTTATTTTTTATAGTCTTTTTTGCAGTCCACTCATTTTTGTAAATACTAAATTTGAAATAATAACATCAAAATAAAATATAATTATTTATATAACGAGCGGTACGGCTAATAAAATTGCAGATTAAACTCAAAAAAATTTATTTGTAAAAATTATTTACATTATTTATAAATTCATAATTAAATTAATCTTATTAATTTATTTATTTCTCTTAGTGTTATTTGTCAAATTTATTTTAATTAATAAATTTTTCGTCTCTCTTTCCTTGTTTTTAATGATTTTATAAAATTCATTTATCATATTAGTAGAATTATTATCATTAAATAAACAATATTATTTTTTTACTTTCTATTAATCTCAGTATTTTTATATAATTAGTTTTTTTTAATTTGAATTTTTTATTAAATATTTTTGATTTAGCGAAAAATTAATTTTAAACATTCTAAATTTTTTACTTTTATCGAAAACTGTATTTATAAATTTATGAATCATCATAAATTTGATTATTTTTCTCAAATCTGTATATAAACCGTCTGTGAATTGACGCACCGCCACAGTAAAATTTTATTAAATTTATGTATTAATTTTATTAAAAAATTTATTTTAAAATATAAAGTAAATTTTTAACTATTTGATTGATGTAATTTTTACATGTGAAACAAGCTAAGTTTCTAAGTTATGTCGATACAAAATGTCTTATTTTTTAAATTTAATTTTTAGTATTAAATTTTATCTTTAACTGTTTGTGCATTTTGCTGTTTCACATTTGTAATAAATTTTTTGTATTCTTGTAAAGAAACGGGTTATAATTTATCTAATTAAGCGTAACAAAATCCAGCAAGTCTTACAAATATATATTTTTTTCTTCCGAAAAATATATAATAACAGGAAGTAGATAAAAATAATGAAATTATTTAAAATATTTATTAAATTTAGTATTTTGAATTTCGCATTTTATATAATTTTTATATTTAATTTTAATTGCATTAAAAGTTTTTAATTTGGTTTATTCATAGAATCAATATTAATTTTGTTAATTAATTTATAATAGAAATATCAATCTCACACTATAATGTCTCTTAAATCTTAATTATTTAAATAATATTTTATTAATTATTCATAAAAAGTTTGTATTTTTAATTATTAATTTTTTTTCACTATTTTTTCACTAAAATTAAAATTTATTTTAAATAGTTTGCATGCTACAATTTTTTAAATTGGATGAAAATTTATCAATAAATTTTTTAATTATTGCTCAGTTAATAGTATATTTTATATTTATTAAAGAACGATTTAAGATTAAAAAATAATTACATTAATTGATTATTTTAAATTTAAAAACATTATTTAATTTTTATTATTAAATCAAACTTTAAATTAACTTTTATAATATTATCAATTACAAATGTGATGAGTTGATTTCCATCTTTATTTACCAAATTTCGGTCAAACTCTTAGATCATTTTAAATTTTATGTTTTTATTTATTTACTTAATAAAATAACATTTTTCCGCATTATTATAACGTAGCAGTAATTTCTTTAATGAAGATTCTATTATGACTTAAATATTTTATAGCTATCAATTATAAATCATATTAATGATTATATTTATTAATTATACTAGTGTTGTTGGTGTTGTGTTCTATAAATAACTCAAATTTTTAATCAATTATAAACTTTGATGACCACTGCATATCATAGTACATTTTTTAATTCGTCAATATATTTTGTAAATTCTATAAAACTAATTTTTAACATTATTATAATAAATATTATTATGTAAATAATATTTAATGTATTTTTATTTTTCTTTTTATTTTTTATAAAAATATTTGATTTTTAAGGTTAGGATTAATTTTATTTATTTCTAAATAAGAAAAAATAATTTTTATGATTTATTTATAGTGATAACAATTTGTGCTTATTTTTTTACTACATATTATTTACCATTTAGTAGTTGTTATCATCCCTAATGATAACAACTTTACCACCTTATCATCCCTAATCTAATGGTCTATGTGAAAGTTTCGTAAGAACATTTAAAAACGGAGTAGTAAAATGAGTGTTTTTTATTCTATACTTTTTTTATTGTTTTCGAAGATTATAATTCATCAGTTATATTACTATTTAAAATAGGTAATAGAATATAGGTAATTAGTTTACTACCCTGAAATGTAAATAAATTTTTAATGTATTAGATATTATTCTATTAAAAATATAATTTTGAAATTCTTAAAATTAATCAAATTATAAAATGCTTCTGTGCGGTTTTAACACAACATTCGTGTTCAATTTCTACCAACTTTTAATAATTCTTTAATAAATACAATATTTATATGTTTATAATTTTACAATTTTATTGAAAAATATTTAATACTTTTTGCATGTTTTAGTTTACTTTTTCAGAGCTATTATTTTTTAAAATTATATAAATGTTTTATATAAATAATTTTTTAGTTGAAATTTTTTTAAATATTCATTTTAATACGTTGCCTTTGCACTTTTCGAAATAAGTTGGTCCATTTATTTTAAAAATTTTTATACATACATATTTCATTTAATTTTCTATACTACATAGAATGTTATTTTGCTAATCATTATACATACATAATTAACTTTATTTTTTGCATTTTTAAAATTAATTTAAAAATGTAAATTTTAAATAAAAAATACAATTATATTAATAACCATGATAAAAATCTTTATATTTATTACAAATAATGTATGTACATATAAATTAAAATTTGGTCGCAAACCGTAGGATTTTTTTGTTCCCACTTCTTGTCATTTTTGTCAATTTATTTTCAACATTATTTTAATAAATTATAATCAATAAATATAAATTATATTTTTATAAATTATAAATTTATTCTAGTAATACTAGTAAATATTTTTTATTTATATTTTATAATTTATTTATTTTTAAATTTAGACTAATTAAATTAATTTATTTTATTCGAATTTTTTTAAAAAAATAATTTTTAATTTTATTTGTTAAAAATGTCATGTAGCCTATAATATATGTCACATATAATATCCAAACTTGTTTATAATTTAAAAATAAAATAGATTTTAACCAATTCTTGAGGTTGTAGACTGCTTCACATCCTAATAATCAGCCGATTTAATATAATTTTGTAAATTTTATAAAGTGATTTTAATATTATTAGAATTATTATTATTTTAAAAAGAATGTCCGGCGACATATTCCAATTTTTATTTGTGTTAATCTCAATAGTTAAAAAAAATTGATAATTTTTTTAATATCCAAAGCTAAATTATTAATTTATTTATTTTACTTATAATTATTAATAATTTTATTTAAATTTATTAATCTCTTTTATTTATTAAGTTAATTTAATTTAAATTTTATTTTTACAATTAATATATTTTTACAATAATTTCTTAATAATTTTTTAAACAGGATTTACATGTCTATCTCTTAGTTTGAGATCATGGGAATTTAATTAATCATTATAAAATTTATAATAAAACATTAATTAATTATTTAATAATTTAATAATTTAAAATTATACCAATTATTTTCCATATTAAATTTTACTATTATTTTATAAAGGTTATCATCATAACTATTTAAATAACATCGATCAATAATTTTTAATCTTTTTTGATCTTGAAGATCTCTACGCATAATGCATAATGGTTCCCATCGATGTATAAATTTCATATTAATTTTATAAAATTTATTTTGATTTTATTTGGATAAATATTATCAAATAAATAAAGCTGGATTAAATAACCTTAAAGGTAGTTTCAAATTATATGTTAAAATAATATATGTACATATATTTACGTTTCTATCATCACCAGGTTCTGATCTTATGTTTATAATGAACCGTAGTATTATCATTTATTGTTAATCAATCTTAGAAATAATTTTTGAAATTTATTTTTTAGTGCTAACATTGTTGCTCTTCTAAATTTGAATGATGTTGATAATTTTAATAGTTTAAATTTAATAGTAAAGGGTGGAGTATTTTATTTTATATTTTATTAATATTTATTTTTATGTAATGCATACAATCTTTTAAAATATGTACATATTTGTATGCAATATTTGTATGTAATTTTTTCCTAAAATGATAGATTTGGGGGGAATTTAGACTCTATAATTAATTTTCTTAATGGTAAATTATTATTACTTCTAATTCTTCAATCAATTTATTTTTACAGATTATTATTTTTTTAATCATATATTGTTGTTGCTGAAGTTATCGGTAAATTTTTTGTAGCCCAGTTCTCCATTAGTGGCGTCAAATATGGTGTACATGTGTGCCGTATTATTTGAATTGGCATTTCCATGGTTTCCATTTCTATTCACCATAGTTGGCAAATAAATTCCTGCCCATGAGGCCCAGAACTGTTTAGACCTAAAAATATAATTATATTAATTATCATAATAAAAATTTTATAATTGTTACAAAGAATAATATTAATTTCAAAAATGTGTTCAGAAACACCTGATAGTGATGTTCCCAATTGTTGACATTTTTGTAATTTTTTTGATATTTTAATTAATTATAATTAATAAATATAAATCATATTTCATAAATTCTAAATTATATTTAATAATACTAATTTTTTTAATTATATTTTATTATTTATTTTTTACTTAAAATTTAATGAACTTTAGCTTTTTCTGTTTCAAATCTAATTATTAAATATATAAAAAACTTAAGTATAGTATTATGTTATCGTATAATATTATAATTATTTTGTTGCCATTTTTTTCTATTTTGTCTATATATTATTTTTATGTATAGATACATGTATAGATACACTGCATTTATTATTTATTTAATGATTTATTCGGCGCGCCGAAATTCGCGGATTTTAATTTGCGGACCCGAAATTTGCGGACTCGAACTTTGCGGACCCGAATTTTGCGGACCCGAACTATGCGGACACGAATTTTGCGGATCTGAGATTTGCGGACCAAAAATTTGCGGACCGACAATAGAGTCTACTGAACCCCGGAAATTTCAAAAATTTTAGCCTGCGGCGTTAGGATAAATTCAGACATCATGACCTTATGAAATGGCCATATAAATGATTTTTTAAGGAATTTTCTCGATTATTTAAATTATGAAATAATTTTAAGATAAGAAATTGATAAAAATTTTGAAAAATCAAGAAAAAATCATACGTCCGGTACTGATCATGGTAAATTCTGCCGGAATCATCGAAAAGTAAAATTTTTAATTTTTCAATTTTACTCAAGTGTCGGTCCTAAAATCTTGGTTCCGCAAAAATCAGGTCCGCAAATTTCGTGTCCGCAACCTTCGGGTCCGCAACTTTCGTTCCGCAAATTTCGGGTCCGCAAAGTTCGGGTCCGCAAAATTCGGTTTCCGCAAAGTTCGCGCCACGATTTATTCTTAATACTTAAAACAAAATGTGAATTCTTTGTGGTTAATAAATTTAATATTTAACATGTAAAATAAATTATAACTGTAAAATGGCTTCCTTGCACAAATCCATTGCCATGTTGTTGCGATTTTTTTTACTAGATATAAATTGTCATAAAATAATACAAATAATTGATGCGGCAACACTCAATCTTTAATGTACAGATTAATCTTGTTATGTATCGCAAAACAAAGTTTAAATTTTAATGTTTTAATTTTATTTTAATATTGTTTTGCTTGACAATTTTAAGTTCTATTTTATTCAAGTCCTTTCCTTTTTATCTTCAATTTACTCTAGTTTAAAATCAATTTTAATTTCAAATGATTTATTCAAATGTTTAAAAAATATAATTTAATAGAAAAACTTTAATAATTTTAAAGGAATATTTTGAAATAGAAATATTAAAAGATTGAAAAAGTGAATGTTAAGCCTATGAAATTCATTGATTATAAAGCAAAATTTAGGGCGGGAATTTAAAAAAGATGCGACAAAAAATAGGCGTGGTTTGAGTTTGATAACAAAAATTCAAAAAAATATAGGCGGTATTTGAATTTAAGGGCAAAAAAAACCAAAAATATTGGGATGATTCATTTTTAATATAAAAAAAATCAATTTTAAAGAATTTAAAGAAATTATAAAAAAATTTTTTTAAAGAATAAATTTAAAAGTCGCTTTTAGCGACATTATGGAACCTTAAAATATCCCTGTTACCATAATATTTTAAATAACTTCTTAAACATTTTTAGGATGTTTACTAAATTTTAAAATCAATTTATAATTTTATTTTTAATTTTATTAAAGTTATTAGGAAGATAATTTATGAAAAATTTAATAATTATTTAAAAATTATATTTGAACATTAATTATTTACTTATTAATTTAAAAAATATATTTATCAATTATTATGCACATTAAATTCTAATTAAATTTCTAGAGATTATCATTCTAAATTATCAAATTACCTAAACAATTTATTAATCAATTATCAATAAATATCAATTTTTGCGCAGAAAAACGTTACAATTAGATCAGAATCTTCCTCTTTTGCTTCTTTATGTTAACGCTTTAATTTCATGATAATTCCTCAATTCTAATATTATATCATTTATATTTATTAAATATCTATTATGTATGAGCAATCGTTGTTTTGCCTTTAATTTTTAATTTAATCTCTTATATAAACACCAACACGATTCTTTTATTAAAAGTAAATTTTCCAATTATAAAAATAAAACAAATTTTATCAAATTTTTAACTGTAAGTTCGTTATATATTAAATAGAATCTTCCATTTTGTAAATATTTTTAAAGTTTACAAAATTAGATTTAATATTATAGTATTATTTTAAAAATTAATGTTGTCTGAACTCGATAATTTAATTAATTAACTAACTAAATTTTATTCTTTAAAATAAACTTACTAATTAAAGTCGAATCGTGGATTAAAAGCTTTAATTTTACTTGAAATAGAAAGAGTAGATGATTTTGGGGAAATTGGCCAGTTTAAATAGGGGAAAATTACATCAGTATTTTAAGGAATAAATGTTAAATGTTAGAATTTAACAGGTGAAGATGATACATGGAAAAAAAAACGGTATTTTGGAATTTTAAGAGTGACAAATTGGAAAAATAAAAAAAAATATGAACATAAAAATGTACTTAACAATAAATGAATAATTTCGAAAATATCATTTAAATCGCATTAAATTATTTTTATATGTCGATCCTCGACAAATGTCTAAATCCTAAATGTTCTATATTTTTATGTAGCCAGACTAATATTAAATGATAAAATAATTCTACTTTATTTTTAATTTTATTGAATTTTGATTTATCATTAATTTTAAAAATAATTTTTAATTTTTATCTAAATACTATTATAGAAATTTAATGTAATAAATTTATATTTATTTCTTCCTACAACAATTTTTAGTGTAATGCTTATCAACAATTACCCTCTAACAATAATAAATCAATTGAACTATAATAAAAAATAATTAAATTTTATTATCTTTTAAAATTTAAACACAGTAAAACAAAAAGTTTAAATGATTGCTACTTAAAAACATTAAAAATAATAACCAGACTAATATTAAATGCCAGACTAATATTAAATGCACTTAGAAAATTTTTGATAATATCTGTTCCTTGTTTAATTCTCTATCATATAAGCTTGTTTTGATCCCATTATCTCTTATTTGAATAAAGTTATGGCATAAAATGCGTGCCCCATTTCTTTCTTGTCACCCTGTATATGCATAATTTTTAAATAATTTTTATTTTACATATAAGAATGTAATTTTATTTTTTGTTAAACAGCAAATTGATATACAACACAAATTGATATATGTCGGTTCAATGAATAACCATTCTATTGATTATGATAATCATGCTCTATAGCTATTTTTACTAATATAGGAATGATTTTTTACTGCCAATATCCTAAATGGAAAGTTGATTTAATGAATTGTTCATAAATATTCAGGCAATTATCAGAAATTTAAAATCAAAATTAAAATTTTTGCTTTTAGAAATCTTTGTTATAAACTTTGTTTTAGGGTTCATTAACATTTTTTATGTATCCATTTCCATTCACCATAGTTGGCAAATAAATTCCTCCCCATGAGGCCCATAACTGTTTGGACCTAAAAATACAATTATATTAATTATCATAATAAAAATTTTATAATTGTTACAAAGAATAATATTATTTGTTTGGAAACTCATGAAAGTGATGTTCCCAATTGTTGGCATTTTTATAATTTTTTTTTGATTTTTAATTAATTATAATTAATGAATATAAATCATATTTTCATAAATTCTAAATTTTATTTAATACATATTACTTATTTTTTATTTATATTTTATTATTTATTTTTTATTTAAAATTCGATGGCAAAATTTGAACTATGCCCTTCAATTGTAGCAATCCAAAGTAATAAAGCAATATAAGTTATTTCGCTTATTAATTTGATAACTTTTTACTTGTAGTTATTAATATTTTTCAAAAATTGTAATTATTCTGAACAATACTCGATAACAGAAATATATAGGAACAAGGCTTTACTTAGAATCTACATGATAAAATAAATAGTTTATGGTAGTTTGAATAAATCCAACGAAATGAAACACCGTTAATTAGAAAATTAAACAGAAATTAATTTTATTCATTGGTATATTGAAAGTTAATCATTAAATAAAAATAATTAAAATTATTATAAGATCTTTTAATCAATTTATATAATCGTTTCTTTCTAAAATTAATTTAAAATTTTTACTTATTTTTAATTTAAGACTAAATAAATTAATTTATTTAATTCAAATTAAAAAATTTTTCTTTAATTTTATTTTCTAAATACGTCATGTAGAAATATAATATAGTATTGTTTTATCGTATAATTATTTTGCGGCGCTGAAAAGTGTAAATATGGCATATTATTCACTATAGTTTCGTTGCCTTTCCACTATTTCCTAGAATGAAGCTCAGCCCTTTTTGTAAATTCTCGCTCTAAAATTCTTAACTTAACAAAAACCTCAAAATGTATAACTGAACAAAAATAACAATAAAAGCCCAACTCCTCCGGACAGTTATTTTGCTTATTATGCCCCTCCGGACAAAACCTAAATGGCTCATTGAGCGAAACTCACAAAATGTCCCATCCTAATTTCGTCAATCTCAAAATGCCCAAGAGAGTAAAAATACTCAATTCGTCGAATTATAAAGTCATGTGCAATTTTAAAAACGTGATTATTTTTTTGTTAAATTTCAACCTTTTTTGGAGTTTTGTTGGTGTTAAATTATTAAATAAAGAATAATTATAATTATACGTATTTTCTAATCAATATTGATTTATTTCAATATTTAGCTAATTTTTGGCATTTTTTATTTTTTTTTTACATTTTTATATTTATTTACATAGTTTTTTGAATTAATTATTTAAAAAATTTTATTAAAAAAATTTTTTAAACCTTTCTGTACCCATCTTTGATAAAATGAAAACGAATAAGTATATTTTTTCTTTTTCGTACACAAATAAAATTTTATAAAGTGTGTAAATTATTTATTTAGCTTGAATTAATTATTGGTTTTTTAAATGAAATATTTTAATTTTTAAATTTATTATCAATCTTTTAATAAAATTATTTATTAAATTTTTTAATATACATACATATTTAACTATTAACTACTAAAATATGAATAAGAATAACGGATTGTCTCTAATACAAGCCCTGGGCTTCTATTTTTCAATACCCCTCATTGAGTGGGCTTCTATTGGGGCATGGGCTTCTATTGGGGCGTGGGCTTTTATTAGAGACAATCCGGTAATTTAAATGCAAAAAATTCGTTGTTGTGAAATATGTGGGAAACAAAGTGAAGGCAGAAATTATAATGTTATTAGTTGTCCAAGTAACGTTCTAAATTTTTTTTGTTATTCTGAAATTATTTGGGATGTTTTGTTCTTAACTTTATTTCTTAAGTAAAATAATTAAAATTAAAAGAAATTTTAAAGTTACATAATTCTTTTTCTTTTAAGGCTGTAAGCAATTTTTTCGGCGTACAGTTTTATATCAAAAGGTTGTCAATTGTAAACGAAATAAAAAGTGTGATATAATAAATGGTTGGTGTAATAATATTAATTAAAAATAAGTAACTGAAATTGTATTACTTATATCAGGTGATAAATGTAGAGGTTGCCGTTTTGACAAGTGTTTAATTGAAGGAATGGATCCTTTATTGATTAAAATTGATGATATAAATTGCCGAAAAGAATTTATTGAAATGTTGGAAAAACGTCGAAATAAATTACAACAAACAAAATCAAAAGATTTATATCATCAAGAACATAAAAAAACAATTTGTGTTATAAATAATAAAAAGTTCAATGAATATAAACAGTCAACAAGTAATCAAGAAATTTGTATAAGCAATAAATTATACTTTAATGACACAACAATTGGTATAATATTATTAAATAAAAAGGTTTTTAAAAATCCGGCATCACACATTATGTGACGTGGTCCAACTCTATATAGTTGATTTTAATTTTCATATATTCGCGACTCCGAAAAAAGTTTAGAGTAGAACAGAGGTTTGTCTTAAATTTAAGAATCTATCACAAAGCTCTTATACTGTGTCCAACCAAAATATTTAAAATATTTAAGTATAATTTATTTAACTTATTAAAATAATTTTGAAATATAATTCTTTATTAAAGGTCAACAAAATAATTTCATATCGTCTAATATAAATGCTGAAATCAGTCAAGTAAACAATTAAAAATAATATTTTTTTTGGAAATATTTTTTTACTTATAGTGGGAATTTTTAATTCAAATTTATGAAGCACAAAACCGAATTAGAAATTCATTTATGGATTATTATGAACAACAATTTTTATCTGCGGATTTTAATTCATTACAAGATATTCTACTTTTTGGGCCAAATATTATTACGAAAGCATCAGAATTTCCGGTAAAAATTAAACAATATTCTCAGAAAATATCAGTAATTTATGTGTGGAATGTTTGTCTTTTAAACTTGGATTTTCGTACGGTCCGTAATGTGTTAGATATAAATTCCGTTGCTAATAGTAATTATTGCTTATCACGCGATTTCAGCATACTCTCAACCAGACTTGCACATGGACAGGGATTTTGCTATCCATATTGTAGGACTTTTAAGGATAAGGCTGAGTCCGTAACCTTTCTAAATAATTTCAGACAACACAAAATAAGCTTTTTTACTTTTCTTTTTAAGTAAACAAAATAATATAAATTAATAACGAACGAAAATTAAATGGGGAGGGGTTTACAATATAAGAGATGATAAATTAATATATGGGGTCAAAATAAGGGCAGGGAAACGAGAGGAAATATAACACTATTTCTTTTTCGGCACGACAATATTCTGATACACTCTGTCCCTAAAATATACATCCACCTATATTTTGTGTCATAATTCCGTACCTACTTTCTTTTTATTTTTTCATAATATCAATATATAAGTTTACTGGAATTTTTGCAGATTTTTCCTAATGCTGGAAATAACTTTTTTGGAAAGTAAATATAAATGCTGAAATCAGTATCCGTCCGTATCAATCAGTATCCGTCCGATTTAAAAAAACTATCCATATCTGACATATATCCAAACACTATCCATATACGTCCATATCCGGATATATACGCGGATATCCTGACATTATTCGTACCTGGGTGCAAGTCTGCTCCCGACCTTGGGTTAGCTCATGCTCAATGATGTAAATAAATCTATTCATTTCATCCAAATACATATATTTACTAATTAATAATAGGAAATGCCAAAGCTTATTAGTTCAACTGAATTTTACGAACAAAGTGCACAATTCTGTCAATTTACTTATCGTGATGCTAAATATTTTCTTGTTCAGAAACTTGTTTGTATTGGAATTTTTAAAGCTTTACCTGTTTTTCCAAAACTTGATGTCAAAGATCAAGTTTGTTATTATTATTTATGTCAATTTCTTTCAAGTTACAACCTCTAAGAACTCCTGACTCCCGGTATTCCCGACTTAGGCCAGAATATTTTATACTTAAAAGATATCATTTTCTAAATTTAATAGTTATTTTTATTAATAGTTATTTTATGTTTTTCTAAATTAAAGAACATGAGATTTAATTAAACACACGTAGAATAGAAGTCATATTTACAGTGGCGGAAATTTAAATAGGGAAAGGGTAAACCCTATGTAATTCCGTTCATCTTTATCCGATCTGGCAGATCTAAATTTTAAAAAATAGCTTAATTCCTATCTCACTTGACATGTTGTTTTTTTCTCACATTTTTGTATGTTTTTTTTGTATGTTTTTTTCTCACATTTCGAAAACTTTTCGACCGGTCTAACAGGTACTACATTTTCGACTTTTCAGAGAAATTTTTTTGAAGTCTGTAAATTTTATATGTGATTCTCCTAAAGATTCTGAATACAATGCTAAAAACCGCATCCAAATCGGTCGAAATTCTACCGAGTTATGAATTTTTGAAAATCGAAAAACACCCATTTTTGCCATTTTTTGTCGATTTTTTTTGCGAAAATGGGTGTTTTTCGATTTTCAAAAATTCATAACTCGGTAGAATTTCGACCGATTTGGATGCGGTTTTTAGCATTGTATTCAGAATCTTTAGGAGAATCACATATAAAATTTACAGACTTCAAAAAAATTTCTCTGTAAAGTCGAAAAAGTAGTACCTGTTAGACCGGTCGAAAAGTTTTCGAAATTATTATAATTTTGAAAAACGCTGAAACATATCAAGTGAGATAGGAATTAAGCTATTTTTTAAAATTTAGATCTGCCAGATCGGATAAAGATGAACGGAATTACATAGGGTTTACCCTTTCCCTATTTAAATTTCCGCCACTGTATGCAAAAAAGATCTTTTTCTTAAATGCAGCACCGCCGCTCAATGAAATATAATTATAGAAATTTTTGGGAGAATATTTAAAATAAACTCATGCCTTTTTCGGTGTCTTCTGTTAATCTTATGACTGTTTTCAGGATTAAGTGAATGGGAATAACAGATTTAAATATTCACACAATTATTTTTGTAATAAATATGTTGCATGAGAGACTAAATAATTTAGAGAACCAATATTTTAAATTTTAATAATAACTTTATTAATTTAATAATACGTTAATGATTAAAGTTAGTTATTTTGGAATATGTTGAACATGCAGTATTATTGCTTTGCAGTTGCTTTGTTTCATATGAATTAAAATCTCGTACTATGATAGGAAAAGATGGGTTTTATCTAATGGCTGCTTTCACTGATCAATTTAGTTTTAAAGATGATAAAACGTAAATAAAAATATATTTAAAAAAATATTTGGTAGATATTTCGATTTTGATTCATCTTTTTAATTTAATTCGGAATGTAATTGGAAAAAACCCCCTAAGTCTTTTTTAAAAAATTATGTTATTTTAATTTTAAGTCTCTTCTCTCTGGCAAATAAAGCATTCAGTAAACCGATAGAACCTTTTTTTCGTATTGGAATTTCTAAAGAAGAAGTTAGTTTAATTTTGGCAATTACTTTTTTAAATCCAGGTATTTTAATTAGAATATTTAAAAATAATTTTAAAAAATTAAAAAAAAAGATATCCCAAATTTGTCAGAATCAGGGAGAAATATTCTTTCAAAGGAATTTTCTTATTATTCAAGAATGTTACTAAATTATTTACATAATAAATTGGGTATAGATGCTGGAACTAAAAAATATGCTGAATGTATTCATTTAATTTCAAATTCTTTTCTTGCAACAAATAACTTAATTTTATTAATGACATATCAAGAAGCTTTCTATAAACGCACACCAGTAAGCAATGTAATGCCAAATTGTCTTAAATATAAGTATTATGGTTAACAAATCTGAATGATAACAAAATCCGAAGTAGTATTGTTTGTGGATTTGCTATCAACTTAGAGTGCTTAATTCTTAATTCATATTAATTCTATCAATTTTTTCTATCAATATTTAATCTGCTTGCATTTATTGATTGTAATCAGAGCTTCGATCACGAATTCTAATCAATTATTTTTTGATGTTGTCTATCAAAGTTTAGATAAATTTTAATATTTTTAAAATTAATTAACGTTTAACCGGAATAATTCATTAAATATTATCTTTAAAAGTTAGTATAAACAATCATCAAAAATTAAATTTTATTCAATTTACAAGAAATATTAATTTAATAATCATCATTATAAAAAATTTGTGAATATAAAATATTAAATTTTCTTAAAAGATGTAGATTGACCGTCAGAATTTTTATTAATTAATTACAATTAGTTGGAAGTGTATTCAGCTGCGTTAGTCTTGATGGTAAAATAGGGTGATGTTAAATTAAGTTCCATATCTATTTTTAATAATATTAGAATGATTTTTTGCTGTCAATATCATAAAAGGCGATAATAAATTTAGGAAATGTTCATTATAATTATTTCAAGATTATGAATAATTTAAAAATTAATTTCAATATAAATATTTTCTGTCTTTAGAAATATCCTTTTGTTATAAACTTCGTTTTAGAGTTCATAAACATATTTTATTTAGGTATTACCTTAATTATACTTTAAAATCTAAGCATATTTATTAAATTTATATTTAAAAATTATATAATATATACTTTATATTTAAACAATTAAAAAATTAGAGTTATTTGACTTAAAAAAATATAAAATTATTGAGAATAATTAAGTTACAAGTATGATTAATAATTAAATTAATAGCATATATTAATTTAAAAATAAATTTATAAGCCCAGAAATACAGTAGCTTCGAGTATTTCGTCCCAGTAATTTTTTAAAATATTTCAATATCAATTAAATTTCAAATTAAATTTAAATTCCGAACACCATATATTATTTGAGTTTTTAAAAATTTAATTTATATTACTTTTTCGTATACTATTTCATTTAATATTCTATACTAGAATTTTATTTTCGTAATCATTATACCTAATTAACTTTCTTTATTTGAATTTTAAATATTAATTTAAAAATATAAATTTTCAGTTTATACATAGTATAGTATTATATAAATAAAAAATACAATTATATTAAATATCATAATAAAATTTTTTATGTTTATTACAAAAAATAATATTAGTTTAAAAAATTTGTTGGAAACCGTAAGTTTTTTGTTCCCTTTGTTGACATTTTTGTAAATTCATTTTTAATATCATTTTAATTATAATCAATAAATACGAATCATATTTTTATAAATTATAAATAAATTTAGTAATACTACTGTATATTTTTTAATTATATTTTATTTATTTTTTTAATTAAAATTTATGGCACAATTCGAAGATAAACTTTGTTATGCTTTAACTCTAAATTATTAAATAAAAAAATAATTTTAATTAGTATATTTTAATCAATTAGATAAAAACTTTTTTGTCATTGATAAAATTAATTTAAATTTTTTTAAATTTTATTTTGTTTAAAATTTTATTTGGTTTTAAATTAAAGCTAATTAAATTAATTTATTTAATTCAAATTTTTTTAAAAATATTTTTTTAATTTTATTTTTTAAATATGTCACGTAGAAATATAATTATTCTTATTTTATCATAGAATAAGTATTTTGTTGGCATTGTTTTTTCTACATTGTCGATATATTCGTTTCATGTATACTAGATATACTCCTGCGAAAAATCTAAATTTAATTTATTATTTATTTAAAAATTAATCTCTAATTCTTCAATCAATTTATTTTTACAGATTATTATTTTTTTAATCATATAATTGTTGTTGCTGAAGTTATCGTAAGTTTTTTGAAGCCCAGTTGTCCATTAGTGGCGTCAAATATGGTGTACATGTATGCCGTATTATTCACTGGTTTCATTTTTATTCACCATAGTTGGCAAATAAATTCCTGCCCATGAGGGTATATGTAGATACACTGCTTTGAAAAATATAAATTTAATTTATTAGTTATTTAAAAATTTATTCTTAATACTTAAAACAAAATGTGAATTCTTTGTGCTTGTTAAATTTAATCTTTAACATGTAAAAAAATTATAATTCTAAAATGGCTTCCTTGCACACTTCTTCCTTTTTGTAAATATTTTTTAAGTTTATAAAATTTAGATTTAATATTATTAGAATTATTTTAAAAATTAATGTTGTCTGAACTCGACAATTTAATTAATTAACTAAATTTTATTCTTTAAATTTAAACCTACAGTCGAATCGTGAATAAAAGCTTTATTTAATTTTACTTGAGATAGAAAGAGTAGATGATTTTAGGGAAATTGGCCAGTTTAAATAGGGGAAAATTACATCAGTATTTTAAGGAATAAATGTTAAATGTTAGAATTTAACAGGTGAAGATGACACATGGAAATAAAAAACGGTATTTTGGAATTTAAAGATTGAAAAATTGTGAAAATTAGAAAAATATGAACATAAAAATGTATTCAACAAAAAATGAGTAATTCGGAAAATGTCATTTAAATCGCATTAAATTATTTTATATGTCGATCCTCGACAAATGTCTAAATCCTAAATATTCGATATTTTTATGTAGCCAGACTAATTATTAACTGATAAAATAATTCTACTTTATTTTTTTTTAATTTTATTGAATTTTGATTTATCTTTTAATTTTAAAAATAATTTTTAATTTTTAACTAAATACTACATAAATATTATAGAAAGTTAATGTAATAAATTTATATTTATTTCTTCCTACAACAATTTTTAGGGCTAGGCTTATCTATAATTATGCACTAACAATAATAAATCAATTTAACTATAATAAAAATAATTACATTTTATTATCTTTTAAAATTTAAAGACAGTAAAACAAAAGGTTTAAATGATTGCTACTTAAAAACATTAAAAATAGAAGAATTTCTTTTGGCTTTATAGCCAACATATTTACTAAAAATTATCTAACAGAAGTACATCATGAAAAGAAAGAAGAATAGCCAAAAAGGCAAATGATTCACAAATATTACATTATTATCACAAAATTATTAAACTTTTTTTAAAATAATAAATTAATTAAATTTTCATTAAAATTTCATTGATATCTTTTTTCAATAAAGAGGTTTTGTTCATCATCACTATCTAAGACTGATCTCCTCTATCAATTGAACATCTCTTCTATTGCTTACTCTAAATTAAATCTCATTTTTAATTATATATAATTTTAAAATAATAATTATAAAATAATTATTAAGGATCTCAACTTTAACGGCAATTGATTTATTTATAAAATTTATTTTTTTTTAATTTTTATAATTGATTATTAAACAAATAATTTTTTCTTTTGGAAAAATTAATTTTTAATGGTCGATGCATATTCACGTTACCCATTTGGATTTGAAATGCATAGCCCAACCTCAAAGTTCTATTATAGAAAATTAAAAATTTTATTTTCAATGTTTGGTCAATTCAAAATGTTTGATTAGTGACAACGGTCCGCAATTTGTTTCTCTCGAATTTGAAAGTTATTTGGAAAATTCTGGCATAATCCATTTAAAATCTTCACCTTATCATCCCTAATCAAATGGTCTATGTGAAAGATTCGTAAGAACATTTACTTATAAAAACTGAGTAGTAAAAATGGCAGAAAATTATGTTTTTTATTCTATACTTTTTTATTAATGTTTTCGAAGATTATAATTCATCAGTTATATTACTATTTAAAATAATAGAATATAATTTTTTACTACCCTGAAATGCAAATAAATTTTTAATGTATTAAATATCAAACTATTAAATATATAATTTTGAAATTCTTAAAATTAATCAAATTATAGAATGCTTCTGTGCGGTTTTAACACAACATTCGTGTAGTTCTTTATACATAGAGACTCACTTTATAAATTTAGTTATTAAACAAAAAATTTAAATTCTTCTCTACCAAATCTTAATATGAAAATTCAATTAAACTCAAAAAATTTCATCTCTAAAATTATTGCAATGTTTAATTCATCATTTTTAAATTTTTAATTGAATTTTTTCTGTTAATTTATGTATGATAGTTAATATTAAAATAAGGCGTTGTAAATATGCATATACCCTCAAATTGTTTTTTACTTGATTTCCTCAAATTAATTCATTAATTTTTTATCAGAAAATTTTTTATTAAATTAAATATATATCTCTTAAAAATAAATTTATTTTAATTAACTGGTAAAAGGATCAAACGCAAAGGAAAAAAATTTTTCAGAATTTCTCGTTATTTTTATTTATTTATAGAAATAATATAGAAAATTTTCATTGAAAATTATGTTTATTGAAAATATAGAAAATTTTTATTGAAAAATTTATTGAAAAATTTTTTAAATCATTTTAAACTGGTCAGCAATAATATATTTAGTTATATTATTTTATAATTATTTTAATAATAAGATATAATTTACATGATTTTGATCAACGAAACTATCGGATAATTTTTTAATAATTTTTTTCATTAATTTTTGTATATCAATAAAAACAATTAATTTAAATTATTTAATTATTCTAAATGTTTTATATAGATAATTTTTTAGTTGAACATTTTTTTAAATATTCTTTTTAATATGGTGCATGTGATTCTTTTCGAAATACGTTGTTCCATTTATTTTAAAAAATTTTATATTTCATTAATATATTTCTATAATAATATATATTTCATTAATATTATTTCAATACCAGTGCATATTTTTTTTATAAAAAATACAATTATATTAATTATCATAATAAAAATTTTTATATTTATTACAAATGATGTATGTATGTACATATTAATTTAACATTTGTTCCGAAACCGTAAGATTTTTTTGTTCCCACTTCTTGGCATTTTTGTAAATTTATTTTCAATATTATTTTAATAAATTATAATCAAAGTAAGAGCGAGGTAAAAGTTTAATCCCGGGCAGGCTTCGATCCTGCGACCTCCTGGCAGTTATTGCTAGGCGCTTTCGCTCACCACGTACAGGTGCTCTACCAACTGAGCTACCGGGACCCTGCTTTCACCTTCTCTTTTATTAGATCTTAAACCCCCGCAGTCAGCGTTTTAAATGCTAGCCAGCTGGATCTTCTCTCTTTCTCTGCCTTACATCTCCATCCCCACACTAGACCGGTCCCTCGGTCTTTGCGCCCAGACCGATCAACCGGCGATCCAGCTGGAAGCAAGTGGGGTTGCCGCCTGGGAGCACCAGTAAGAGCGAGGTAAAAGTTTAATCCCGGGCAGGCTTCGATCCTGCGACCTCCTGGCAGTTATTGCTAGGCGCTTTCGCTCACCACGTACAGGTGCTCTACCAACTGAGCTACCGGGACCCTGCTTTCACCTTCTCTTTTATTAGATCTTAAACCCCCGCAGTCAGCGTTTTAAATGCTAGCCAGCTGGATCTTCTCTCTTTCTCTGCCTTACATCAATAAATATGATTTATATTTTTATAAATTATAAATTTATTTTAGTAATACTAGTACATTTTTTTATTTATATTTTATAATTTATTTTTTTAAATTAAAATTTATGGCAAAATTCGAAGATTAATTTTCTTATGATTTAACTCTAAATTATTAAAAAAATAATTCTAATAGTATTTTTTAATCAATTAGTTAAATATTTCTGTCACTGATAAAATTAATTTAAAATTTTATTTCGTTTTAAATATAGACTAATTAAATTAATTCATTTTATTCAAATTAAAAAAAAATTTTTTTTAATTTTATTTTTTAAAAGTGTCATATAGCCTATAATATATGTCACATATAATAGCCAAACCTATTTATAAGTTAATAAATAAAATAAATTTTAACCAATTCCAGAAATTGAAAGCAGCCTCACATCCTATATTAGCTGCCGATTTCATATAATTTTGTAAATTTTATAAAGTGATTTTAATATTATTAGAATTATTATTATTTTAAAAAGTATGTCCGGCGACATATTCCAATTTTTATTTGTGTTAATCTCAATAGTTAAAAAATTTGATAATTTTTCTAAATATCCATAGATAGGTAATTTATTAATTTATTTATTTTACTCATAATTATTAATATTTTTATTTAAATTTATTAATTTTTATTTATTAAGTTAATTTAAATTAAATTTTATTTTTACAAATAATATATTTTTACAATAATTTATTTTACAATAATTTCTTAATAATTTTTTAAACAGGATTAACATGTCTATCTCTTAGTTTGAGATCTTGGGAATTTAATTAATCATTATAAAATTTATAATGAAACATTTATTAATTATTTAATAATTTAAAATTATAACAATTATTTTCCATATTAAATTTTACTATTATTTTATAAAGGTTATCATCATAAATATTTAAATAACATCGATCAATAATTTTTAATCTTTTTTGATCTTGAAAATCGCTACGCATAATGCATAATGGTTCCCATCGATGTATAAATTTCATATTAATTTTATAAAATTTATTTTGATTCTATTTGAATAAATATTATCAAATAAATAAAGCTGAATTAAATAACTTTAATTTGTAGTTTCAAATTAAAATAATATATGTAAATTTGCGTTTCTATCATCACCAGGTTCAGATCTTATGTTTATAATGAACCGTAGTATTATCATTTATTGTTAATAAATCAGAAATAATTTTTGAAATTTATTTTTAAGTGCTAACATTGTTGATCTTCTAAATTTGAATAATGTTGATAATTTTAATAGTTTAAATTTAATAGTAAAGGGTGAGTATTTTATTTTATATTTTTTTATATTTATTTTTATGTATTGAATACAATCTTTTAAAATATGTACATATTTGTATGCAATATTTGTATGTAATTTTTTCCTAAAATGATAAATTTGGGGGAATTTAGACTCTATAATTAATTTCCTTAATAGTAAATTATTATTACTTCTAATTCTTCAATCAATTTATTTTTACAGATTATTTTTTTAATATCTAATTGTTGTTGCTGAAATTATCTGTAAGTTTTTTGTAGCCCAGTTGTCCATTAGTGGCGTCAAATATGGTGTACATGTGCGCCGTATTATTTGAATTGGCATTTCCCTGGTTTCCATTTCCTGACTATAGTTGGCAAATAAATTTCTCCGCATGAGGCCCAGAACTGTTTGGACCTAAAAATACAATTTTATCATAATAAACATTTTATACTTGTTAAAAAGAATAATATATATTTCAAAAATTTGTTCGGAAACACCTGATAGTGATGTTCGCAATTGTTGACATTTTTGTAATTTTTTTGATATTTTAATTAATTATAATTAATAAATATATATCATATTTTTATTTATATTTTATTATTTATTTTTTACTTAAAATTTAATGAATTTTAGCTTTCTCTGTTTCAAATCTAATTATTAAATATATAAAAAACTTAAGTATAGTATTATGTTATCGTATAAATTATAATTATTTTGTTGCCATTGTTTTTTCTGTTTTGTCTATATGTATATTATTTTTATGTATAGATACACTGCTGTAAAAAATATAAATATTATTATTTATTTAAAAATTTATTCTTAATACTTTAAACAAAATGTGAATTCTTTATGCTTAATAAATTTAATATTTAACATGTAAAATAAATTATAACTGTAAAATGGCTTGCACAAATCGATTGCCATGTTGTTGCGATTTAATTTTTCACTAGATATAAATTATCCTTAAATAATACAAATAATTGATTCCACAACATCTCAATCTTAAAAATATAGATTAAATTTGTTATGGTAAAATATCGCTGTTGCCATAATTTTTAAATAATTTTTAAACATGCTTACGATAGTCTACTAATTCGTAAATTTTGAAATCAAATTATAATTTTATTTTGATTTTATTAATGTTATTAGGAAGATAATTTATCAAAAATTTAATGATTATTTAAAATATATATTTGAATATTAATTATTTACTTATTAATTGAAAAATATATTTATCAATTATTATGCACATTAAATTCTAATTATATTGCTAGAGATTATCAGTCTAAATTATCAAATTACCTAAACAAGAGAAGAGTGACGAATTGTAAAAATAAGAAAAATATATAAATACAAATGTACTTAACAAAAAATGAGTAACTTGAAAAATATCATTTGAATCGCATTAAATTATTTTTATATGTCGATCCTCGACAAACTTGTAATTATTAAATGATAAAATAATTCTACTTTATATTTTTTTTAATTTTATTGAATTTTGATTTATCTATTAATTTTAAAAATAATTTTTATTTATTATTTTTTATTTATTATCTAAATACTATTATAGAAATTTAATTTAATAAATTTATATAAATATTTCTTCTTACAACAATTTTTAGTGGAATGCTTATCAACAATTATTCACTAACAATAATAAATCAATTTAACTATAATAAAAATTAATTAAATTTTATTATCTTTTAAAATTTAAACACAGTAAAACAAAAGGCTTAAATGATTGCTACTTAGAAACATTAAAAATAGAAGAATTTCTTTTGGCTTTATAGCCAAATATTTACAAAAAAATTATCTAACAGAAGTACATCATAAAAAGAAAAGAAAATAGCCAAAAAGGCAAATGATTCACAAATATTAGATTATTGTCACAAAATTATTTAACTTTCTTTTAAAATAATACATTAATTAAATTTTCGTTAAAATTTCATTAATTTCTTTTTTCAATAAAGAGGTTTTATTCTTCATCATCACTATCTAAGACTGATCTCCTCTATTACTTGAAGATCTCCTCTATTGCGTACTCTAAATTAAATCTCTTTTTTAATTATATATAATTTTAAAATAAAGCAATTATTAAGGATCTAAACTTTAACGGCAATTGATGTTATTTATAAAATTTATTTTTTTAATTTTTTATAATTAATTATTAATTAATTAATTTCATAATGTATATAATGAATTAATTAACTAGAATTTAATAATAAAAATCTAAATAAAAGTTTTAAAATTCCATTTATTGGCCTGAACAATTAATTATGCTTTTTTGGTGAAAGTCACAATGCGCTCCATAATTTTTGAACATGGAAATTCCATATTTTTTTCATCTAATATTAAATCAATATAAGTTTTCATATTTTATAAATTAACGTATGTACAAATGTGTTAATTTTAATTAATTTATTTTTTAAATTTAAAATTATCTAAGGAAATATTTTTTTAATACAAGAAGATTTTTATTTTTTATCTATTTAAATAAAAATATATATAAATATAATAATACTTTTGATTATCGTATAATGTTAAAATTTATGTACAAATTTAAATTTATTCGCTTCTTATGTATATTTTTCTGTTAGATCTAAATTGCTCTACAAGGTTATGTTTAAATTTCATTTAGAAAATTTTATTTTAGTATAATTGCTGTATAGTCTAGTACAATTTTTAATTGTTATATGTCTGAGAAGATTGTGCAAGTAAGTCGTATGATTGTGATCAATTATATTTTATCAAATGTAAAAAAAATATATTTATCAATATGATTGCCTATTTATTATGTAAAAAAATTATTGATATTTCATTTTATTTTTTGATACAATTGTTATCGTGGTTATCTACTAATTAATTTTATTGTTATTTAAAAAGAATTACAATTTATAAATTAAAACTATTAGAGAAAGAAATTAATATGTTTAACATAATTTATTAATTCATACTTATAATTTTCTTGATCTGTATTAATAAAAAATCTTGATGGAGAATTTAATTACAAATTTTTCAAAAAGCTTTAAAAATCTAAAAAAAAGATAGGTAATTAAATAATAAATAAAATTTATATTTATTTTAATAATAATTAAACACAATATTCAGAAAAATTTGGATTAAAATGTTAGAATTACTATTGAAATTAGATAATTATTAGATGCAAAATTATCGAAAATTAACACAAAAAACATCTTATTAATATTATACATAATTGAATAATAATTATACATAATTGAATAATAATTATACATAATTGAATAATAATTTATAATAATATCAATTATATTGTGAGTTTTATAACAAAATAATAATTGATATAATTATAAAAAGAATTTTGAAAATAAAATTTCAAAATCCTTATAGTTATATAATTTATTAATGATGAATTAAAAGAACTAATAGCTATTAATGAGATAAGTTGCAAGCATTGCAACAAATTAATTTAAAATATTAGCAACGTAAATAAAATTAAAATTAATGAACATTTTATTTACTAAAAATAAATAAACACTTTAAATGAACACATTATGGCAATTAAAAATTTTTATCAGCATTTCAACAAAATTACTTCTTCAATCGTATGCAAAACAAAGAAAAGAAAATGCAATTTTAATTTAGGAAATTTTGTTAAGTTAGATGTACATATGTATATATAATTAAAATCAAATAATTATAATTAAATATTTCAATATTTCAAAAGAAATATGTTAGACGCAGAGAATTTAATTTTTTACCATAGCCAAATGTTCAAGTATATATCGAAATTAGATTTTTTAATTTTCAGTATTAAATACATTAATCATTTTAAATTATTTGATCTAAAATTTTTCATTTAGTTATCTAGTAATGTAAAATTTTGTAATCTAAAACTCTTCAACTTTTTTGATAAAAACAACTGTTGAGCAATTATAATAGGTGAATTTTTTAAATTAATTTATTATCAATTAATTTATAAATATAATAAATATTTGTATTATTATAAATATAATTATTTGTTACCCGGTAATTCTAAGAATACAATTGATAGACTAATTCTAAGAATAATTGATAGACTGGCCAACATTAATTTTTAGAAATTAATATATATAATTATCACTTTTAACTATGTATATTAAAAATAACCATATATATATATATATATATATCATTAAAAATAACCATATATATCATTTAAATAATGTGAAAAAGTATCACCACTAAGATATTTTATCACCTTCCTACCTCTTGTAGGGAAATCAAATTAAATTTAAACTTCTAAATTCTATAAATTTCAAATATTTTAAACTCCAACTTTAATTTCCAAATTTATTTTAATCTATTTCCAAAGAAAATTATTTATTAATGTCTAGAAAGAAACAAAAAAACTAGAAAAGTGAAAAGAGTGAAAAAAGAAAGTGAATATTTCTTTAAAATTCTTTACTTTTATTTGACTTAATGATTCATCTTTTTAAATTTATATTTTATATTTTCTTTATTTTCAATTTTCGTCATCCTTTGATGACAAATAACTTATATATCATTAAAAATATCTATATATATATATATATCAATTCATTATATTTTTGAATAATAAAATATTATCAAATAATGTAATATTTTAATTGTTTCATCAGAATCTCTAAATCAAATTTAAATATGGATCTATATTTACTTCTCAGATCCATATTTACTTATATAATAAATATCAATCAAATTATTATTTATACTTAAAATGTTGAATAATTATAAATATCTATATAACTTTTAAAATAAATAAATTTAGTATGTTTGAAATTTTTTGATAATAATTTTATCTGTAGTAATTTTCGTTGTCAATATCCTTCATGTACGAGTAATAAAGTAGAATAGGTATTCTACTAAATTTATATATAAATTTTTATCTAAAAAATAATTTTGAAATAAAAATATGTATAAATTTTATGTATCTGATCAATTTTTTTCTGAATTTAAAACGAATTATTTTTGATTTTCTTTGCCGATTGAATTTTTATGCTGACAGAATAAGAAATAAAAATCAGAAAAATAATAGCAAAAAATAAAAATTGTTTATATTTTTTAATTTATTTTTATGTAACAATATGGGTTTTACCAAAATTTCTTTTGATTTTCCTGTTACAAATTTGCAAATATATTTTTTGTATGCTTTATTTTTGATATTTTATCTTATTAAAATGTTTGTTCTTATTTTATTTAGTCAAAAGTTTATTTTAAACATATACAAATAACTTTTATTATTAAAATTTTATTGCATTAAATTTTATTGCTTAAATTGTGAATCAATCGAACTTTGAGCAAGCTTAGTTAGTAGCAAACAATTTTTAAATTTTAGATTATATATTTATTTATTATTTTTGAAAAAATTAATTAACATTTTGATAAAATTTAAATTTAGATACTAGTTTAGTTCATCACATATTCCTGTGCAATTTCTTTAAATGCAGTTGTGCACCAAACAAATGTGATGAAGCTCGCAACATATATTAAATTAAAAATACGTTTAAAAAATATTAGTTATAGCCAGACATGCTCATGGATACGGATATGGATACAGATAATACCAAAATTCCAGCGGATATCCGCCTGTATCCGTCTGTATCCGCCGTATTTATCCGGATACGGATACCAAAATCCGTATCCATGTTCTAGTCTGGTTATAGCTATAAAATATTAGCTATTTAATTATTAAATGTGGTGCGGCTAGACATAATTTTTTATTTAGATAAAGTTATGTACTTATTACAAAAGTAAAATTTAAACTCACATATTTATCTTCTATTTATTAAAGTCTTCTTTTTTATTATAATAACTTCAATTATTAAGTTCAATTATAAACTTCAATTATAAACTTGAAATACCAAACTTGACCCAACAACGGAGGATGTTGACTCTGTTAATTCCCCAAATCCATTCATATTGATCTTAATCCCTTTATATCATCCATTGGGACTCAACTTTACAGCGCTCAGGCGAAAATTTCGAAAATAAAAATTTCGGTTCCGGTTCCGGATACCCGAAATTTTCGGTTCGGATATCGGTTCCGGTTCCGGATATCCGAAATCTTCGGTTCGGATACCGGTTCCGGTTCCGGATATCCGAAAATTTCGGTTCGGATATCGGTTCCGGATATCCGGAGATTTTCCAGGAACCGCCATCCTTAGTCAGAACGCATGGTTAATTATTTTAGGTATTTAATTTCTCGATTTTTATATTAGGTATTTATCATTTATTTCTATTTATAAAATAATGCTATTGCTAGGGTTGAATGGTGAATTATAAATTAGGGAATAATTCACACGTTTTTAATAATAATTTTAATAATAGAAGATGCTGTTTACAAAATATAACTTTTCAAAATTTTGTTTTTAATTCAAAGACTTGTAATTTTATCTTATTGAATAAATTATTTCATAATTCATAATTATTTTATATTAATATTACTGAATAATATTTAAAATTATTTTATATTAATATTCTTTAAATCCAAATTAATAAAAAAATAATTTCGATTTGAAATACATATTAATTAATTATCTAATTTTAATATTATTTAAATATTTTTAATTTTAATCATCATTTTTAACATGTCAGCATTATGAATTATGAAATAATTTATTCAATTTTGAATTAATTATTACTACTTATATTTGATTAATTTTATTAATATGAATAAATTTTTATTTAATTTATTTTAAATATTTTTGATAATTTTGTTTTTCAAAAATCTATTAAACAATATGTGTTAGTAGTTTTTTGTTTACCTCAGCCTTTGTCCATATAACCTGAACGGAGTAAACACATATATACTAAATACAAAATTATAATAATTTTGTGCAAATTATATATTTATAAAATTTGGAATTAGAATTGTGGTTTTTCAAAAACTATAAAATATAAAGGATAATTAAAAATAAATAATAATAAAGCTAAATATGAAATAAAATTAATGGAATTATGTTGACAATATCTTTTATATATATATTTTTAACTTTAAATCTCATTGTTAAATCAATATTTCATACTTTATCATGATTATTTATTAATCAAGCTTAAAAAAATAATTTATGAAATTTTTATTTAATTAGTTCGAAATTATAACTTTTGAATTTTATTAATTTATATAATTTATTTTAAAAATTATTCTTAACTTTTAGTTTATAATAATATATAAAATATAATAAATTTTACTATTTTTTGTAAATCATTAAAATTTGCTCATTTACAAATTTTTATATGTTGATTCGAGGAATTTATCGTTATGAAATATAGGGTAGTAAAGCATGGTAATAAATTATTGTAGTTTTTGTGTAAACAATTAATTAAAGTTATTGCTCATTTACAATATTTTAATTTATTTTCGTAAATAAAGCGTATTTCTGAATGTATTGTAATGTAAAAGTATTAAATGTAAAAGCCAGTATTTCTGAATGCGCTTTCATTGCTAACTGAAAAAATTCGTATATAAATTTATAATACATATTATTTTATTTACATTAATTCTACTTAATTAAATTAAATATTAATTAATGAAATTTAATTTATATTTTAACCTTGATTATTTCGTGTTTAATATTGATATGTAAAAATTAAATGCAAAAACAAATAATTTAAATTTTCTATATTTAATTAATAATTAAATTTTCATACATATACTTTTAAATTTGTTCTAATTTGTAACAAACATGTTTTTCAAAAATAAATTTTTACAAATCTCATTGGTAACTAATCTCATTGTTGTTTGAATTTTTACATAATATTTATATTTATTTTACAATTTTTCAAAAAAAGTTAATTTTTATACATATTTATATTTTAAAATAAAAAAATAAAATTTAATTTTAAACAATTAATTCTAAAATTTAAACATGTCTAGACGTGTTTATAATGTTTATTCTATTCTTTTGCGGTCTACATCTTTTACGCATTTAGTGCAGGTTTTGTCTAATCTTTTATTGAATGTCTTGATGTTTATTTTTGCATTATAAATAATATACAAATTTTTTTATTTTAAATATATTTTATTTTTAAAATATACTACAATAAAAACTACTTATTATTGCAGTCACAAATTTGCTGCTCCTGCACTTTGGCCATTTCTTTCAATATCAGCCTTAAATCAAATTTCTATATTAATTAAAATAAATCATAACGTAATATAAATTTAAATATATTTTTCTATCTATTTGATAAAATTATTGATGCTATCCTTCCTAGTTTAATTTCCTGATCTATTTTTGTAATAAAAAATTACATTATTATAATAAATAAAATTATTATTTGAAATATTTATTATCATCAATATTATAAAAAATAAGAATAAAATAAAATAACTTTTTTATAATAAAATAAATTAAATTTTTATAAAAATCTAAAACTTCACAATCTATATTTGTTAATTATACTAAAATTATTAGATATACTTTTTAATCTACAGTATCAAAATACTTTTAGAATGCATCATAATTTTTGTTTTATTAATCTTATTTTTTAAATTAATTGTTTTAGCTAGATACTCAACTATTATGTATTTATTAAATTAAAAATAGTGCAAATTATTATATGCTAATATATGCTAAATGGTAATGTACTATTTTATTTTTTAAAATTATCACAAATATATCTTAGTTATTTTTTATAATACTTTAAATATATTTTATGAAAAATTAATAATAATTTATGTATATCATTGTACTTGATATTTTTGAACTTTAAAATTATAGCTAATATATTTATAAAATATTCTATATATTTTATATAAAATATTTTAATTAATTTTTTTGTTAATTTGTTAACGTTATTATTATATATAAACCAGTGATCTAGATATTAATTTTAATTGTGTCAATAATCAACATACACACGAGATCCAGAGAATTTGACTTCTTTTAAGAAGCTCTCCATTGACACCCAAATCTCCTTTTTCTCCTCGCTAACTTCATTTTCAAGTTCAAAATTTCTTTGATAAATATTTATAAAAATTTGATAAAAATTTCAAAAATCCATTAATAATTTATTTTAGAAAGAATGTAAATCCATGTTCTCTGCTTATACAGTTTAGTTCTAACTCTGTATTAAACACCCTCATATTTTTATTTAAAAAATGCTTTGTAAATATTTTTTGTAACCGATTTATAAATCTTTAGAAACTGCCTCACAGAAGCATAAAAAAATCTATGTAAATTCTGTGGAAATTTACATAGATTTTGATGATTTCTATTAAGTATGTTATGTTTAATTAATTGAATTATATTAATTTTATTTTTAATAGATAAACATTATTGCCGATATCTACGTCCACTTTATTTTAACTTATATATTTTATTAATTAAATATTACATTATTAATTAAAAATTATTATTTAACATATGTATTAGCATTCAATATTATTAAAATCAAGAAAATTTTCTTTATTTATTATTAAAATAAAGAAAATTATGTATATATTTTATATTTAATAGACATTAATTAAGTATTAAATTTAGAATGTTGCAAATTAGTTTTCTAAATTTGAGAATTATTTAAACTAGATAGTAAACCTATATTTTTGTAATTATGATAAATATAACCCAATAATTCTCTAATTTATTTTAAATATATTACAATAAAATTTATGAATTTTTCGAATTGATCGAAGTATTGCAACATTTTCAATTGCGAGTACTCGAATTGAGCAGATTAATTATTTTATAAAGCAGATTTATTTTTAGATTATTAAAAATTAAATAAACTACATATAAATTAATTACTTCATATGTTATTTAAATACATAGACCATATGCAATACTAGAGGATGCATTTTCAAAAATATCGATAAATTTAATACTATCATTTAAAATTATTATTAGACATGATTTAAATTTTTTTAAAATTTTTATTTTTTAAATAAAGTTTAAAAAACAAATGAAAAATTTTATCAAAATAATTCTAAAACTTTCACAAATTAAAATATTATTAAATGTGATTATGAATTCTATTTTTCTTAATTACACTCGGCATAAACAACAAATGATGCTTGATAAAGCTTCAGCTATAAATTTATGCTAATTAACCATATTAGACCGGAAAGTTCTCAGATTCATCCAATAATTTGTGCAATATTTTTCAAGTTAATTTATAACGATCACGAAAATCATTCATAGTTATAATGATGAATTAATTAGAAATGTTTTATAAAATTTAATATTATTATAGCTTATTTTATAGAATCAAGTTCTATTATATTTTGTTATGTTATATCTTCATCAAATTATAATATTTAGTTATTAAAACATAATTATATAAGATAATGAAAACTTTGTTTTATTTATTAATATTTATAATTATTTTAATATTAATTTCTATGTCTAGCTTTTAATATAAAATTTAATGTGTTAATTCTAAAACTATATTTATAAATAAAAAAAACTTTATATTTATAAAAATAACTAATATGTATACTCATTTTTTTATCTTAAATATAAGTATTTTATTTTTAAAATATGCACAATAGAAACTCTACTTATTATTGTATTAACAATGTAGTAACAACTTGGGCCAAGTCTTTCAATATGAGACTGAAATCAAATTTTTATTTTAATTAAAATGTATTTTATGGAATACGAATTTAAATTTAAAAACAATTTTATAATTACAAGTAGTATAATTCTATAATTCATTGAAAATATAAATTCAAAGAATCGTGTTTTATTATTTTTTTATTATTTTGTGGTATTTCACTCAAAACTTTAGTTATTTATATTTTAATAATAAATTTACTATGCTTAATATAGCATCAAGGATTACAAATCTTCCAATCGGAGAAGATATCTCAATGTATTTAGGCTAATAATTTGGTTTTTAATCATTATAGGTTATTTAAAACATTATTACTTGAGATTTTTTTAATATTTATAATCTATTTTCAATATAGTCTATATATAAGCTTGAATTCTAAATTTCCCTAATATAATATATAAAAATATTTTATTTTATATTGAAAAACAAAGAAGAATGAATGAGAAATGAAAAATATTTCTTTTTAAATAAAAAGAAATAACAAAAAATAAAAATGTGTGTCATAGCAAAAAAATAAAAAATAAAACTTCAAAGTTCTTTTTCTTTGTCATATTTGATGACACTTGAATTCTAAAATTATTTATAAAGTATAAAAAGTCAATGTTCTAAGACAAAGTTATTTTTGATTTAAAAGTTAATTCTATAGTGAATTATACAAAGTTTATTCTACAGTGTAAATTATATTTTCTGGATTTAATGTTCTATTTTTACTTTTATTAATCTTATCATTAAATTAATTTATAAATTATATGACTTGTGGTGTTAAAGATTTAGCAAGACATACTGGTTCTAATAACGAATTATTAATACAAATTAAAATATTATTAAATGTTTTTATGAATTTTATTTGGAGTATATTCAAATTTATACTCCAATTATGTACATATATCGAGTGATTTATTAAACTTATTCTAATTCCTTTACTTGTAATTTTGTATATTCAAATTTTTTAACCAAATTTTTAAATAAATTTAATATATATTTATAATATATTCATTTACTAAGTTTGTCAAAAATTTATTTTTATTATTGCTGCATCTGCTACGATGGCCAGATTGTCCGCATAGTTGACTTTTGGCATATATGTATTTACTTACAATTGTACTTACATACGCCTCTAACATATGTTTATTAAATTCTGTAGTTATTAAATTATTAAATTCTTCAAGACTCTGTTTAGTTTTAATATATTATATTTAATTAATATTTATTACTTTTATTCAATTATATGTAATTTTATAAAAAAACACATAAATTAATATTCTGATGCACCAATTTTTATATATTCGCTATATTTTTGTTAAGATGCTCATCAAAGCTATTTAAATTTATCATTTTTTATTAAGATTATATCGATTTTAAATGAAGTAAATTATAATTTATTTAAGTATTTTTTTATTTTAACTAATCTATTTAAATTTTTTTAATATTAACATGCTTCCTCATACAGCGTGGATTTGAACATTATTTAATAATGTTCTCTGCACAAACAATAGATGATGCCTGATAATTGCCTCAGATATAAATGCATGCGAATTATTTTCCATATAAGACTGTAAAGTTATATTAAAATTATATTTGAATATAAGGTACTTTTCCGTTATGACGTAACCCCCTAAATTAATGTTCAAAATGTCATATATAGGGAAGAAAAGGTGCTGAGTCGAATGGTACCACTCTTTTTTTACGGAAATTCCTGTGGACATAGATATAGGGCTCGAAATGGCCAAAAATCATAGGGGGAGTAAGCTCAATTTTGGGGTAAAAAATTCAATTTTGCAAATGATAGCTCATTCGAAAGAGCTCCTCGAGCTGAGTAATAACACCGAAATCAGTTCGAAATCTTGATTTTGAAACGAGATAAATAAGCTCAAAATGGTCAATGTAAATCTATGGGGCGTCGGTGAGCCGCTTTTGCAAAAACCCGCGCGAAAGTCCTCTATGGTTTTTGACCATTTCGAGCCCTATATCTCGGTCCACAGGCATCTCTGGTTAAAAAGAGTGGTACTGAACGACTCAGCACCTTTTTCTACCCTATATATGACATTTTTAACATTAATTTAGGGGGTTACGTCATAACGGAAAAGTACCGAATATAAATAGTTGTTTCGGAATAGTTTTGCTGGAATAGTGTTTTATAAAGCATTTTATTATTAGTTGATATTAATATTTATTTGCAAGATTCACAAGTGAATTAACAATCTGTAGGCCGCCGTATAATTTTTAAATGAATGAAGAATTTATTTTTCTTTCCTAAATTCAATTTAGTTACATGCAATTATTCTAAACTTTAAATCCACTTTTTGAAATGATTTTCAGTATTTTTTATTAAAATATGTATTTTATTAAAATATGTTCATAGTATTTTTTACTAAATTATGTACAATATTTTTATCTATTTTTATAGAAACATGTTTTCAACAAACATGTTTTTCAAAGATTATTTTTTACAAATCTCATTATAATTTGAATTTTTACATAATATTCATATTTATTTTACATTTCTTCAAAAAAAAAAGTTAATTTTTATATTTATATTTTAGAATAAGAAAATAAAAATATTTTATAAATAACAATTAATTCTAAAATTTAAACATGTATAAACGTGTTTATAATGTTTGTTTTATTATTTTGTCTGTCTACATCAATTGCACACTCATTGCAGGCCTTGTCTAATCTTTTATTAATGTTTATTTTAGAATTATAAATAAAATACAGATTTTTTCTATTTTAAAATTATTTGATTTTTAAAATATTCTACAATAAAAACTCTACATATTATTCCAGTCACAATTGCTGCTCCTGCACTTTGGCCAGTTCTTTCAATATCAGCCTAAATTCAAATTTATATGTATATTAAAATAAATCTTAGCGTAATATAAATTTAAATATATTATTCTATCTAACTGATAAACATTATTACTGATATCCACATCCGTGTTTAATGTCACTGATGTTCTATAAAAATTACATTATTCATATTAAAATTATAGTTTATATGTATTATGTATTAGACATTCAATATTATTAAAAAATAAGATAAGGTGAAATGATATAAAGAACTTCACAATCTAGAATTTTAAATAGTATATATTTATTAATTATAAAATTCTTAAATTTATTCTTAAGTTTATGCATTGATGCAGTGTCTAACACATGAAGCCCCTGTTTGGCTAATTTATACATATTGATATTATCTTATTTATATAATTTTTTAATTAAATAATTTTTAAACGTTATATACCATTTAATGTGTTTATGAATTAAATTTAAATTTAATGCAGGTTGCAACATTGAAAAATGATAATTTTCGCCAAATATTAAATTATAAAATAATGTATTATATAAAATAATGTATTTATCATTTTTCGATAAAAAATAAAAATTTTTATTATTTTTCGATACATTATCATTTTTCGATAAAAATGATTAATACATAAGTATATAATTTATTTCTAACTCATAGCAACGACTGACTTCAATGTAAAGTTCCTCCTCATAATCTCATATGATTAATTTTTATAATTAATTTTATTTTGCATATAAGTCTTTAAGTCTTTCAATATCAGCCTAAACTCAAATTTCTATATTAATTAAAATAAATCTTAACGTAATATAAATTTAAATATATTTTTCTATCTAACTGATAAACATTATTACTGATATCCACATCCGTGTTTAATGTCACTGATGTTCTATAAAAATTACATTATTCATATTAAAATTATAGTTTATATGTACTATGTATTAGACATTCAATATTATTAAAAAATGAGAACAAAATAAAATAAATTTTCATCAAAATCTAGAAATTCAAAATCTATATTTATTAATTATACAAAATTCTTAGATATATTCTTAATTATATGCATTAATGTAGTGGCTAATATGCATTGCGTATCTAAATTTTACTAGATCTACATTGTCAAAAGTACTTTTAGAAATGTATCTTAAATTTTATATTTTTAGTTTTATTAATCTCATTTTTTAAATTGATTGTTTTAGCTAGATACTCAACTATTAATTATTAAATTAAAATATTCCAAATTATTCTTTAATTTTTAGATTTATACACATATTCTAAATGGTTAATGTACTATTTATTTTTTAAAATTATCACAAATATATCTTAGTTATTTTTTATAATACTTTAAATATATTTTATGAAAAATTCATAGTAATTTATGTATATCATTGTACTTGATATGTTTGTACTTTAAAATTATAGCTATGTAAATATAAAATATTTTAATTAATTTTTTTGTTAATTTGTTAACGTTATTATATATAAACCTGTGATCTAGATATTAATTTTAATTGTGTGAATAATCAACATACACACAAGATCCAGAGAATTTGACGTCTTTTAAGAAGCTCTCCATTGACTCCCAAATGGAGAGCTAAGAAGCTCTCCATTGACTCCCAAATCTCCTTTTTCTCCTCGCTAACTTGATTTTGTTTAGATGACATAATAATAATCAGAATATATTATCTAAACGAGAAAAAAACAAGTTAGTCTTGAACGATCAACATACACACGAGATCCAGAGAATTATTAAAAGATCCAGAGAATTTAATAAAATCAAATGAACAAAATTCTAATTCATTTTTCAAGTTCAAAATTTCTTTGATAAATATTTCATAAAAATTTGATAAAAATTTCAAAAATCCATTAATAATTTATTGTAATAATAATGTAAATCCATGTGCTCTGCTTATACAGTTTAGTTTTAACTCTGTATCAAACACCCTCATATTTTTATTTAAAAAATGATCTGTAAATATTTTTTGTAAACGATTTATAAATCTTTAAGAAACTGCCTCACAGAAGCAGAAAAAAATCTATGTAAATTCTGTGGAAATTTACATAGATTTTGATGATTTCTATTAAGTATGTTATGTTTAATTAATTGAATTATATTAATTTTATTTTTAATAGATAAACATTATTGCCGATATCTACGTCCACTTTATTTTAACTTATATATTTTATTAATTAAATATTACATTATTAATTAAAAATTATTATTTAACATATGTATTAGCATTCAATATTATTAAAATCAAGAAAATTTTCTTTATTTATTATTAAAATAAAGAAAATTATGTATATATTTTATATTTAATAGACATTAATTAAGCATTAAATTTAGAATGTTGCAAATTAGTTTTCTAAATTTGAGAATTATTTACTCTAGATGGTAAACTTATATTTTTGTAATTATGATAAATGTAACCCAATAATTCTCTAATTTATTTTAAATATATTATAATAAAATTTATCATTATTTATATTATTTTATTATACTATCGTTTTTTTTATTTTTGTGTTGAATTTTTCGATTTGATCGAAGTATTGCAAAATTTTCAATTGCTAGTACTCGAATTGTAGCAGATTAATTTTTGTATGTAGGCTTTTATGAATTTTATTTGGAGTATATTCAAATTTATACACCGATTATATATTTGTAGTGACTGATTAAACTTATTCTAAATCCTTTACTTGTAATATTGTATATTCAAATTTTCTAACCGAATTTTTAAATTAATTTAATGAATAATTATATTACTTATAGTCATTTATTAATGTTTGTCACAAATTTATTTTTATTATTGCTGCATCTGCTACGATGGCCAGATTGTCCGCATAGTTGACTTTTGGCATATATTTACTTATTATATCGAGTATTTACATACGCCTCTAACATTTGTTTATTAAATTCTGTAGTTATTAAATTATTAAATTCTTCTAGAGTATGTTTAGTTTTAAAATATTATATTTAATTAATATTTATTACTTTTATTCAATTATAATTTTATAAAAAAACACATAAATTAATATTCTGATGCACCAATTTTTATATATTCGCTATATTTTTGTTAAGATGCTCATCAAAGCATAATATTTATATTTCTGCAAATATTGTTCGCAAAAAGTCTGCAAATATTGTTCGCAAATATTGTCCGCAAAATTGATTGCAAATATCCGCAGAAAAAGTCCGCAAATATTGTCCGCAAAATTGTACTCAAATATCTTCAGAAAAAGTCCGCAAATATTGTTCGCAGAAAAAGTCTGTAAATATTGTTCGCATATATTGTCCGCAAATATTGTCAGCAAAAAAAGTCCGCAAATATTGTCCGAGAAAAAGTCTGCAAATATTGTTCGCAAATATTGTCCGCAAATATTGTCAGCAAAAAAAAGTTCGCAAATTATGTTCGCAGAAAAAGTCCGCAAATATTGTTTGTCCGCAGAAAAAGTCCGCAAATAATGTCCGCAGAAAAAGTCCACAAAAATTGTTTGTCCGCAATCTTTTTGTTCGCAAGTATGATTTTGTCCGCAAAAATCTTTTTGTCCGCAAGGAAGTTTTAGTCCGCAAGTATGATTTTGTCCGCAAAAATCTTTTTGTCCGCAAGGAAGTTTTAGTCCGCAAGTATGATTTTGTCCGCAAAAATCTTTTTGTCCGCAAGGAAGTTTTTGTCCGCAAGTATGATTTTGTCCGCAAGGAAGCTTTTGTCCGCAAGTATGATGTTGTCCGCAAAAATCTTTTTGTCCGCAAAAAACTTTTTGTCCGCAAAAATCTTTTTGTCCGCAAGGAAGTTTTAGTCCGCAAGTATGATTTTGTCCGCAAAAATCTTTTTGTCCGCAAGGAAGTTTTTGTCCGCAAGTATGATTTTATCCGCAAAAATCTTTTTGTCCGCAAGTATGATTTTGTCCGCACGGAAGTTATTGTCCGCAAGTATGATTTTGTCCGCAAAAATCTTTTTGTCCGCAAGGAAGTTTTTGTCCGCAAGTATGATTTTGTCCGCAAGGAAGCTTTTGTCCGCAAGTATGATGTTGTCCGCAAAAATCTTTTTGTCCGCAAGTATGATTTTATCCGCAAAAATCTTTTTGTCCGCAAGTATGATTTTGTCCGCACGGAAGTTATTGTCCGCAAGTATGATTTTGTCCGCAAAAATCTTTTTGTCCGCAAGGAAGTTTTTGTCCGCAAATTAATTTTTGTCCGCAAAAAAATTTTTTCCAAACTATTTTTTTTATTATTACTTGATATTTGATTCGCGTTTTGTATGTTGTTATAATTAATTTATTTTTTTTTAATTCGCGTTTTATATTAATGTGATATTTTCGCGTTTTAAACTTACATTTTTTATTTTCAGATCGTATTAAAATATATCTTTTTTCATTAATTATTATAAATGCCTACACAATCCGAAAAGAAAAGAAAACAACGCAAGGGGCGGTACCGAAATTTAGGTGAGCAAACCCAAAACGGTCCTTCTCAGGACCAGGGGGAAACCCCACTTATTTCTGCCCACCAAAATGAAGTATCTTCTTCTGTTGAGTTTTCTTCTATGTCCCAAAATGATTCCACCTTCCCCACCGAAAGTCAATTATACTTTACCTTCGACAACTTTTCAGTTATTGACCAATCCCAAGACACTCAAATCCCCGACCAACCTGCTACTCCTACTACACCTTTAACCCCTTTTTCTATAACTTCTGAAGCTGCTGTGCCAAGGAAACAGAGAAAAATTAGTGAGTCCTCACTCGATACAGCAAGCTTAATTTCCTCTCTTGATTCTGTTTCCATTATTTCATCCCGTACTTCCTCACCTTCAACTTCAAATAAACGTAAAGTTGGCCGTCCAAAGAAACAAACCCGAAAAAGCGCTGGCCGTAAACCTAAAAATCTTCCGCATCCAAATCATCCAAATCCCTCAGTTCCTATTATTGATTTTTTAAACCTTCTTTTACTAAATTTTGTTACCCAAAAAACCGATGACCCAAATGCAATTTGTAACCGAACCGACATGCCACTCCACCATGACAATCTTGAAAATAATCCACTTCATATTGAAATACTTTGGAATAATTTGACAGAGTGGCTAGAAGGTCAAGATATTTTTGGTTTCATTTCCTTTCTTTCCCGAAACGTAAACACAAACACTGTTGTAGTTGACCCGCGTACTACTCTTCCTTTTGATATGAATTATGCCCATAACCTTCCCGACGAAGACTTTTTTGCACGTTGTTATGGTTTAGTTCAAGGCGAATTACCTCAAGTCATAGTATTCCCACTTAATTTTCCTGGCCATTGGACTTTAGTCGTATGGGATGCGACTGAAAATACTGCTTTTTACATTGATTCTACGTGCACTCATCTCCCTTCTCGTATCCATGCCGATGAAAGAGCTCCAATTGTCAAATCTTATATTACACGCATAACCAATATTCCTATAAATGATATTAATATTGTCGATTATCCCCTTTCTCTTTATACACACCAACAAGATGGCTATAGCTGTGGCTATTTTACCTGTTTGTATGCTGAATCTTGGCTCTTAAATAACCGAAATATGTTATTTGAACCTTTTAATATTAACACCGAAAAAAAGAGAATTCTTTGGCACCTTAACAATCTTCTTACCGGCGATAATGTTGTATACCATCCTCGCTCCCTAAATGCTTATCCACATATATTTCCTGATAACACATCATCTCATCCCACACAAGATATTGAACAAATAGTTATTGATGACCCACCATCTCACCCCGCACAGAATATTGACCCTGAAATTCCTGAAGAAGGTGTAGTAGTTAACACCGGCCCAATTATTTTCATGGAACCCGACCCTCCATCAAAAAACTTGCGCCGGTCAGAACGCATTAAAACAAAACAGAATGCTACACCTAACCCTACTATCTCAAAAGCTTCACCTATTGTTTCTTCAGTTCCATCATCCTACCCATTTGTGGATAAATGTAATAAGAAACATAAAATAGACTTTCCCTGCGCTGATACTCGTGCAAGACATACAGCTAAGTATTATGACTCTGGAAATTTAGGTGATGCCATTTGTGATTATTGTAAAGCATTATTATTTAAATCCGAAGTTCATAAAGCCCATAAATATACACATAAGCGCATTGCTTCATCCTTTTGTTGTAAACTTGGAAAAGTTACTCTTCCTCCTTACACCCCTCATCCCAAATACTTGGTAGATTTGTTAAATGGAAAGTCAAAAGAATCCAAAGAATTTCTTAAAAACCAAAATATTTATAATACCCTCCTAGCATTTGCCTCAATTTCCTGCGGTCATGAAGACTCTTCCCTATATGGAGCAACATGTTTTATGTTGAACGGAGAATTTTCCCGTATGCTTAGTTCTATGTTCTCCGGCCATTTAACTCCTTCTTTCTCCCAATTATATATTCTTGACGCAAATGAAGCCCTCAATTTACGCACCCAAAATTCCCAATATGGTGGAGATCGTGTCGACCCATCAACCCTGAAAAAGTTAGATCAAATGCTTAGAGATAACCACCCATTTCCCAAGGTATATAAAAATTTCCATACTTTATACAAAGAAACCCTCGAAAGGGATGGCCCTGATTCTGTGAAACATTTCCGCTTAACTCTCATAGAAGAACGAGAGGCCCCTGTTATTATTAGAGACCCTACTCATCATCCTCGACAAGTTAATTTACCCGACGAAAAAGCAATGTTTTCAATTTGCACCGAATCCGATCAACCCCCAATTAAAGGTATCTATATTACTGATCTTCAAGGTTCATTATTTGAATTTCCCTATTACCATCCCCATGTAGACTCTGCTACTTATCCTTTACTTTTTCCTAACGGAGATGATGGATTCCATAAAAACTATAAATTTAATAAAGTTACAAAAACTTCTAATAATAATACTAATTTATCTGATAATTCCTGCTCTGATGACGAACTCGACCATGACACACACAAACCTACTCTTTCCTTACGCGACTACATACGATACCGTTTAGCTATACGCAAAGACGAGCCACTTCATAATATTTTCAGTGCAGGAGGTGGCCTTAGTCAAAAGTTCGTTCTTGACTACAACGCCAGAATAGATGCTGAGGTAGCAAGTTTCCTTCGAACTGAAGCCCTTGACATGAAGAAGACCCACAAAAAAAATATTCTCCATCACATTGCCCGAGGTGCTAATGCCCAATCTATTGGAGATATAGGAAGTTTAGTCATGTTTCGAAAATATCATCCTGGCACACGTCCTTACTTTCAAAATATGTTTTACAATGCTACCACCATTATGGCTCGCACACGTAAACCAGGTTGTGCTGCTTTTATGCTAACCTTTACTTCTAATCCCCATTGGCCCGAAATCAAGCGAAATTTCCTCCGCCCAGACCAGAAACTGGTAGACCGTTTCGATATAATTTGTCGCGTCTACGAAGATAAGAAGCGTCACCTAACCCACCTTATTAACAAAAAGAATATTCTTGGCAAAATCCTTGGCTCAGCCCAAAGCCGTGAATTCCAAAAGAGAATTGGAGGCCCCCATCTTCATAGAGTGTATTGCACTGACACAGAAGCAACCCCAGATAATATCGATGGTTTAATCTGGGCCTATATTCCACCAGAACCACTACATTCTGATAAATCAGATTGGGCAAACTTCATTAGAAAAATTCGTGAGCTACTCCCAAAATTCCAACTTCATGACTGCGGCGCACACTGCAGAGGCAGTAATGGCCGTTGTAAGAAAAGTTTCCCAAAACCTTATTGCACTAAAACCAAACTCCACGCTAATACGCCCGCAGATTATTATCGCCCAAGCCCCGAAGATGGTGGTGAAGTTTTAGAGATTCCACGCGGACAAGCCACCATTAAATACACCAACTCTCAAGTTGTCCCTTATAACCCATTAATCCTCGTAATGTTCGAATGCCATCACAATCTGGAATATTGCTACGGCCAGTCCGACAACCTCAAATATGCCCTCAAATATCCCTTTAAAGGTGCCATGTTTTCTTATGTAAAAACAGCTGCCGGCAAAATTAATGTCGACGAACCTGCCCAATACGCTAAAATGATTTACAGGAGTCCTACTGAGGCTTATTCACGTATTGAGGGGCTTAAATACGCTGAACTCTCCCATGCTGTTATTCCACTTAGCATCCACATGCCCGATGATCCTCCTGTTATCACAACTCCAGCAAACCGCAAACAAAAAATAGCTGCTATTGCCCGTGGAAAAGATCCCGAGACCCAATTAACTGCTTACTGGAAACTTTGGGCCGATGATAAGGCTAACCCTTCAATCAAAAATATTTTATTTGAACACCTTCCAGAAACCCATGCCTTTCATACAGATGTGCAACAGTGGTTACCCCGAAAAAGGAAAACTGAAAAAGGAAATCCCGTTATCGGTCGTATCTACCCTGTTTCCCCAAGAGAACAAGAGTTGTTTGCCCTTTATGTCCTTACAAAGCACTTCCCTGGTGATCCCGACCACCTTCTTACCGTCAACGGTGTTAAATATACATCATTTGCCGAAGCTGCAAGGCAGCATGGACTTTTCGAAGACAACTCTGTCTGGGAACGCACTCTCAAAGAAGGTTCCCAATCACTTAACCCCTCTCAGATGAGACAGTTATTCGTAAATATCCTTTCATTCGGCTCAACCTCATCCTGCGTTGTTGATGCATTACACCTTTGGAATATGTTCAGAGAACATATGTATGACCGTCGTTGCACTGACGCTCAACGCCCCATTCGTATTGACAGAGCTCTTGCTATAATTGAAAGACATTTACTCTCTAATGGTAAAACTATGGCCCATTATAATCTTCCAAATCCTACCAATTCCCTCACTGATGACCCAGATGCAGCAATTGATAACTTCTTTTTCCCCCAACATTTAAACGATGATGATACAGATGCAACTGTCGACACTTCTTCATTTGACAGAGCCCAATTAAACCCTGAACAACAAAACTTTTTTGACCTCATTATTAATTCTGTTACAGATAATAATTCCACCCAAAAACTCTTTTTCTTATCCGGTGATGGCGGCACAGGCAAAACATTCTTATTAAATTTCCTCCTTTACCACTTGCGAAGGAACGGCAAAAAGGTTCTTCCTACTGCATCAACCGGTATTGCTGCCACCAAATTTTATGCCGGTGGCATGACCTTACATTCCGCCTTCCGTTTTGGTATTGATCACGAACCTGGCCGTCTTCCCAGCGTTCCATTCGAAAGCTTTTTTGGACGTCGAATTATTGAGAGCAGTGTGGTAATTATTGATGAAATTACAATGCTTGATAGGACCTTATTTGAAAATGTCGACGCCCTTTGCCGTAAAATGATTTCCCGAAATAAAAAAATTCCCTTTGGTGGAAAGGTTGTCATCATTAGCGGTGATTGGAAGCAATCACTCCCAGTTGTAACCGACACATACGCCCCACAAGCCGCAGTGGCTGCTTGTGTCCAAAGTTCAACCCTTTATAATAAATTCCACAAAACCCGTCTAATGCAAAATATGCGCCTCCTCCCTTCCGAGATTAGATTCAAAGAATGGTTATATAACCTTGGAACTGACACTTCTGGTAATAAAATCGCTATCCCTAAATCCATGCTTGTAGAAACTCGTGAAGAGTTAATTTCCTTCGTATTCGACCAAGGCTTTAATATCCCAAGCAACCAACTCCTCACCAGACTAATGCTCGCACCTACAAATAGATTAGTCGATTTGAATAATGACCTCATTCTTTCCTCTTTTAATAGTGAAGCCATGGACTATTATTCACTTGATAAATGTCTTACTGAAAACCCATTAGATCCTTATGCCGCCCAACAAGACGTATCTTATCTAAATAATGAAACACCAAAAGGATTTCCAGCCCATCATTTACACCTCAAAGTAGGTGCAATCATTGTTTTACTAAGAAACCTTAACACAAACAAAGGCTTGTGTAACGGCACCCGACTTATTGTTAAAAAACTTACCACTAATTTAATAGAAGCCGAGACAATCAGTTTATCTTCAACCCAAGGAGTAATTGTTGGTATTTCCCGTGCCCTCCACACTTACAAAGATGAACGCCCCGATGGAATTAGCTTTGAACGCTTCCAATTTCCCGTTCGAATAGCCTTTACTATGACCATTACCAAAGCTCAAGGCCAAACCTGTGAGCGACTTGGAGCCGATTTGTCCGAAGAACCTTTTGCTCATGGCCAACTCTACACCCTCCTGTCCCGGTGTACTAATAGTTCAAATATTCGTATCTTTGCCCCAGAAAAAGAAACAGATTCAGATGGAAATGTCCTAATCAAAAACGTTGTTACCCCCGGAATCCAATTTGATTAAAACCAGTCAGTCACTAAACATAAGCTAAATTTTCTCTAAAAAATCACTCTATCCGCGGTTTTGCTCTCAAACCGCCTACCAGGCTTTATGATGGTGGGTGTTGTCATGGTTGGCAGCAATTAAGGGAATAATTTTTCAATAAAATATTTAACTATAATTTTTGTTAAAATTCTGTTTTTGTATTTTTAAAAAATTTTAGTTAATATTAACTATTTTTTTAAAAATAGGGACAACAATAAATTGCTGCGGCCATGACGGGGAGTATAAATCGTTTTGACTGACTGTAAAAGGATAGAGGATAGACCGGTGAAGACAGGATCGCCTTATGCAGGTGCGTTCAGTGGACGCACAGGATCCTACATTTGGCCGTCTTGTAGCTCCCATTATTTTTTCCACCACCGGTCTATTTATGCCTTCCACATCACTTCCTTTCATTTTCCTTTAACGTTATTTACTCCCACTATCCTCTCAATTACCGATTCCCATCCAATCTACGCTTCCCACTCATTTTCTATTATTATGCGATGTGCTTCAGAATTGAAGGTACCGCTTTCCAATTTTATCTACCCTTCCTTCCTTCCCACCCTTCCCTGGGGTACAGGGTTTGCCCGGTTACCTCCATGCACCTCCACGCGGTGTACCCTGGATATTTACTAAGCATGGTTAAACCCGGGAATTTTCATAAAAGTTTTTACTTCTCCATTCTATATTTTCCTATTCTTTTTCGATGTGTCCTCCCATACTTCCCTATTTATAGTCGATGAGTTTCAGAGTTGAAGGTACCGCTCCTTCCCATTTCTTACTATTTTTCCCTCCCATTTCCTATTCCTATGCGATGTGCTTCGTAATCGAGAAGGTACCGCTTCCTTCCTCTTTTTATTTTTTACAATTTTTCCACTCCCATTTCCTATTATGCGATGTGCTTCGTAATCGAGAAGGTACCGCTTCCCTCCCATTTTTTTATTTTTTTTACTATTTTCCCCTTCCATTTCCTATTCCTATGCGATGTGCTTCGTAATCGAGAAGGTACCGCTTCCCTCCCATTTTTTTTTACAATTTTTTTTTCACCCATTTCCTTTCTTAGCGATGTGCTTCGTAATCGAGAAGGTACCGCTTCCCTTCTATTTTTTTATATATTTTACTATTTTCCCCTCCAATTTCCTATTCCTATGCGATGTGCTTCGTAATCGAGAAGGAACCGCTTCCCTTCCATTTTTCCCTATCCTAATGCGACGAGCTTCAAATAGTGAAGGTACCGATTCCACACCCACCCACTTTTATTTATTTTTTATTTTTATTAGTTTTTTATCTCTACTCCCCTCCTCGGGCCTTGGTAGATTTTGAAATATAGGGTTAATGCTAAGTATGGTCCACTCCTCCACCTCCCTTCCTTGCAACAGTACTACCGATGTACTTGGGAAATATTGGGTATTATCCCTCCCTTCCCTGGGCAGTACAACCGATGTACTCTGGAAAAATTGATACTCCATCCCCCCCCCCCCCCGTTCCTGGAAGTGTACAATCGATGTACGTCGAAAATATGGGTCACCTCTCCTCTTCCTGGGAGCGTACAACCGATGTACGTTGCAAAACGGGTCTCCCCCCCCGGGTGGGGTACAGGGTTTGCCCGTTTACCTCCATGCACCTCCTCGTGGTGTACCCTGGGCATTGCCATATTTATATGGCAATGGCTAAGCATGGTGAAAAACGGGAATTCTATTCAAAATTTTTTAGTATAATTATCTTGGTATAACTCCAACGTTCTCTCGGCCCTATTATGTGATTCTAACTAAATACAAAATGCCCTGTACCCTAGCATTGCCAAATGTTTATTTGGCAATGTTTCGCGATCAATTTTTAACTTTTAATTTATAACAATTTTAAATATAATTTTTTTTGTTTAGATAAAAAAAATATTCAATTAAATTTAATTATTATTAAACAACATTTATTATATTCTTGCTAAATTAGTATTATTTCAATTCGAAATTTTGGTTATAGTAGCGTTTATTCCCCCCCCCCCCCCATAATTTGTACTTTATTGAAAATATGTACATTAAAATCGACATTTTGCCACAAAATGAAGAAGTCTGGCTTAAGGACCTCCAAAATTCTCAAAATTTTCGCCTGCAGCGCAAAAAAGGAAGAAATCTGGCTTAAGGACCTCCAAAATTGGCAAATTGTGGAATAAACGCTACAATTACTTTTAATTTTCCCTTAATTGTAATTTAGTTATGCAACGAAATCAATTAGAAGAGGGAGAAATTGAAGAAATTGAAGAAAATGAACAACAACAACAAAATAACCAACAACAACAAATTCCACCACAACAACAAAATAACCAACAACAACAAATTCCACCACAACAACAACAAAATAATCAACGACGAGAGAATTTAGCTCTCATAGATAATGTACAAGCGATTTTAGAAAGACGCTATGAGTTGAATCGCTGGGTCAGAGGTGGATCAGAGGTGGATCGGAATTCCGACTTCTGACGTTCTTTTCCTCCCGTTTTCCACCGTTTTTTGCTCCCAATTTTCGACGTTATTCATTCCAATTTCCAACGTTTTTTTGCTATCAATTTCCGACGTTTTTTCCTTCCGATTTCCGATGTTTTTTTCTTCCGATTTCCGCCGTTTTTCCTACCAAGTTTCGACAGTTTCTCCTACGATTTCCGATATTTTTTTCTTCCAATTGACCGATGTTTATTCTTCCAATTTCCGACGATTTTTCCTTCCAAGTTCCGCCGTTTTTTTGCTTCCGATTTCCGAAAAACATCTGCTACTGTTCCGACCCACCTCTGGTAATCCCAAGATGTCAGCTTATCCAATAATTATACAATTAAAATACTTTTTTTAGAATGATTTTTCAAGACGTTATCGGCAACGTCATCCAAATGTCGGAGGTTAGCTATCAAAAGACACGCTCCAATGGTCTCCTTACCATTTGGGTGGTTTCACACCTTTCCTATTTGTGTCGACTTTTTCTTTGATCCTTATATATCATTCAAAAAATATAGCTTAGTCGAATGTCACTAAAATTAGTCTTACCTAACTGAACACATGTATGCCCAATTGTTTTAATCTCTTGAGAGGACAAAAGTAACTGACCATGTTTTAATCAATCATCGTTAAACCCAACTCGAAGAGCTCTTTCGAATGATATATAATAAAGTATTATCACCCAACTAAGCTTATTTAGGTACGGGATACGGGGATTCCATAATACTTTATCTTTCAGGAATTGGCCGCGGCGTTCCACCGCGGGCCCGCCATCAAGGGGTCCCGCCCGCGGGGATGGGCTCCCGCGGGGCCCGTGGGATTGGCTATAGCCCGTACGGCCGCCCGCCTCCTTTAATGGCGGTGCCAATTATGGCACCGCCAATTCAACAGACACAACAACAACAAAATAATATTAATTTCCATTTTTATGGAAATAATCAATTTAATTTTCGTTGAAGAAAAATTTTTTTATGACAGCTCGATGAGCTCTTTCGAATGATATAAAATGAAAAAAATTTTTTCAAATCAAAACATTTTTTTATTAAAATAAATTTTTTTTCCAAAAATTAGGGTGGTCCAAAACATTCAAATGCATTTTTTAAACGATATGACTTTATGAAAGAAGCTCAAAAATGGTGTTTTACCAATTTTGGACCCGCTTTCAAATACAAATACCGTTAATGCTCTAATAATTACCCTGGGTCATTTTGTTTCAACTTCGCGTTGGAGGGAGTAAATAATCAAGAGGTTGGGCTAAATTTGGGGTATATCACAATAAATTGAATAGGAAATCTATTTATTTTTTGATATTGATTCTTACAATGTTTCAATAATTTAAATTGAAAATGATTTTTTCAATATTTTTAAATTAAAGAAGGAAAGGAAGGGGGTATTTATTAAAGAGAGTAATTATTTGAGAGAGGATAATTATTCGAGCATTTACGGTAATTGCATTTTTCAGCTCTCTCGTGCACATTTGCATATTTGTCCAACTTTTTGAAATTTTGTAAATTTTACATATAAAAAATGTTTTATATAAATGTATTAGATTTTTTATTTTCTGGACCACCCTAATAATAATATATTGTACCAAATTGGTTAAACTTTGATAAATTTTTTATATTATGTTTTGTTTTCAGGAAATTACAATGGGAATCCAGGGACCAAAAATGGGACTCCGGGTACCCCCCCCCCCCCCCCCGGGTGGGGTACAGGGTTTGCCCGTTTACCTCCGTGCACCTCCACGTGGTGTACCCTGGGCATTGTTGTATAATAAAAAATGTTATACAACAATGGCTAAGCACGGTCAAAAACGGGAAGAGCTGAATTCAAATAAAGAATAAAAAATTTCTAGCAGCGCGCGAAGCGCGCCCCAAAGCCGATAGGCTTTCCAACGGGCAGAGCTATAGCGCCCCAAAGCCGTTAGGCTTTCCAACGGGCAGAGCCAAATTGAAACCCAAAGCAAAATTTTACCGCCATAGTATCGTAATAGGCACCCCAGTGGCTAAACCCACAGCTAGTTAAATTATAAATAAAAAATTCTTTTTTTTGTTATAACTAAAAAATTCTTATTTAGTTTAATCATTATTAGATGCTGATTACCATTTGCAATACTAGATTAATACTAGATTCATTTTCAAAAATATTAATAAATTCTTAAAATATGTAAAATTATCATTCTAAAATTATTATTAGACATAATTTAAAATTTTTTAAATTTTTATTTTTTAAATAAATTTAAAAAAAACAAATGAAAAATTTTATAAAAATGATTCTAAAACTTTCACAAATTAAAATAGTATTAAATGTGATTATGTGTTTTATTTATCGTAATTACACTAGGCATAACAACAAATAATGACTGATAAAGCTTCAGATATAAATTTATGCTAATTAACCATATTATACTGGAAAGTTCTTTAACTCATTCCAATAATATGTGCAATATTTTTCAATTTAACTTATAACGATCACGAAAATCATTCATATTCTAAGGTTTAAAATGTATCGGATTAAAAATTTAGCAAGACATACCGGTTCTAATAAGTGATTATTAAATTTAAAATATTACTTATTATTTTTTTAATACTCTAGTTTGTTAAATTCTAGTTGTAATTCAAAGAATCGTATTTTATCATTTTTTATTATTTTGTAGTGTTTAACATTAACTTTAGTTATTTATATTTAAATAATAAATTTACTATGCTTAATATAGCATCAAGGAATACAAATCTTCCAATTGGAGAATATATCTCCTCAATGTATTTAGGCCAATAATTTGGTTTTTAATAATTTTAGTTTATTATTTAATTAAAACAGTATTACTTGAGATTTTTTTAATATTTATAATCTATTTTCAATATAGTCTATATTTAAGCTTGAATTCTAAAATTATTTATAAAGCATAAAATCTATTATATTTTTAATAATACTTTAAGAATTTTTAAAATTTGATAATCTAGGGCAACTAAATAAAACAGTAATTAATATGCAAAATTTTAATTTCTGTATATTTTTTTTAATTTGCTAAGCTATTGTTTTATAAAATTTACTCTAAAACTTTTTTGCGTTGCCCGATACATAAATGTCTATCTAAAAATTTTATCGAAGATTGTCATATAATTTTAATTAATTAATTTTATATAATTTAAATAATACATATGTATAATGTAAATTATATTTCTCAAATAAAAAGTAAATCGAACTAGTTTTATAATTTATTTATAACTTTGAATTATATGTAGTATGTATAAAATAAAAATATTTTGTCTGAATTTAATTTTAATTATATAATAACAATTTAAAATTTGAGAGATGATTAATATTTTTTAATTAATTCTATAAATGCATTTCTCCGGTATTGGCACTTGAAGACTGCATTTTATTATATTCTAAAATTATTCAATTCGTCATATTATAAAAATATTATAATATAATAAACATTCAAAAAGTTTATTAATTTACTATTTAAAATTTTCAAATAATTAAACATAAATATTTTAAAATTAAATAAAATTGAAATAGATTTCATATAAATATAAACGAAAAATAACTTTTTGAATTTTTAAATAAATGTAAAACAAATTTATAATTTAAAAGTTAATTCTAAAGTGTAATTCTATTTTTATTTTTATTAATCTTATTTTTAAATTAATTTCTAAATTTTATGACTTGTGGTGTTAAGGATTTAGCGAGACATACGGGTAGTGCAAATTATTATCTTAATTTTCAGATTTATTTTTCTAGATGGTTAATTTTATTATTTTTTAAATTATACATATATTCTTAGTAATTCAATATAATATTTTATAATAAATTATAATAAAATTAATAATTAGTTATTCTATTTTACTTTCAATTATTTGATGACTTTTTTTTATGTATTTTGTATGTATAATTATATACAAAATAGATATATTATTGGGAATTATATATATATTCTATATATATTATTTGTAGTTATTTAAAAAATTATTTAAACTAATAATATATCTGATTCAGTTTTTAATTTTTTTAGTTTAAGTCTTTAAAGTTTATTAATTAGTATCGGTTCCAAACCCAAGGAATTTTGCTGTTTCCAGTGTATTTAAAATTATCTTTTTTAAATTCAAATTTTAAATATAAAGAATAAATAAAAAATCTATAGAATTAATTTCAATACATTTTTACAAATTAAAATATTTTAAATGTTTTCATGAATTTTATTTGGAGTTATTCAAATTTATACTCCAATTATGTATATCGGGTGATTTATTAAACTTATTCAAATCCTTAACCTTTAATTTTATAAATTTAAATTTTATAAATGAATGGTTAAATTAATTTAAATAATATTTATAATACATATAGTCATTTACTAATGTTTGTCACAATTTATTTTTATAATTGCTTCATCTGCTACGATGGCCAGATTGTCCGCATAGTTGACTTTTGCATATATTTACTTACAATTGTACTTACATACGCCTCTAACATATGTTTACTAAATTAATTCTATATGCTTTAATTCTCTTAACATAATTTATTTATTTTTTGCTTATCATTTACTCAATTATTATTTTATTAAAATTTTTGTTATTTACATTTAAATAATAGATTTTTTTCAATCTGTCTAATTTATTAATTAATATTTATAACTTCGATTCAAGTATTTTTTATAAAAATCTCATCAATTAATATTTTGAGCACCAATTCTTATATGTATATTCGCTATATTTTTGTTAAGATTCTCCTCGAAGCTATTTTAATTTATCATTTTTTATTAAGATTATATCGATTTTTCAATAAAGTAAATTATAATTTATTTAAGTATTTTTTATTTTAACTAATCTTTTTAAATTTTTTTAATATTAACATGCTTCCTCATATAGAGTGGATTTGAACATTATTTAATAATGATGTTCTCTGTATGAACAACAAATGATGTCTGATAATTGCCTCAGATATAAATGCATGAGGATTATTTTCCAGATAAGACTGGAAAGTTATCATATTCATTCTAATAATTTTTTTGAATGGATATTTTTTTATCAAAATTATTATTAAATCAAATTTAATGATTTCGTGGTTTTTATAATTTATTGGAATTTCCTTAACATAATGACATGTCCATTATTTCTACACGATTCTAAAATTTAATAGAAAAATATTCCTTGTACTCATTTAAAATTTAACAAATGTTTCTAATTATTTTTTAATGGAATTTGAAGCTTTTAATTTTTATTTAGTTCATTTATTTTAAGTATATTCATATTAATTTTATAGTTATAATCATAATTATAATTATTTACTTGCTCAGAAATAACCTAAATTTATTAATTCAGTATTAATGACTCGGACAATCTTATAATGTTGCCAAGCGTTTCGTAGCATTTTTCTAGAAATTAAAGATGATTTACAACTTACAATTTTTAAAACAATTTTGTTATTTATATTTTTAATATTTTTATAATTTTAATTATAATTTTTACAAACATTTAGTATAAAAATTGTAATTAAACGAAAGATTAATGTTTTATTTAAAATATTTTTTTATATTTACATATATCTATTATGCAATAAATATTTATTTTAAAAATTACAAAATCTGTTAAAATTTAATATTTTAAATGGCATTTTATAATTATATATTTTATACTCAAATTAATATCGAAATTTCAATTATTTCTCTGATCGATTGAAAATTTACTGTGTCGTTCCATATTTTGAATGAAGAAAATAGATTTTTCAATTAATTATAAATTAATTTAACATTCTGATCTATTTTATTTTAATATGACCAATAAGCCGATTATTTGTTTAAAATTAATTATTAAATACAAAATTTTAACTAAAAAATTAAAGCAATTTGTTTTGATTAATGTAGTTTAATAATTTTATTTTAATTCAATACTATTTTTAAATTGAATTTTAATAATACACTAATTGTAGTACCGGCAGAAAACACCCAATATTTTTAGTATTCGTATGAATTTTAATATAGTTTATAATTCAATTTAGATTATTTTATAATAATAAAAATAAAGAGTTTATCAGTTAATTTATAATATTTTATATTAATTTAATTTAAAAATATTATGTATATATGAATTGGGTCCTATTTTCGGCCTCTATTATGCCTTTCAAATTTGAAGACTCCACATTCACAATGTTAGGCTGCTGTGGTTAATTTATAATTTATACTATTTTTATAGGTAGTTCTTTACAGCCACTATCATTTTTTATAAAATTATATCAATTTTTAAATAATGTAAATTATATTTTATTTAAATATTTTTTATCTTAACTAATCTATTTAAATTTTTTCAAAATGATTCCTCATACAGCAGTGATTTGTACATTATCTAATAATGTTCTTAGTATAAACAAATGATGCCAGATAATTGCTTCAGATATCAATGCATTCGAATTATCTTCCAGATAGGACTGGAAAGTTATCTATTCATTCTAATAATTAGTTTTAGAAAGTATATTTTTTATCAAAATTATTATTAAACCAAATTTAATGATTTCATGGTTTTTGTAGTTTATGGGAATTTGCTCAACGTAATAATGACATGCCAATTATATTTACACGATTCTAAAATTTACTAAAAAAATATTCCTTGTACTCATTTAAAATTTAACAGATGATTCTAACTATTTTTTAATATAATTTGTAGCTTTTATCTTTGAATTAATAAATAAATATTTTATATTTTAATTTTATCGTTCATTTATTTTTTATAAAATTATTATTAAATCAATGTTTTTTTTCATTTATTTTAAGTAAATTGATATTAATTTGGTAGTTATAATCATGATTATAATTATTTTCTTGCTCAGAAATAACCTAAATCTATTAATTATGTATTACAGACTCAGACAATTTTATAATGTTTCCAAAGCGTTTCGTAGCATTTTTCTAGAAATTAAAATGATTTACTACTTCCAATTTTTAAAACAATTTTGTAATTTGTATTTTTAATATTTTTATGATTTTAATTATAATTTTTACAAACATTTAGTATAAAAATTGTAATTAAACGAAAGATTAATGTTTTAATCTACGTATTTTGTTTATTAAAACAATTTATTACTATTAGAGAAAAAATTGCTTCAATATTTTATTATATTTATATCTATGTTGCTTAAATTTTCATTTAAAAAATCACAAAATGTGATAAAATTTAATTATATTTTGTATAAGTTTTAATAATTTTACATTTGAAATTTAATATTTTAAATGGCATTTTATAATTTATATTTTATATATACTCTAATTAATGTTAAAATTTCAATTATCTCTCTGATCGCTTGACAATTTACTGTGTCGCCTCATATTTTGAAAATGAATATAAATGTTTCAATTAATTATCAATTAATTAAACATTCTTATCTATTTTATTTTAATAAGACGAATAAGCCGATTATCTATTTAAAATTAAATATTAAATATAAAACTTTATCTAAAAAATCAAAGCAATTTGTTTTGATTAATGTAGTTTAATAATTTTTCTAATTCATTATTTTTAAATTGAATTAGAATAATACACTAATTGTAGTACGCAAAATACGCTAATTGTAGTACGGTCAGAAAGCACCCAATATTTTTAGTATTCGTATGTATTTTAATATTGCTAATAATTCAATTTACATTATTTTATAATAATAAAAATCAAGATTTTATCAGTTAATTTATATTAAATAAATTTAATTTAAAAATAGTGTGTATATATTGCTTGTTGCTTATCTTTAGCTCTGCTACATATTACGCGATTCAAATCTGTAGACTCCGCATTCAACACTGATAGGCTTCTGTGGAACTTATCTAGAAATTTTTTGCTATCCCAGCCGAATTTTATATACTATTTGGTTTTCAATAATAGTTTTTTTATTTTTGTTTAATTATTTCATATAATAAAATATTTAATTTAAATAGTTTTTTTCAATATTTAAAATAAAATTTATATATTAAAATTTATCATTGTTTAAATGTAATTTAAAATATTATTTTTAAATTTAGGCAAATTATTATATAAAGCTCTTAAATTAGGCCTTTCAACAATGGATCAATTAGCTAGGTCATTTTATTCAATGGCTTAGTTATTTTAAATTATTTTATTAAGTCTTTGTTCATAAGGTTTATTCTTGAGATATTACAAACTGATTTAGCTATTTCTTTGATATTATTAAAATCATTTCTGAATTTTCAAAAAATTTTTATTATAATAAATGCAGTGTTAATATTCTGAAAGTTTGTTATGTTGAAAACCGTTAATCTATTTACTATTAAAATATTTCAATTGTTATATGATGAATAATAGATATTAAGTATACATATATGTATTTATATATAAATTCTATAATATGCCTATCTAATACTCTTGGTGTATTTCTTCATTTTTTTAAATTTGCATAAATTTTATTTTTTACAATGACATTTATTTACATATTTTTTTCTCAATAATTTTTTATAAAAAATATTAAATAAGCTTATTTAAGAAAAAATTAATATATTTAAAATAAAATTGAAAGGTTATTACATAGTTATTTTTTTAAATTAAAATTATGATCAATCACCAAAACCCCTCAAAAAATTTAAAAAATGTGTTGAGCATATGTTACAATGTTTAATATTTACCTAAAATAATATATCTATTATATACATTTTAATTTTTATTTAGTCTTTTCAAGGAATATTCTTACTCTTTTATTTATTTAATTAAGAAGCTTATCATTTCCTACTGTTTATTATACATATTAATTTATGCAATGTTTGGAAGTCTTACGTTTTAATCGTCGATTTATAGATAGATAGATAGATAGATCCATTATAGTTAAAATAATCAACATCTTTTTTTATTTTAGTTTAGTTTTTTAATAGTAAATTTTAAATTTCAATAATTTAAAAATATTCAAATTCTTAACAAATTTTTTATTAAATTAGCCTCTATTTTTTTATAAAAAAATTGTTTATTTTATTTAGTAATTTTTCGTTGCATTTTTATTTAATTTAATAAATAAATAAGGTTGTTCAGTACTTAATAAATATACCCGAAGTCAATTACTCGCAATAATTCGTTAAAATTTAATTTTAAAAATTTACATAAATATTATTTAAATTTTTTGAATTAAACTACAAATTTAAATTAATGTATTATTTAAGTTCTATAAAAGAATGATCAAATTATAATTGAAGATATACCTAATTTATATTTTATTTTAATAATTTTCTTAATAATAGATTGATGCATTATTTTCTCAACAACATAAAAAATCTATATTTTCGAAATCTTAATTTTAAATTTTTTATTTTAAAATTTTTCAAGTTTGTGACTCCGAAACCATAAAATTTCGCAACTTCGATGGCATGTAAAATTATCATATTAAATCATTTTACTTTATCATATTTTAAATTCAAATTTTAAAATAAAAATAAATAAATAAAATAATCGAATTAATCTTAATAAATTTTAACAAATTAAAATATTAGTACATAAATGTGTTTATGAATTTATTTTTTAAAATTTATCTATTTGGAGTCTATCCAAATTTATATTGCTGCAATTATCTATTTGGAGTGTCAGAGTTTATTTTAAATTTTTTATATTCTTACTTTTTGTATTCAAATTTTCTAAATGAATTTTTAAATTAATTTAATAAATATTTATAATAATTAATTTACTAATGTTTATTACAAATTTATTTTTATTATTGCTTCATCAGCAATTTCGGTCAATGTATTTTGGCATTGTAAAGTATCGGTATATATTTGACTTACAATTGTACTTATATACACCCCCTAACATATGTTTATTAAATTAATTCTATATGCTTAGTTCATTTAACTTAATTCATTTATTTAATTATTTTTATCGTAATTTATCTAATTATTATTTTATTAAAATTTTAGTTATGTATATTTAAATAATAGAATTATTATAAATTTGCTTAATACAGGTCCCTTAATGACGAATCTGCCAACTTTTTACAAGTATTTAGTATTGTCTTAATATATCTAAATTTTAGTTAATAGTTTTTCATCCTCAATAATTTTCTACCGCTTTTATACATCCTTATAGATGTTGTGGTAAGATATCTCAAGATGTAATTCGGCAAGTCAATTTTTATTCAATATTTATACTATAAATTAAACTCTAAATAAATTTAAATTATCAGAAACTATTAAAAAAATTTTATTTAATTAAGTTAAAAGAATTTTGTATATTTTTATTTTAAATCTAGAATATTAATATTAAAACATTTTTAAGTCTGTTACTGTGTACCTCGTATAACATTTGTCGCATAATTCTGGTTTAATATTAATGTGAAATTGTTAATTAATTGATAAATCAGCATTTTAATTGAAATTCTATTATTGCTGAAAAATGGATGGATAAATATCGGACGATACGTATTATCATTTCTCATTTTTTAGAATTTTAAATTTAATGTGTTTCTAAATTTACTAGCCTATATTTGGAAATTTAATTGCAGATCTTCTTTCCAGCAAAATTAGAATAAATAAATATTTACTAATTTATGAATAAATTTTTTTAAATATTAAGTTTAATAAATATACATAGATATACCTAGAATGTTTGTTTAATAGTTTTCTTTGGTTATCCATTTCACTTGGACGATCAAAATACATACGTATAATTATTACACTCTATATTTTAACATACTCGATTTAAAGTTTAGGTATTTGCTTTAAATCACATCAAATTTCAAGCTCAATTCATCAAAGTTTAAATTATAATTATATGAAAATAATATCAAATTCATTATTTTTTAAATATTATAATATTTCTTTAAAATTATTATCATATTTCAAAAATATTACAATTTTATTTATATTTCCATAAAACAATTTTACCGATATTCCTTTCAATAATATTCTTTAATTTCAACATAATTGGATTATCAACATTAACTGAGGCAAATCTTGGGCATACACTCAATTGATATACTTTTTATATTCAAATTAACTTTCAGCGTTTTAATACTTATTATTTATATACATATATTTTTAGATTAAAGTGAGAGGATATCTTCATTGGTTGAATCAATCTTATTTTTAATTTTATATGTTTTTAGTTTTAATTAAAAATATTTTAAATATGATTTGCATAAAATTATCTATAATTTCATTTGATTCCTTGTCGATATTATATCAATTAAATACGTATGCTACATATAAAATTATTTTACTAAATATTTAAATTTTAAGTTATATTTTATGAATTAATTCTGATAGAATAATTATTACTAATTAAGTATTTGTACAATTAAACTATACAAAAATTTTTAACCAGCTTAAAATTTTCCATTCAATTAATAAATTTTAAACTTTTTTGAATGTTTATCTTATTAAATTATTAGTGTCAAAATTTTAACAATAACAAATTTTTTATAAAAAATTTTTAAAATTTTATTTTTTGTTGTAGATCCTTTTTTAAATTGAATTAATTATTTAAAAAATTAAATTAGTTCAAAAAATATTTTTAATTTGAACATAACTATTTTATTAAGTATAAATTAATTTAGTAATTAATTGAAAAATAGAACAATGATTATTTCAAATTTTATTTAAAAATTGCCATGATTAGAATATCTTTATGATTAGAATATAAAATGCCATGGTAGTGTGAAACTTGCGGACCGACTTTTGCGGACCTGTGGTTTAAATTTTTGTTTTTCTATCGTAACTTTGTCCAAGCTTGTACAATCACGATGATTTTGATGTCTTTCGACTCAGCTCGTCGAGCTATTTCGAATGAGCTATGTTTTGAGAAATTCGTCGGGTCCGCAAGTTTCTGTCCGCAAAAGTCGGTCCGCAAGTTTCGGCCTGCCGATTGATGTACATTAGATAATTAATAGAAGTTTTATAAATCACTTTTAATATTATTATTGTTATATTTAATTAATTTTAGGAGGTATGATTTTTAGAGGCTGAAAGCAATAAAAAATACCATTTAACTACAGTTTAAATTTAATACATATCTTGAAGTTTAAGATTCATATTTTTTATTATTATTTATTATATTAATTTATTAAAAATCAGCTATATAATTTTCATATATATATACATCTATGATCAACCATACTTTGTTAATATTGCTATAATCAGTTTAGCCAGATCACAATTAATGTGCAACATTTGTTATCATTGCAGCATTCTGGTGCATGAGCACTTGAACAAACAACATGGGTACATTGAATTAACATCAGAAGAATAAAATCTTTATTAATTTTATTTTAGCTAGCTTTATATTAAGTAGTTTAGAACATTAGAGTTATCAGATTATTAGTGCAATATAATTGCCTCTATACATGTTTTTATTAAATTTATAAATACTACATATAAATATTTTAATAATTTTACATATAAAATTTAATATTTTAAATGACATTCAGTAATTTATTTTATACTCAAATTAATGTTAAAATTTCAATGATGTGTCGAGATTCGGAAATCTCGAATAGGGGAAAAAATAAAAAACTTAATTTTTTAATAAATCTAACAAACAATTTTAATCAATTTATTTCCTCACAAATAATTAAAATTAACAAACTTCTTTTTATTTCAAACAAATTAAAAATTCATTTACGAAAGGGGTAGAAACGACTTTAGACAAACAAATTCGAAGGAAGGAAATCCAAATCAAAAAGGGGAAAAATTGTAGTTCATAAACTTAGTTCAAAACTGACTCTTTTCTGGGAGGGGGGAAAATCTGTAGTTAAACAACTGACGAAAAGCCACTCACAATTCTATTTTATATTCGGGTAAGGAGGAGGAGATTCTTGGAGAGTGTTGGGATCAAAATACACAAAAAAGGGGGATACTAAAAATCTTTTTCTAGTTAGCTGGGCAGGCCAATGACAGGTTCAAAAAAATATGAGAAGGGAGAGAAAAGAGGCGCATAGGCCAACAAAAATTGTACAATTTACAAAGGAAAGGATACTTTCTGGCCCATCACTATTATTAGCATTTTTGAGTGGGCATTAAATTTTTATAGTTTGGCCATTTTTTCGGGTAAAGATCAGAAAGGAAATTAGAGCGGGCAATGTATTTAAAATTATGGACAAAATTTGGCCAAAGTTTAATAAATAAAAAATATTCAAATCTAAAGGATTTGACAGATGTCTCAACACGATTAAATTTTTTTTGTAGCATCATACATACTTTTGTATAAAAAGAATGTTTCAAGATATAATTTATTTAATATTTTAATTATAGTTAATTATAGCTTATCTTTTATATTACATTAATTTAGCATTCTTATCCGTTTTTTAATAAGTTATTCCTGATAATATGTTGATCCAATGGTGATCCGATAACTATATTTATTTAAAATACATATATTCGTTTAATTTTAACTTTTATTTATATAAAACAATTATGCTTCGTCGTAAATTTCATTTGAAAACGTATGTAGATCGACAAATTTTTCATCTTAATAAATCAAGTACTATTATTTAAAAAATTATTATTGTAGAAAAGCATTAATAAAAGTTTTATGAATCATTTTTAAGATTTTTATTAGTATACATATTTAATTAATTTTAGCTGAATAAAATTTTAGTAGCTAAATCTATATCAAAAAATAGCATTTAACTACAGTTTAAATTAAAGTTATTTCATACATATCTTGAATTTTAAGATTCATCATATTATTTAATATATTAATTTATTAAAAATCAGTTATATAATTTTTACTTATTTTATTCATTATGTTTAATTAAATTAACCTTTTCTGTCATTTTCAGAATTTCACATCAAGGCCAGATTAATTTGAAATATACTTAACTTTGAAAATTTATTAAAAAATATATTAAAATTATTTATGTAAGTACGTTTTAATTATGAGCGAAAGTGGGTAATTTATGCAGATTAAGACTTCTGTGCATGAAAAAATCTAAGTTATACTTTTTATTAAAATTATTCTATTATTTTTTTTAATTTTCAGTTGAATAAGTGTCTTTATAATTCAGTTCAGTGCAAGTTCAATTCACTATCAATTCTAACGCAATATTGTAGTATTTTGAATATATTTCTATATTAATTATGTAATAATTCCGATAGTTCATTAATTTATAATTGTTATTATATATTATAATTTAATTTATTATTTAAGAATTAATGAAAATTATTTTAAAAAATTACAGTAATTTTAGAGACTACGGTAATTTGTAGTTCTTTATATTTACCTATTTATTTATTTCATATATTTCTTTATATATTATTAAATTTATATTTATTTTTTTAATTATTTTAATAATCTTATAAAAAATTAGTAGATATAACTAAATATCAAATAAATTGACGAAAATTTAATTTAGTTTAAATTTAAATAATTTTGAATATAATGAATTAAATGTTGTAGTGTTTAAATAATTTCATATTTTTAATTATTTTTAATAATATTTAATTTTTGAGATAAAATGATAAACAAAAATAGTAAACTTTTGAATAGTTTACTATATAGAATTTAAAAATATATTATATTTATTATCATCAATTAATAGACAATATATTATTAAATTTATTAATTTTATAAGAATAATTTAAATAGTAGGTCTTAAAAAATAGCTTTGTGGTAAAAATAAGTATAATTTTGTGGCTGGTAATTTCGTTCGTATGGTTCAATCGATGTGTAAAAAATCTACACATTGCTCTCTCAACACAAATATTTATTGAATTTACAAAAAAAACAAAAGCTGTGAACGAAGAATTTTAAGTGTCAGTCTTCCCACAATTAAAGTGGTGAAATAAAAAGAAAAGAGCAGGCAGAGATGGAATTTTTATAAATTTAAATAAAATTAAATAAAAATATTTAGATTTAATGAAATGCCACAAGGTTAATTTTTTATTTATTTAATTTATAGTTTTTAATTAAATTTAATTTATTATTATTAGTTACATATTTGATTTAAGAAAACTTGTCAGGGATATTGTATTATTCTTAAAATTATTTAAAATTAATTTTTAAAAATAAAAATAATAGGAATAATAATAAATATTTACAGGTTTATTAATTTAACAGTTAAAATTATTAAGTAATTAAAAATATAAATATTTTAAAAAATATAAAATTTAAGTAGTCTTTTCACAAAAATAATAAAAAATATTTTTTTATACTTTAATTTACATATTTATGTACTTATGATGTAAATGACGATAAATCAAAAATTAAAAAAATATTTTCTTACTAAAAATATAGGTTTTTAAATAAAACTTATATTTTTAAAATTAACAAGACATTTAACATTTCCCGAATTTTCCACCTAATATAAAACCAATGAAAGAATGACTCGTTTTAATTGTGAATAATTTAATTTAACAAAATTTTAAATGTTATTAAATATTGTGTGGGATGAATTTTAGGAAATATAAAGTGCAAAATTTTCTCATTTCTAAAGCATTTTTACAAACTTTTTTCTGTCAACATCTTAAAAACTTTTTTATAAAAATTCAGAAAATTTTAATAAGATATTTTAAAAAATTTTCCATTAAAATGTTTACCCATAAAAAATTATTTTTTTAATTTAGCTCTAGATCATTCTAAAATCTTTCTAACCATAATCTAGCTAACAAATCAAATTATGTTTAATAAAATGAAATTAATCCTCCCATTTATATCATTTTTTGCTTTTATCTGCTTCAATAATGGGATGGTTCATAACAATTTGGGTGATTTTAACAATGAATTTTGGCGAGCTGATGGAAATAATACAGTAATTAATTCTTTAATAAATTATTTTTGGATTTATTAATTAAAGCAAAATCAAAAATGTCAAGCTACTAAACCATGCTTTAGCGATAATGATTGTCAAACTAATGGAACTTGTGTGGGTAATAGAATATGCGAGTGCACGTGTGGAGAGAATGCACCATGTAATTTAATTGTTAAATTTAAATTGCTTTAATCTAAAAGATAACGAGTTTCAATACCTCGTGTTTTCAATTAGGGGCTCTACATAAGATTAGGGGCTCTACATAAGCTTTTCCAAATTTCATCATTTAACCGAGACCGGACCAAAAAATATAAAATTTTTGGATGATCTATAACCCGAACCGAGGGTAACTGAAACCGATAGCATCAGATCCGATTTTCTACGTTAAGTTAGATTTTCTTCTTTTTTATACACTTAAAGGTACTGTTCCATCAATTTCGTTTTTGGTTGAAACTCTCAATGGTAGTCCTCAAAGTAAATGTGGCGGTCTTAAAAATGCTTGTAACGAGACGACAAATAAATGTGAATGTGAGAAGGCTTATAAACTAGCAGGGTTCGCCAACTTAACTGATGCAATAGAACGTATCTGTGCCCCGGCTAAAAGTTGCGCAAGTGTAAGTTTAAATTCCCTAATTTAAGCGCTAACATAAGAAAGTTTAAATTTCTAATTTAGAATGATGATTGCCAGGGAATGACTTGTCTTCCTGGCACCTGCCACTGTCCAATTGCATAAAAGAAAATTAAAAAATTAAATGAATTATAGAATAAATTTATTTAATATTGTAAAATAAAATATAAAACATTTAAAAATTAATTTAAGTATTTTTAATTTAAGTATTTTTAAAATTCTATAGTTTTTATAAGATTATGTTGAGCGAAAATTAAATTACTTTTAGTTTAAAACTTAAATTATTAATTTCAATATTTAATTGTAATTGTATCGGCTATTTTAATTGTATCGGCTATTTTAATTGTATCGGCTATTTTAATTCGGCTATTTTGACAATTGTTGGATTTTTTAAAATATTCTGTGGTATATAAATGTAATCCTTGTGTTATATCAATATCAGTGCTTTCTCTTAAATTAAACTTATGTGAATAAAAATTTTAGATGAATAATCATTACTTTACAATTAATGTTACACCTTTTAAAACATATTTTTAAATAATATTTATTATAAAATTGTAATTGAAGACGTGCAACCTTCATTTGCTTTCTGCAACCTTCATATACATACCAATTTTTAACAAGTTTTAAACTTTTTAATATAAATTTTAATTGTTAGATAATTTTTATCGTAAAAAAGAATGCTTTTTCTGTGTGCTTTAGTGTATTTCTTTATTATTATATTTAGTTATTATTACTTTTTCTGCTAATTTACTTATCAATATATTTAATCTTTTTTGTATATTCACTTCTATATATTTAATATTAAATTTTTTTAAAATTAATCTAAAAACTTATTTTTTACTTAAAATTTGCTATTAATTTGTTTTAATTATCAACAAATAAATTTCATGAAATATATGTTTATATTAACATTAAATGAACTTAATATTAACCTTTACAAATAATAGATTTTATTAAACTTTTAATATGTTCTATGCTGTTGTATTATATCAATGATTTTAGTGCTATAAAAATTAATTTTTTATTTGTTCAAGATTTATTTTTTAAAGCTATTATGCATATTAATTATTTGAATTTGCAACTGATTTTCTATAGATTTTCGTTAATCTGGGCGGAGATTTTGATATATTTTTAAATATTTTAAACTATAATTTAAAATTATTTAACATGTTATTATTTTTTCAAATTTTATTGTCAATTTTATATTAATATATTTTGTTAATAAATAATTATTAGTAAAAGTACTGTTTTAAATTAGATATGTTGGCAATTTCGTTTATTTTAAAGACAATTAATTATTATTAAATTTTATTTTAATATTTGAAAAATCATAATTTTACATACAAGTTGATTAATATGCTGTTGAACAGCTATTTGAAAAAATTATATTATTTAAATGTCAACATGTATTAATTTCAAAATTAAATTTTCTTACATTTTTTAAATTTAATTTAAATCGATTATACATTACGATTAATACTTATTATTATAACAAATTATTAATTGACTAACTTGCATTAATCTGGTTATAAATTTGTTGTTATCTTAAAATTCGCTTTTTAAATTTTGAAGAATTAAATTATTAATTTATTACTTTTGATTATATTGATAAATATTTATTTTGATAACCACACAAAGAAATATAACCACAAACGCAAAGAATTTTTAACTTATCATTTAATTATTTACTGATAATTAAAATAATGCAGCATTCGTCGGCATGTTTTATACAGCATTTGTCTTGTTATTCGAATATATAACAAATTTTTACGTAAATTTTATAGAAGAACATTAATTTTTCGACTAGTTTATTTTAATATAGGTGTATATTTATTAATTTTTTGTCAATTTGCTTAAATTTGTCTAGAAGTAGCAACTTTTGGATATTTATGAAACTCAATTTCAATTAGTTATTGGAAATTATATTTAAATCATTATTAATACCAATTGATAATTATATTATTAAAAAATGATATATAAATTTCCAATTTAGCTTCAAATGTCAAGATTCTATTCTATATATTAAAGAATTTTAATATTAAAATTTTAATGTAATAAATTCTAATGACATTGTTATATTATTATATTATGTTTAATATATAACTGGTAATATTAAAGCTAATAAATAATAGAGCATTATTTTTTGTGATAATGTTAATTACTTAAAATATTTTACTCAAATAATTACTTACATTATTCTGAATTATGATAATAATTTGTTGATTGTTAAATTTTAATTTTTAAATAAATCATAAAATTGCATATTACAATTTTGTTTGCTAAAATAATTTTATTCACTATCAATTATTTGTTTGTGTGGTTCTATTGATTTTTAACACAATCTTGTCTTGATATTTAATATATTTTAAAAATTGTTTTAAATGTAATAATCGGAATAATTCAAATTCCCTCTAATTGTTCTCGATTCTGCTTTTAAAACCTGAACGTATACTTTCTTTAACTATTTTAATTAATAATTATTTTTAAATAATTAATCATTATAAAATATGCCGGGGTTTTTATTGAATATTTAATTAATTTAATCAACTTTTTAATTATAAAATTGTTATTGAGTTTTGATTCGAATTTTTTTAAATATCATTTTATCCATATCAAACCATATAACTATTTTATAATATATTTTCCATTGCATTTGATTTATTTATATTTCTCTTAATTTTTATTATATTTATCGTTATAATTCTCCATTTAACATAAAGCGTACTGCACCATAAAAAGACAATTTTTGTGCCAACTAATATTCCGGGATATTCATGAAACGAGTTATTGATATTTTATTTTACAAGGATATTAAATATGTGAGATAATCTTATAAAAGGTTACTTTTTATATTCATAATCACTATTCTAAACATTATAATTTTGTTATTTTAATTTTTTATTTTGTTGTGACCTTACTTGGTTCTGTATTATTAATGATGTGCTAAAATAAGCAACAATTTAATAAATTTAAATTAATAAATTTTTAATTATAAAGATATATAATTTTTAGAAAGATTTTCTAAAGTTAATCTTACAAGTTATTTTAATTAGGTAGGTGTCTAAAAGTATTATTGATACAAAGAATAAATCCGTCAATTATTTCATATTTAACTATATCTAACTACTCTATAATAAAATATTTTATGCATATTTATAAAATGAAACTTTATCAATGGATTCCAGGAATAACTACATCTTTTCAGTTCATCCATTTTTTATCAATTCTTTAATTAATCTTAATTTTCATTTTTTTTTGTCGTTTATACATATATATATATATTTTTTCTGAATAGTAAATATGCTTAAGATACATATGTTGATATGTTCACTGCTATGTTGAAATATGTTGAATATTTCTTATATGGGTAGGAAATTTTATATTTAAGATTTCATATTTAAATTAATTTTATTTTTAATTTTAATAGCTACATATTTATATTTGTTATTTGATCCATGCGCAATAATACGATCATGAAGTTTGAAATCGATGGTTAATTTAAAAAATTTTCATATTCTATTTAAATTTAAATATATTATAAGTATAGTATCAACCAAGCGCAATGGTGCTCTTGATTTATCCTTTCTAATTAATTAAATATTAATATAAATTATCAAATCATTTTATCAATTTATTATTTTTGAATTAATTTGATAATTCATTAAAATTAATATATATATTTTTAATTCTCTAGTATTTTTTAATTATATTTAATTATTTATTTATTATTTAAACTTTAATGTCCGTCGAAAAGTGAATCTGCCTCTTAGCCACAGCCAAAATTATGATATTATAATAAATAAATTAATTCAAATTATTAGTATCAACGGAGCACCACGTTCCATGTAAGATCCGATCGCTGTATTAGATAGAAAATTAATCTAATTATACACATTTCCATTTAAAAGTAATTAAGCATTTAAAAGTAAAAGTAATTTGCAATAATTTATGCAAATAAATTTTATTATTTGAATTTTATTTTAATATATTTTATGTTCAAAAAAAGTGTTCAAAAAACATCTTAAACATTCAAATTCGACAATGTTTTCTTTGATTTTGTCTATTAACGTTAAGATTATATATTTTATTTAATATTTTTATTTATTTAATTAACTTTCTGATTTATTTTTAAATTTAAGTTAAATTTCCCATCAAGAGTGAATTCAATGGTTTTTCTAGTTGATATATTTTTTGATATTTTTAAAATTAGTTAAATAAAATTGAGTTTTTAAATTTGTTTTTCTCGATATTTAAAATAACATTAAAAATTATTTTTATTTTTATAAATTATATTATATTAATTAGATTTATTAATGTTATTTATTATAAATTAGTCGGTAAATTTCGAAGTATTAAAGATTAAATTTTTATTCTTGATTTTATTGCTTCTCCATAACCAAACTTAGCTGCTTCAAATAAATTATTTCACAAGTTATTTCAGTTAACACACTGTATTATTTACAAAGAATTTTTGTGCTGTTAAGATTTTTTTAGTTAATTAAACAATCATTTGAACTTTATTCCTTCAAAATAATGTTGTGCACATTATAATTTTTTATTTTTATAACGTCCGCGATTTAAAATTTTTGTTTATTTTTGTGATTTGTTTGGAAATAAGTAAAATGCCGTCCATTTGCTTGTTATTCAAGTTTTCATTAAACAATTTTTAATGCTTTATGCTATTATTTTTGTTGATATTAATTTAATTAACTCATTAATTTAATTTATACTATAAGTACAATATTCATTATATTATTGATATGTTTTAATTTGCTTAGCCACCTTCTTTGTGCACTAAAAGAAGATGTATTATATATAAATATATAAAAAAACAGCAAAAAACAATAAGTCAATAATAATTAAGGAAAAAAACACATATAAATTTATATTTAATTGATTTATTTGTTTAAATAAATATACTCCGTACCGACTATTTTACTTATTTAAGGTGCTTTAATAGAAAACATAAATCAAAAATCTAAAAAGAAGGTCCATTAATTTAATTTCTGTTTAAATTTTGTCAAAATTTAAAGAATTGATTTCTTCTACACTTTTGGTGCGTTTATCGTTGTTTGTCATATTTGCTGCAAAATTTAAAGGAGAAAATACTGAAGAATTGCGCTTAGACATGTCAAAAGAATATTACCCAATTAAATGCCTTTTTTAAAAATTTCCTTAAAGAAAAAATATTGTTTAAAAAAATAAAAATAAAAAATGATAAATTTAAATAAAAATTAAGAAAAGGGGAAAAAACAGTTCTAATTTTATGATCATCAAAAGAGAAATAGCACGAATGATAGAGAGAAGAGAAAAAAAATACTAGTATGAATTGTCATTTAAATAAATTTTTTAGATAGAATGCCAAATTATATATTAAATTTACAATTTAAATATTTTTTCAGATATTTTTAGGATTTGGAGATATTTTTAGGATTTAGGATTTGAATTTTTTTTAGGATTTAAAAATGTTTTCTCTATCACATGCGATTAACCTTGATGATCTATAATATTTTAATTTAAAGCAGTTATTCTCTAAAAACAAGCCAATTTTTATATTCGAAATTTAATTTAAAAAAAATATAAGGGAGGATTGCAAAAATGAAGTTTTGAATTTTTTAGATATAATGTTAAATAATAAATTCATTTATCAATTTGAATATTTCCTTGAGGGTGAAAGAAAAATAAAGAAAAAATATTCAATATTTAGAGCAATAGGCTTTTTTTTAAAAATAGTTTGTAATTTAAGGGAATTTACGAGAATTGATTTTATTTTTTCTTGACAATAGCAATAAAAATAAAAATAGATTGGATTGTACCTATTGAATAAGTATTGCTTTTATTTTATATTTGAAACAAAGTGTTACTTTTGTGGTTCTAAGTTCATCAGTTAAAACGTTCCACATTTTAGTTACCCTATTTACAAATGAGTTAGATGATTTTGAAGTTTGATTTTTAGATAACAAATAACAGTTTTTTCTATTTGATATTTTAAAAAGATTTTCTGATTTAATATGAGTGTATCCATGTAGGATTTTATGAGCTAATACTAAATCATATGTCTTACGACGGTTTTCAAGAGTAGGAAGATAAAGAAATTCAAATCTTTGAAAATAAGGTATATAGGGTAATGAACATTTTCTAAGTAGGATTTTTGTAAAAAATTTTTGACATTTTTCGAGTTTGTTAATTTCAGATTTTAGTTGTGGATTCCATGTTTCAGGAGATTATTGATATGTTTTAATTTGCTCAGCCACCTTCTTTGTGCACTAAAAGAAGATGTAGTATTTTACAAATTATTTTTATTTTTTTGCACAAATAATAAATTCTATTTAAAATAAAAGAAATATAAAATTAATATTTTTATTTGCTGAAAAAACAAATAAAACGCATCCTTTAAGCTATTTATTAGGGTTGCACAAAACCGTTTAATTTTGAAAAAACCGTATACCGTTTATGCCGTTTATCTGAGACCCGTATACCGTTTCGTTTATTTTTGAATTATGCGTTAATTCAATATTTTACCTGAATAAATTTTTAAATATTTTTTTAATTACATAAATATAAATATGTAGTTTTAATTTATATTTTTCAAATTTTTTCAATATACAGAGCAATAATTATTTATTTTCATTTATTTGATTATATTATTCTAATGAAAAATTGGTAGCTTATAAATTTTAAATCATAATTTGATTTTTAAAAAAAGATTTTTTTATTTATACTAATATTTTGAGCAATTTTATATAGTAGCTGAAAAAATAAATAAAACGTTTCCTTTAAGCTATTTATTGTTATTTTTAAATAAAAATTTTTTGTAATATGTATTACGTTTAGTTTATATTTGCCACTTAAATTATATTTTTTTAAATTAGTACTATGAAATTATTAATTAACATTCTAATTAATTTATATATAATTACTTATACATATTGTATCCAATCCTTTTGAGCATAATTCGTTTGTTAAGTGGGGGAAACATTCGACTTTTGATCATCCTTTTTCATATTTTATCAATTTATTATCAAAAAGTATTAGTTTTTTGGTTTTTAATTTTTTGATTTTTTTTATAATGTTATGTTTAGAGATAATTATTTTAATTAGTTAATTGTTGTAAATAATTTAAATATTTGTTGATTTAAAATTTTGTTATTTTTTGAGTAAATAATAGGGTGATATAGTGATACATCTTTGGCAATTTGTGTTATGAATAAAATTGGTATTTTTAAATTCTAAATCATTTGTCTCATTGCACGATTAGCAGTTTCTAATGACAAATCAACCGTTGAACGTTGAACTTTATCTAAATCATGTTAATGAAATTGGGTTTTTATTTTTGCTTTCTCAATATTTTCGTAGATAACATCAAAAATTATTTTCATTTTTATAATTTATATTATTTTAATTAGTACTTATTAATGTTATTTATTATAAATTAGTTTGTAAATTTAGAAATAATTTTTTAAATATTATTTTTTAATTAAATATAAAGTGTTTTAACTTATTTTTTCATCTTTGTTATACAAATAGTAATATTTATTTATTTTTTTTATTTAACTTTACATATTATTCTCATAGTAAAAAATTGGTATCTTATAAATTTTAAATCTTGTTTATTTTTTAATAAATTGTCGGAAAAGGGGTTCTATTTCCGAATAAACATAAGGCTCAGTAAATACAAAAAGTACTTTAACAACTTTAAATCTTTTATTTAACTAAATATATGATTGATTGGTGAATAGGCTAAAGAGAAGTTCAAAGAAAGGCTAAGAGCAAAATTGATTAAGTATAGGAAAGTAATGTGTGAGGATAGGAAGTTTATTAAAGCTTTTATAAGGATTGTTATCTGTATGGACATCTTTTAAAAGATGTGGGAAAAAATAATTTATTTAAAATATTCGAAAAATGCGATATTTTTTTAATTCTACAGTTTAAAGATATAAATTTAAATCTTGATTGATTGTATAGACTGATCACTGCATATTTTTACGTATTTTGTATTTGAATTTAAATTATTTTTAAAAATATTTTTTAATTTATTAGTTAGTATTTTATCTGTTCTAAATCTAAAATTATAAATGTGATGTAATGTTATGTGATTATCAAGGTTTAATTCAAATTTATGTTGTAATTGTTCAAAAGAAACTCAAAGAAGCTTTTTAACCATAAAAGAAATTAGTTTCTCGTCGATCAAATTAATTTATTATCTGGACAATATTTAAATTATTAATATATTTATGTTTGTTGCCCGTCGACGCACTTGATATAATACATTGTCAGAACTTAGTAAAATTTTACAAAATAAATTTTAGATTTTAATATTATTTAATTTGTATAGACAAGACAATACTTTTTATAACATATTTTATTTTCTTAAACATTTTTTAAATTTTTAAACATTAAAATAATTTTATATTTTAAATAAATTTTTAAGATTTAAATATTGTTACTATATTTTACTTATATTTAATCTTCCTTAACTGTTGCTTCACAAATTAACGATAGATTATATATGAAAGATAGATGATATTGTATGTGTAATATTTATATAATAAATATATTAATGTTCGTTGCTCATCTGCGTATTTTAATACATTGCCACAACTTCGAAAATTTTACAAAATAAATTTTATATTTAATATTATGTTAATTAGTTCAGATAAGAACAGTAATTTTTATTGATCATCCAAAAACATTTTTAATTATTTTTCATTTACTATATTTTTATTTTTAAACATATTTAACGGCATAACTTTATATTTTAAATAATTTTATAAAAATTAAATACTGTTCTTATTTTATTTATTTCTCATTTACTTAATATTCTTTTATTACAAATAATAATTTAAATCAACAAATATTTTTAATCTTTCATGTCATGCTAATTTATTTTATTGCGGATGTATTTTATTTATAAATCGAAGAATTTCTTTTTAATTTTTTAAATTTATTTTTTAGTTTATTAAATTTGTTTCATTTATTAGTTTTAATAATAATTTTTATTAAATTTATGTATTTTTAAATTAATTTATTTATTATTAGAATTATTATTGTGTTAAATTTTAATCTTTTTTGCCTAACTAAAAAATTAAATAATAAATTATTTTATTATTTAAAATCAATGTCCGAATTATAAGTTTTCCATCGAAGTAATTTTCCATTAAATTCAGTAGTTTTATTTATTTTTTAACATATAAAGCAATCGTATATTTTGGATTTTTATGTTGATCAGATTTTTATGCTGATTAATTCAATTTATATATCGTAAAATATTTGTCTTTTATGTTTTAGGTATGTCTATTGCTAATAGTGTGTATTTTTTGATGTTACACATTAGAACGAATTAAATTAGAACGAATTAATTTAATTTTATATTTTAATATATTTTTTTTAATTAATTAACATTTTGATTAATTTATAAAATGATTTTCAAAAATTAAATTTAGTTTATATTTATTTTTTCTCTTTAAGCTGTAATGATTTGCTACGTGAAATCAATATGTCAATTATCTTTAAATTTCAAATATTTTATCACTTTTGAAATTTTTTAATGTCCAAAACGTCCTCATTGAGCTTATTGATTATGAGATTATTGATTAAATTAATAATTAACTACATTTAAATTAATTTATAAATTTAAAATGTTATTTATTTTATTTGCTATACATATATTTTTCAATTTTTTAATATCATTAGCTTCTATATTATCTTGGTTTTATAATTAATTTTTATTTGTGCTTTTGATACATTTGTTTATTTACCTTTTTTATAATCAACTTCATTTTTATAATAAAACTTAACTATTAATTTAAAATAGTTGTTGTACAATTTGCAAATATTTATTTAGTGAATATAATACCAAATAAATTTTTAAATTTATATAATTTATTTTATATCTAATAAAACGGTACCTGCAGTTGCAATGCTAACTTTTTTAACCGCCTAATTATTATTTTTATAATGTCTATTATAGCATAAATCTATAAAAATAATTCGGCTTTGAAAGATTTTAAGTTCTTTTTTTAAATAATAATTTTTAATTTTTAACGTATTTCATAAACTAGATTACATATTACTTGTATTTAAAAATTAATTTGAGAATTTATTTTTCAATTTAATTTGTAATAAAAACATCATTCATTCTATAAAATTAAATGAATTCAGCTCAATTATACACTATAAAATTGAATAAAATATTTTCTTAATATAAGCGAGTCATTTAAGCTTGTTTTAATATTTAGACTAAATTTAAAATTTATCGACTCCGGCCAAAAAAGCCTATAATTCACAAGTAAAATAAATTTTTCACATCAATATAATCTACAGTCTTTTTATTACTCTTTAGATTTAATAAAGTTGTTTTTAATATTATTATTAGAATTATTATAATTTTAAATTCAATGTCAAATACAACTTGGATTATCTTGTCAAACTCAGTATTAATAAATTTTTCTAATAATGAAGTAATTATAATTTATATTTTTATTTAATGTAAATTAATTTTTATTTAATTCTTGCAAAATCTATTTGTGTTAATTCAATGTTTTACCTAAATAATTTTTTAAATATTATTTTTTAAGTAAATATAAAGTTTATTTTCATTTATTTAATTATATTATTTTAATAAAATTATAAGCTCATAAATTTTAAATTAAAATTTACTTATTTTTTGATAAATGATATTTCGAGCAAATTTATATACCATAAAATTTTAAATATTTCTTATTAATTAATTTCAAATATTTTTATTCGTTACTAGTCGCATAATCTTTTACTGATTCCGAGCTGTGTTTGTTTGTTTTTTGTGTTTTTTGCATTATATTTTTAATTCTACAGCTTAAAGATAAATTTAAATTTTATATCTTGTTGATTTTATAGAGTGATCTTCTCATATTTTTACATGTTCTGTTTTTGAATTTTAATTATTTATATTCTTAAAAATAATTTGTAAGTTTATAAATAGTATTTCATCTGTTCCAAATTTCAAATCATAAAAGTGATGCAATTTCGAGTGAATGATCGAACTTTAATTTAAATTTATGGTTTCATTTGTTCAAAAGAAACAATTTTCAAAATCAATTATATTTTATTATCATGATTTAATTAAATAAATTTTAATCCATTTTGCTCTAAAGGTCTTTAACCATTATATAGAAATTAGTTTTTTCGATGAAATTAATTTAAATATCTGGACAATATTTAAATTTTAAAATATTTATGTTTGTTGCCCATCGACGTACTTGATATAATACATTGCCAAAATTTAGTAAAATTTTACAAAATAAATTTTAGATTTTAATATTATTTAATTTGTATAGACAAGACAATACTTTTTATAACATATTTTAATTTTTTAAACATTTTTTAAATTTTTAAACATTAGAATAATTTTATATTTTAAATAAATTTTGTAAAATTTAAATATTATTTATTTTCGCCTCCAAAATTCGCTTATATGCAATGAATAAGTCGAGAACTAGGCATTTGTTTTTTAAATTATTTCAACAGACATTCAGGAAAATCTTTGTAAAGCGAAGACATTTCACATTAAAAGCAATTAAATGATTCAAATCATCTTCCTTAACTGTTGCTTCACAAATTAACGATAGATTATATAATAGATACCTATATTAAAGTTCGTTTCCCATCTTCGTATTTTAATACATTGGCACAACTTCGAAAATTAGAAAAAATAAATTTTATATTTTAATATTATTTTAATTATTTCAGATAAGAACATTAATTTTTATTGATAATCCAAAAACATTTTTAATTATTTTTCATTTGATTAATATTCTACTTAGACATATTTAACTGCATAACTTTATATTTTAAATAATTTTATAAAAATTAAATACTTTTATTATTTTATTTAATTATTTCTCATTCACTTAATATTCATTTATTACAAATAATAATTTAAATCAACAAATACATATTTTTAATCTTTCATGTCATGCTGATTTTTTATGCTGATATATTTTATTCATAAATCGAAGACATTCCTTTAAATTTTTCACATTAATTTTATAATGTTATTGAATTTGTTTTTAGTTTTAATAATAATTTTTATTAAATTATTAGATTATTAGAATTATTAATTTATTAGAATTATTATTGTGTTAAATTTTAATCTTTTTTTGCCTAACTAAAAAATTAAATAATAAATTATTTTATTATTTAAAATCAATGTCCGAATTATAAGTTTTCCATCGAGGTAATTTTCCATTAAATTCAGAAGTTTTATTTATTTTTTAACATATAAAGCAATCAGTATATTTTGGATTTTTATGTTGATAGATTTTTATGCTGATTAATTCAGTTTATATATCGTAAAATATTTGTCTTTTATGTTTTGGTATGTCTATTGCTAATAGTGTGTATTTTTTCATGTCCCACATTAGAACGAATTAAATTAGAACGAATTAATTTAATTTTATATTTTAATATATTTTTTTAAAAATTAATTAACATTTTGATTAATCTATAAAATGATTTTTATAATTTAAATTTAGTTTATATTTATTTTTTCTCTTTAAGCTGTAATGATTTGTTACGTAAAATCAATATGTCAGTTATCTTTAAATAACTGACATATTGATTTTATATTGTAGCATAAATTAATGAAAATAATTTGTTTTTGAGCAATTTTTAATTTTTTTATTAAAATAGTTGTCTCGATGTAATAATGTGTAATTTCCGCTTGAATATTTCTGCACAAATAAGTAAACTAAAAAATAATAAATATTTTTCGATTATTAATTTATGTTTTAATTTATTTTAAAATTAATTTTCAGATATGTTGTAATAAATTTGTATCTATTTTTGGGAATTTTTAGATTTCTTTTTTGCTATTGTGTCGTTTGATGTGCTGATTTTTTTAGAATATTAATAACAAAATATAATTAACTATTTTTTTAAAAGAATTTTCTAATATTTTTTTAAATTTTTAACATAATTCATGAACAATTTATTTTTCAATTTATAATATGTTATCTTGCCTTAAGCAAAAATTTTTATTTTATTCTGTCAATTTATATATTAATTTATGTCTACGAAATTTAGAAATAATCAACATTTTAATTCATTTTTAATTGTTTCCATTATGCGTTAATTCAATATTTTACCTGAATAAATTTTTAAATATTGTTTTAATTACATAAATATAAATATGTAGTTTTAATTTATATTTTTTAAATTTTTTCAATATACAAAGCAATAATTATTTATTTTGATTTATTTAATTATATTAAATGAAAAAATTGGTAACTTATAAATTTTAAATCAAAATTTGATTATTTAAAAAAGATTTTTTTATTTCTAATAAATATTTTGTGCAATTTTATATTACAGAAAATTTTTAAATAATTTTTATTAATTAATTTAAAATGCATATTTGTATTTGTTTCTATATATGTTTTTCTAAATGTGTTTTTTTACAATTTTTTATGTTTTTTTTTTAATTTTATAGCCTTAAGATAAATTTAAATTTTATATTTTTGTTAATTAAAGACTGATCTTTGACATTTTTAGTTTTGATTTTCCATGTCATGCTGATTTATTTTCATACTGATGTATTTTATTTATTTATCGAAGAAATTCCTTTTAATTTTTTAAATTTATTTTTTAGTGGCTATTTTTTAATTTATGTTATTTAAGCGCTTCTTCAAAAAACTTCTTCTTCAGATTATTAATTAAATTATTAACCACATTTAAATTACCTAATTTATAAATTTTAAATGCCATTTATTTTTTTGTTATACATTTTGTCAATTTTTTAATATCCCTAGCGTTTACATTCTTTTGGTTTTAAAATTAAATTTTTTGTGCCTTTGATACGTTTTTTTAATTTTTTTTCATAATCAACTTCATTTTTATAATAAATCTTAACTATTAATTAAAAATAGTTGTTGTACAATTTGCAAATATTTATTTAGTGAATACAAATTCCAAATAAATTTTTAGATTTATATAATTTATTTTTTATCTAATAAAACGGTACCTGCAGTTGCAATGCTAACTTTTTTAACCGCCTAATTATTATTTTTATAATGTCTATTATAGCATAAATCTATAAAAATAATTCGGCTTTGAAAGATTTCGATTTCTTTTTTAACATGATAATTTTTAATTTTTATCATATTTATAAAAAAGGTTTACAATGTATTTACATTTTACTTGTATTTAAAAATTAATTTGAGAATTTATTTTTCGATTTAATTTGTAAAAAACATCATTCCTTCTATAAAATTAAATGATTTTTGCTCATTTATACACTATAAAATTGAATAAAATATTTTCTCAATCTAAATATAAGCGAGTTTTAAGCTTGTTTCAGAATTTAAAGTCTAAATTTAAAATTTATAGACTCCGGCCAAAAAAGCCTATAATTCACAAGCAAAATATATTTTTCACATCCAATATAATCTACAGTCTTTTTATACCTTTTTAGATTTTATAAAGTTGTTTTTAATATTATTAGAATTATTATAATGTTAATGTCCAATACAAATTAAATTATTTTGTCAAACTCAGTATTAATAAATTTTTCTAATAATGAGGTAATTATAATTTATATTTCTATTTTATTTTAATTAATTTTTATTTATTTCTTGCAAAATTTATAACTTTAAAATTAATAAATAAATTTAGAAATTTTTTTTTAAATTTAGTTTTTTATAAATTATTTAATAGTTTTTCATTACATTGTGATACACAATTAGGCTCGAATATATTGTAGCAAATCGCAATTTAACACTATAAAATTAAAAAATATATTTTCTAGTAAATCTCATTATAATTTAATCAGTTAAACTTGATATGAAATTTAAAGAGCTAGATAATTTAATAAATAAAATAAATTTTAAACACTTCATGCTTTCGAAAGTTGCATAACAATCTATTTGCAGTCTTTATATCTTCGTAAATTTTAAAACGATTTTTAATATTATAAATATTATTATAGTAGTTTATTCAATGTCAGCGGGCCAATTTTCTTCCTTAAATTTTTTGTCGAACTCAGAATAAATTTTAGCTGTAGCATTAAATAGTTAATTCATTTTTATCTAATTTTATAAGATTTAAATTAATCTCTATTTATTTTTCATGAGATTTATATATTTAAAATTAGGGTTTGACCCCGAACGTTCGGGGGCGGGTATGTCGGGGTACGGGGTTTTCGAATTGTTTCGGGGCGGGGTTCGGGTCGGGGGAGCAAAATATGCTCGGGGTTCGGGTCGGGGTACGGGGGTTTACTGGAAAAATTTTTTAAAGAAAAAATGCTCTAAAAATAAGATTTTCGGTCTATTTTTGTTAATTTATTCAGAAATTGAGGGGAAATAGAGGAATTAAAGATAATATAAGAGGTTTTTTAGGGATTAAATGTGATTTGAGTTGTATAACTGAGGATATCAGGGGATTTGGAGGGATTAAACGTGGTTTCATGAGATATCAGTGATTTTGAGGGATAATGAGAGAGGCATATAAAGAGGCATTTGTAGAGAGAGATTTGAAGGCAAATAATTTGAGAATTTGGAAGGCGATTTAATCTTTTTTAGCGCCGTAGGCAAAAATTTTGGAAATTTTTAAGGCCAAGAAGCAGATTTTCTTTTTAGTACAGTTAGAGATCAAAATAGTTCAATTCTCAGGGGTATAAGTTTAGAAAAGCACAAAAAAGTCGAGACTAAGACCAAGAGTCACGCATGTTTCTAACAGATATGATATAAAAGTTCTCGCAAATGCCTGCTTCATAAATTGACATTATTCCTTTTCAAGCATCAGTTATTCAGAAGGATATTGAGGATTAGGGATTTTAAGGGATTACATGGATGTCAGGGGTTTTGTCTGATATTAGGGTAAATATCGGATATCAGGTTTTCTCTTCTTTCCTGCGCCGCAGGCGAAAATTTTGAGAATTTGGAATGACGGAAGTATTTTAACACTAAAAAAATCTTTAGATTTTTTTATGGCTGGTAATACATATTTAAAAATAAGATTAACATTTAAAATTAAATTAAACTCGTGTTTTTGTAAAGAAAAATCCCAAAACAAACGATTCATCTTATTCGGATCCGAACCCAATCCAATATTAATGAAAATATAGGCTAAAACCAACAACTAAACCACTCAACCACAAGTCTCTTAACAGACTAGGAAAAAGAATTGTGATATTTCTTTCATTTTTCTTTCAAAAATAATAAAAGCGAAGTAAATTGAGAGGAAATTTTTAAAATTTTTCTCTTAAAATTCTCCCAAAAATGGCATTTTTTGGGTATATAAAACCCCGATAACCCCGAAACTTTTCGGGTCGGGGAACGGGGTTTTCACTTTTGTTCGGGGCGGGGTTCGGGTCGGGGAGAATCGTGAAAAAATCGTTCGGGAACGGGGTCGGGGTTCGGGGTCGGGGTCAAACCCTATTTAAAATTAATAAATTTATTTTATATAATTCACATATTCCATGAATCATTATTTATAAATTTATTTATTAATTTAAATTTAATATGGGACAAAACATTAATTAATTGTAATAATTATTATTAAATAATGAACGATTTTATTCAAAAATTTTTCGCAATAAAAAAATAAAGTTTTTTAAATTTAATAAGTTTTTTAAATTTATTTTGCAGATTTTTAAGAAAATTTTTTGAAATACATATATAAATTTTTTAAAGATCAAATGAGGCTTGATTTAATGAATAAATATTAATCAATTTTTGCCTCTGAACTCGTTAAAAATACCGAAAATCTGCCGCTATTGTATATATTTTTTGTAAATTTTATAAAATTTATAAGTAATTAAAATAAGTAATTATCATTTATAAAATTGTCCTTTGCATTATCAACCTTCTCCTAGCAACATCATAATTCTATCAATTTTTATCATTCTTTAATATACATATATCAATAATTTTCCTATGTTTTATAGAAAAGAATAAATTTTTTTGTAAAAGTGTATATTTATTAATTGGTAAATGTCCAGTTGGCGGTCTACATGTCCGCAAAGAGAATCTGCTCTTTTCTTTCCTTTTCTTTCATTTTTTGCGTTGGGAGAAATGCTCCGCTCATTTTTCCTTTTCTTCCATTTTTCCTTCTTAATACAATATGTTTTCCTGTTCATACTTGAAAAATAAAAATACCTCTAATTAGAAAAAAAATTTTTTTTACAAATCATAGATTTAGATTTACAAATAATAGATCTATGGCTTTCTAATAAGCCCAAAATAATGATCTGAAAAATTTCAAAATAATATTTAAGGAGACATAATCTGTTCTACGTTGAATTTTTTGTTTCAGGATATCGATATTGAGTAAAAACATGGGCCGAGTTTTTACAACCATCCTCCCCCTCATAGTTTTTATTAGAGCTCTAACCCGGGCCGGGACCGAGTTTTCCGGGCCCGGTAGCCCGGAAACCGGGTATTTTGTAAAATAAATAATTTTTTTCTAATTAGAGGTATTTTTATTTTTCATGTATGAACAGAAAAACATACTGTATTGAGAAGGAAAAATGGCAGAAAAGGAAAAATGAGCGGAGCATTTCTCCCAACGCAAAAAATGCAAGAAAAGGAAAGAAAAGAGCAGATTCTCTTTGCGGACATGTAGACCGCCAACTGGACATTTACCTCATTAATTTTTATGTTAATTTTGCTTATCAATCTGTTTAAAAAATAATAACTTCTGTAAATTTATAAAACTCAATTTCAATTAAATATTTTAAATTGTTGTTTATAAATTATACATAAAATTATAAATTATATCATATAGTTTATTTTAACAATGATATAGAAATTTCATTTTCGGTTTCTTACGCCAAGATTAAATTTTATTATTTAATTTTTATTAGAGTAAACTTTTATGTCATTTTTATTTTAATATTATTCTAATAAATAATTATTATATAAGAAAAATCTTTTAATTTATTATCATCTAATTCTCATTTAATGCTAATTTAAATTATTAACATTTAAAAAATTGCACGAAGCGCTTTTCATGCACGGTTTATTGCACTTACAAGTTTTATCCTATTTTTAAGTATTATAAGTACTTTTATATTTTATCTATTATATCAATGACTTTTACATATGTTTTATCATAAAAAATTAATTTTTTGTTTGGTTTGATTATTTTTTGTATATGTATTTATCAATTATGATGTCAAGTTGTGGTCACTTCGATTAGAATGAATGTCTTCTTTTTAGGTATATATAAACCCAATTTCAATTAGATTTTTTAAATTTTTTAAAATTACTTATAGTTTTAAAATTACTACATATTTAAAAATTTTTGAAAAATTTTTATGTGAATGATACTGATGTGATCGCAAAACAATTCTTTATTATAATAATAAATTTTTTTTATTTAACATTATAAACTCTTATTTTTCCACCTACGATTTGATAACAATTTATTTTAATTATCCACGATAAATTTCATTATTTATATTTTATTATTTTATATTAATATATTAATTAATTGTTGCAAGGGCTGTATTTTTTGAAATAATGTTGAAAAATAAAAAAAATTTTTTTATTTTATAAACAATCAATATTAATTTTAAAAATATTATTTTTTTCTTTCTTAAAATTAAAATTCTAAGCACAAGACATCAAACCATTATTTCTAACCAAGTGGGAGGGATTAATCGCAAATTTTCACTAATTTATAATTCTTAAAAAATTTTAATTGCTTTATTATTAGATAGGCATTAAATAAATAATATTAAATTCTGGTTCAAAATATTTTTATTATTGTATAAATAGATATGTTTTCTAAATTATTTTTTCTCAATTTTTGTTAAAAGAAATATTAAAAATTATGTATATTTATTTTTATAAAGTATATTATTCAGAAAAATTATGTATGTTAATTGCAAATAAATGTGATTCTTAATTCTGTAATTTATTTTTATAGGTAAACATTAAATATCTAGCAGAATAAATTGAAATAAAAATCTTTAATATTTTTTAACTTTTAATGTCGCAGACCCGAGGGCCTGCGACGTAAGTTTGGCAAGATGCCGCCAAAGATGAGTAGACGTTGGATCCAGGAAATTGGCCATTTGATTTCGTCGGGCTGGCTGGTGCCTATGAGCCGGGGAGAACCCCTAAACTCGGGAATTTAGCCGTTGAGGCTACCTAAAATTAAATAATTGGGCGGGAAGACTCGTTGTATTAATTGAAGTACTTAATAATTAATTACTAATATTAATTCAAAAATAAGTAAATAGTTTATTTAAATTAAATACAATACAAAAAAATTAAAAGCATAAATTAAAAATATAAATTTATTTACAAAGGGAAGGGACAAGAAAAAAGGGAAGGGGAGAAAGGGGAAAATAGATATTTTCTTTTATTCCCTCTACATCCCAGAACTGAGCAGTTAAACTGAACTGCTAAACTGAGCATATTTGTGGAGAATCTTCTTTTCTTTAAATAGACCAGGCCAGAGCATGCAGTGTAGTCGCGGCTGTGTGCATTTCCACCATTGAACAAAGGTCGCTTCTCTGAGAGTGAGCGACATAGCCAGTTGATTAAAAGAGACATTTGATCACCAGTTGAATTGAAGTCTTTAACTCTGAGAGTTTCGACATATCGGAAGTTAATCCATTACTAGAAAGGTTAATAGTCACAAACTCTGAGAGATGTGACAAGAATATAAAACTTTACATAAATGTTTGTGTGGGAAAGTCAATCGCTCGAAGAGAGATTGACAATATTTATTGTAGTCTAGCGGGATCGTTTCACAACGAAATCTCCTTTTCTGAAGGTGGGGGACCGGGTATAGTGTATCAAATATACGGGAGAAAAACAATTTCCATAAGCCTCGATAACAATCAAAGAAAAGAAATATTATTTCCCAATAAAGCAACGCTTTACATTGTCGGGTCTCCGACATTTAATAAATATTTTAATTTATTTTAAAATTAATTTCCAAATACCTATATATTGTTGTAAATTTATTATTTTCTAAAATTAAATTTATTAAATTCACTTTTTTACATTTTTTTATTTTATCGTTCATTTTTTCGAAAACTATCCATCAGTTATATAATTACAAATAATAAAATAGTACAACTTGTAATACTACCCTACAAACTAAATAAAGTTGTTAAATTACTTATCGAATATTAAATAAGCACTTGTTATGGTAAAATTTTTCGTTATATTTTATAAATACCAATTATATTTTATCATAATTATTTAATAAATACAATAAATTTTAATCCTTTTTGTGTTTAAGAGATAGAACTCTTTGATAATATTTGAAAATATATTTATACGACAATTTTAAGTGGGTGTGATAAAAAAATAATATTTATTCCAAAAATATATTTTCGAATATTATTCGTCATCAAGAAATGACAAATCGTCTTTTTTTAAATAGATTTTTGTAATCTCAAAAATCTGTTTTTATTATTATTTTAATTACATATAATTGAAATTATTTTTTTAAATTTTAATATGTTATTAACATTGTAAAAAAGTTTATATAAAACTTTCTGAATTCCTAAAATTTTAAATAAATATTTTTAAAGAAATTTAAGAAAATTTTTAATTTTGGAATACAAAACTCAAAATTATTTTGCTTCTGGAACGTTTCTTCATTTGATTTATCTTTTTAAAATTATCTTTTATTTTTATTATATAATTTAATTTTAATTTCATTTTAAGAAATGTTGTTGCACGGTTTACAAATATTACTTTGGTGCATTTTCTTATTTTTTAAATCTATTCATTTATTTATTTAATAAAATCTATCATAAAAATTTATATCTTAAATAAATTAAAATTTTATTTTTAAGTATTATTGCGCATAATTTAAATTTGTTATTAAATTTTTAAAATGTTATCCTGCAAAATTGAAAAATTATGTTACAGGATAACAGAAACATGGTTTCCAAGATTTTTTTTTTATTTTGATAAATTTTATTTTCTTTGTTCCTCTTGCCTGACCATTTTCGACCATTTTGAAAGGAAAAAAAGGAAAGGAGAACGAAATGAAAATGGGGTAGATAACGGAAAATTACAAAAATTTTAATGTTTTTGCATTCATTTAAAATAATTAATTTCTCAAGATTTTTAATGAACAACTTTATTAAAGTTACTTATAATTTAATTATTATTATTTTTATTTTTAACTAATATTATTTTTATTTTTAACTTATTTATTATATTTAACTTATTATTTTTAACTAATTATAAACTAATTTTCTTATTTAATTTAATATTTTTTAATGTAGATTTTTATTAGTATATGGAAATTATGTGGAACTTAATTTTTACATAATTTTAAGGTTGGCATTCACAAAACTTTTTATTTAAAAACTCATATCTTTGAATAAAACCTCAAAATATGATTATTTTTTAATAATTTTTTTTAATTCTCTATTAAATTTAAAATTAATTTAGCATTTTATATTCTTATTTTTATTCTAGTTCTCGAAAATTTAATTAAAAATAATTTATATGTACCTATATGTATTGTAGCATAAATTTATAAAAATAATTCGTTTTTCTGCGATTTTTAATTCTATTATTAAGATAGGTTTGTTGTCTCGATGTAATGATGTATAATTTCAGTTAGAAAATTTCTGATAAAAAAATGAACTAAAAGCTAATAAATATTATTTCAATTATTAATTTGTGTCTTAATTTATTTAAGATTAAATTTCAAATATGTTCTGCTAAATTTGTATTTATTTTTGGGACCCAATTTTCTAATTTCTTTTTTTATAATGTGTCATTTGATGTTTAATTTTTTTGGAATATTAATTACAAAAATAATTAAATATATTTTTAAAACTATTTTTTAATATTTCGTAATTTTTACATATTTCATGAGCAAGATTTACATATTATCTATTACTTGTATTTAAAAATAAATTTAAGAATATATTTTTCAATTTAATTTGCTATAAAAACATTTAGAAAGAAAAATTATTGGTCTCTCAAAAATCGCCGACGTTTTTTAATAAGTGTGAAAAGATAGAGATAATACATGCACAAAGACTTTGTTCTCGAGAGTATGAAAAAGAACTGCAATTTTTAAGCTGATCGTTCCAGGCGCTTTTGTTTGTCCCGCCGCCTTTTATTTAAAAAATAATAGTTTTTTCTCTTCCTGCGCCCACTGTTTATAGATGTTGTTTCTATTATTCTTTTTGATCGAAAAGATTTTTACATTTCTTACCGCGCACTCTGGGTTTATAGATGTTGTTTCTATTATTCTTTTTGATCGAAAAGATTTTTACATTTCTTACCGCGCACTCTGGGTTTATAGATGTTGTTTCTATTATTCTTTTTGCTTTAGAAGAATTTTTTCTTTTCTTAACGCATTTTCTATTATTATTAAATCAAAAAGTATAATAGAAACAACATCTATAAACCCAGAGTGCGCGGCAAGATTGAAAAAATTTTTTTAAATCAAAAGTAATAATAGAAGCAACATCTATAAACGAAGAGTGCGCAGGATGAGAAGTAAAAATCTTCTAAATCAAAAAGAATAATAGAAACAACATCTATTGATCGAAGGGAGCAGAAAAATTAAATAGTCTTAGGAGGAAGACCGAGGAAGATCCTCCGAGCAGAATGCAAGCTCGGAGAAATCGAATCTCACAAGATGAGTCGAATATCTTATATTGCTCCCCGCAGGCAACGTTTTACTTACTTTCTGCGCAGATGTTCAAATGTGACTATTCAAACCGGCGAGAAAAGTTCCTGTTCCCTCCATTCTTTATAGCAACACCCAACTTTACAAATTAGGATGATTTGTGGAAATAGACAAAAATGGCTTAATTTTTATGAAAGTTTTAAATGTGCCGTCGGCAATTCTGTCGCATCAGAAATTGAGAACTGACCCTGCTTCGATCCTTGCTTGAAGACGAAGCACATGACATTATTTCGCGATTTTGACTCGAGACCCACAGCTATGAAGAGGCCATAAGGGCAACTGTAGCTATACAGATTCCAGCTAAATCCGAACATAATTTAATAAAAAAAATAAAATTTAATCAATTTTATTCCTTAGAGAGTGTTCGTTAGAAATCACAGAAATTTTTTAAATTATTCTTTGTAAATTTGGTTAATCTTATTTTAAATCATTAGTAGAATCATTTATAAATGTGTGTCTAAATCCGAAGTAATGCATATTTTCTTACGTAGCCTGATTAATTATTAGATAATAAATTTATTTTACTTTAATTTTTTATTTGATTTTATTATATTTAATTTTATTTAATCTTAAAAATGATTTATGAATTTATATTTAACGAGTTTTAAATTATAACTTTTGAATTTAATTTATTTTTAATATGTATAATTAGAATTATTATTTTAAATTTAATCTGTTTAGCCATAGCTATATTATTAAATAATAATTATTTTATATTTAAAATTAAATGTCTGACGAAGTTTATAAGATTTGAAATTTTTCGTCATTAAAAATTATTCATTTTTTCTCTTCTAATTTTATCTAATTTTATTAAATTTGTTTTATTTATTAATTTGATAATTTTTATTTTACTGCTGAAAAAACAATAAAATGATTTTTTTAAGCCTTTTTTGTCAACTGATTAAAGTAAATCATTAAATTTTATTTTTGAAAATACTATTAATTAATTAATACAAAATCTGTTTTTTAGGGTTGATATATTTTTTGATTTTCCCAGACGCTTTGAGTAAGCATTTCATACGTATTTTACACTTATTTTTATTATAAAAATTAATTTTAATGGAAAATAATCATCATTACGGGGAAATTTAGATGAAAAATGTTAAATATTTTAAGACAAGGTTTTAATTAAATTTTAATTAAAAATTTTATTAAATTCAAAATGAATATAGAAATTTTAAATCATAATATTATATTATATGAATGAATATTAAAAACTATTATTATATTTAATTTTTAAATTAATATTCAAACGAATTGATATTCATTATTTAGTTTAGGTTTATTATAATCAAATTCTTGTTTAATTTTTTTATAATTTACGTTTTTCTCATTTAGGCTACAAATAAATTTTATTTATTTTAGTAAACATTATATCTACATTATTTTTAATGAGAATTAATATTATTAGTTTTTTATTTAATTTTATTTATGTTTATTTCACATACTTCGATAATGAGAAAATATTTTTTATATTTTTTATAATATTTTTATAATTATTTTTTAAAGGAAAAGTTAAATTTATACTAATAGTAATATTAATTTTTTCTGAAATATCTCGAAATTGTATTAGTAACAAAAAAATTTTTTTTATAAAAAATGAATAATTATTTTTGAATAAAAAATAGTAAAATAAAAAATAATAAAATAATAAAAATAAAAAACTATCTTTGATATAAATGTATTTTAAAAAATATTTGAAATAAAAAATATTTGAAAATAAATTGAAAACTAACTATGTTTCATTTTCCATTATATGCTGATTCATATTTATGCTGATAAACTTTATTTATTTATCGAAAAGAATTTTTTTTATTTTTTAAATCTATTTTTAGTGTTAAAACTTTGTCGATTTTGCTAAATTTGTAAAGAGAGTTATCATTTTTTAAATATTTAATAATTTATATTAATTGTGATAGTTTTTGTTACTAATACAATTCATACATATAAAGTTCTCCCTTTTAATACGAAATATAGAGAATAAATTTCTAAGCCACTTTAAATATACATATATAAAGATAAATTCAAAATATAAGTTTCAAAATAAACATTTTATTCAAAATCAACTGAGGAAAACTATAAAAAATGGATGTAAATAGTGAAAATGAATAAAAGTCTACTCACACCCAAAAATCTTTTTTTGTAGATATCATTTTATTTATTTTTCGTTGCAGTTTTAAATTATATGTATGTCTATTGAATTTGTTTTCTTAGCATTTTTAATATATATATATATATATATATATATATATAAAAAGTTACTTTGTCTATAAAAGTATTGGTAGTTTAGCTACGGGACTTGCAAAAACCTAGAACTTTTTACTGAGTTGAGATAATGGGCTGAAAGTTTGACATGTCCGGGATCAAATCTTATGGGGCATCTGGGAAAAATAAGGACGAGATACTGAGGTGCCCCTTTGGTACCTATATAATATAGGTGCCGGGGCTATCTCCGGAATGGGAACAGATAGAGAAAAAGTTCCGCTGAGAGGGCACTGAAGCACTAATAGTCGATGTCAAACAAAAAAAATTCGAAGTCGAAATTCGAATTTGAAGGGTACTTATGCTTGACACTAAATTCGGACATTTTCGGTGAATTGCAGGGTTTGTCGGATTTAAAAATTCGCGTTTTTTAAAATAACTCGAAAATGGATAAAGATAGCGGAAAACTTCTGCTGGTAGGGCACTGAAGCAGAATGAAGAGATATAGGTAGGAAAAATTTCGAATCAGAATTTCGAACTTGAATGGTACTTATGGGTGGGCAAAAATTCTGATAAGAAAACTGTCCGACCGATAAATGTCGGATTTTCTTTAAAGTGAAGAAATCCTGGGGGCATATCTTATACACTCTGTCACAAAAGTATAAGCACCCCAAAAATTTCTGTAAAAATACATGATCCCTAGGCATTTTTTGTTTTATTTTTTTCGTACATTATCAGCGATCCAAATCGTCAATAAAAATAAAGTTTCAGAAAATTTTATCGATTTAAAAATTTTTAAATTGAATTTTCTCAAAAATCATGTGAATTTTCTCAAAAATCAAAAAGTTGAAGCAAAATATAGGGAATTCGAAATTAGGGATCCGGGATTTCGGGATTTTTAGGAATTTTGGAATATAGTCGAATGGGTAGTCATTCGAAAGCGGATAATGAGGGGAGTTGAATGGGATAAATAGTAAAGCCGAAAGTCGAAGTTCGGAGTTCGAACTTCGAAATCCGGGTTTTTCGGGAATGGGAAGTATGGGTGAGTGGGTAGTCATTTAAGAGGGGATAATGAGAGGAGCTTAGTGGGATAAAAGATATTGTCGAAAATCGAAGTACTTCGAAATCCGGGATTTTCGGGATTTGGGGATAAGTGCAATTTTGTAGTAATTCAAGAGGGGACGATCAGAGGAGTTCAACGGGATAAAGGATAATGTTTAAAGTCGAAGTTTGAAGTTCGAACTTGGAAATCCGGGATTTTCGGGATCGGGAAGTATGGTCGAATGAGTACTCATTCGAGAGGGGATAATGAGCGGATCTTAGTGAGATAAAGAATCAAGCCGAAAGTCGAAGTTCGAAATCGAACTTCGAAATTCGGGTTTTTCGGGGTTAGGATATATGGATGAGTGGGTAGTCATTCAAGAGGTGATAACGAGGGGAGTTGAATGGGATAAAGCCGAAAGTCGAAGTTCGGAGTTCGAACTTCGAAATCTGGGATTTCCGGGATTGAGAAGTATGGTCGAATGAGTACTCATTCAAGAGAGGATAATGAGGGGAGATGAGTGGGATTATAAAAATATCGAAACTTGAAATGTAGAAGTCGAAGTTCGAGATTCGACATTTCTGGGATTTGAGAATCAAACGGATATAGGTGAATGAGTAGTCATTCTAAAGCATATCTAAAGGGGAATCCATTGTGATTAACCAACATTTCGAATTTCAAAGTTTGTAGTTCGAGATTTGGGATTTGAGTCTGGGACTGAAATGGTTTTTCGACCATAACTTTTCAAGAAAATTTTTTAGAATTTTTTCGTCTCCGGATTCGATCTCAGCGTGTTCGGTTTCTCTATAAAACACATTTTTTCTGTCAAAATTAAAAAATTTCTACCCCTCGAATTTTTCAATATATAACCCTTCTGAAAAGTATTTGGAAATATTTAAAAAAGCATAACTATTTAAGGGATTGAGATTTTTGAATGGGATTTAGATTATAAAATAGTACTTAAACTTAAAAATTCTTTAAGGTAAAAAACATTTGAAAAATTCAAAACTGGAGCCGTAGGGGTCGATTTTTTAAAAATCCAAAATTTTTCGGTTTCTTGAAAATTTTTTTGGTTTTTTGTTGTGAGATCGGTGTAAAAGTAGTTTCCCCGTATAGAGCAGATTTTTCCGTATATAATAGGATTTTAAAATCTTCAAAAAAGGATACTTTGGCCGAGTTATGATTTTTTGAATATTTCAGTGATTTTTTTCGGCCGAAATTTCCGGCCAAAAATTTATTTTTTCGAAAACCAAGATAGATATGGCGAATGATATATCATTCGAAAGCTCTCATCGAGCTGATTTTAAAAATATTTTTTTCGAAATTTTATGGGGCATTTTGACGAAAATACAGAGGTTCGAAAATTTGTGGGGTGGAGTACCGTATCAGGAGAATTATGGTAGGGAGAGAGAAAAAATGATTGACAGGTGAAATTGGTGGCAGAGAAGCTAAATTTTTCTCCGTCTCTGACCATGCAGGGCAAACCGGCGAAGAACTTAAATGTGAACTGAGTGAACACGAGGGCCGAAGGCCCGAAGTGACTTTAAGTGGAAGGATGAGTGTCGACTGAGGGAACACGAGAGCTGAAGGCCCGAAGTGACTCTAAGTGAAAGGACTGTGAATTTTTAGTTTTGAAGAAAATTCGATTAAATTTTGAAATTTTGGTTTATGAATCCGATTTTTGTGAGCTACGGGGGTAGGTCGGCAGAACAAGGCTGAAAACGGAAAAAGGATTAGGTTTATGTTACTGTTGTAGAACCCAGCGACCGTTGACAGTCGCAAGGCGCGTGCCGCAAAACCCCGCGCGAAGCGCGGGGTTTTGCACAAGCGCCTTGCCGACGCTCCATAGGTCTATCAACATAAACCTATTCTTTTTTAATGTATTATTTAATAAATGTACTATTTAATAAGACGGCGGCCGAAGGCCCGAAGTAACAATCAACTAATAGGGAATGCGAGGGCCGAAGGCCCGAGTTGACACCCATTTAAATAGGGATGGCGCGGGCCGAAGGCCCGAGTTGACACCCATCTAAAAGTGAGGGCGAGATCCGAAGGCACGAGATGACACCCATCTAAAATGAAGGGCGAGGGCCGAAGGCCCGTGCTGACACCAAATCTAAAAGGGAGGGCGAGGGCCGAAGGCCCGAGCTGACACCCATCTAAAAGGGAGCAAAGGCCGAAGGCTTGAGTTGACACCCATCTAAAAGTTGACACCCATCGGCTTCCCCAACGTGGTGAAGACGAGGGCCGAAGGCCCGAAGTACTCTAAGTGGACGGATTAGTCCCAATGGGGGAAAGACGAGGGCCGAAGGCCCGAAGTAACAACCAACTAAAAGGGAATGCGGTGGCCGAAGGCCCGTGCTGACAACCCATCTAAAAGGGAGGGCGAGGGCCGAAGGCCCGAGCTGACACCCAACTAAAAGGGGAGCAAGGGCCGAAGGCCCGAGTTGACACCCATCTAAAAGTTGACACCCATCGGCTTCCACAACGTGGGGAAGACGAGGGCCGAAGGCCCGAAGTGACTAATGGCATGATAAGTCCCATCGAGGGGAAGATGAAGGCCCGAAGTGACTCTAATTGGAAGGATTAATCCTAAAGTGTCTAAAAGTAAGGGCGAGGGCCGAAGGCCCGAGCTGACACCCATCTGAAAGGGAGGCGAGGGCTGAAGGCCGAAACAATGAAAGGGCAGTCTAAACTCTTCTTCCAAGCATCAAAACTTTCTAGCAGCGCGCGAAGCGCGCCCCAAAGCCGATAGGCTTTCCAACGGGTAGAACAAAATTTGACCCAAAGTATATTAAAGGCACCCAGCTATCCTCCGCCATCAGTGGCTAAACCCACAGCTAGTTCTTAATCTTTAATGTATTTTTGTTATAAATTTTATATAATAACGAATTATTATCTATTTTAAGATATAACCTTAAGGTTTCATTATCGTTAAGCTTCAAATATAAAATTAAATTGAATATTATTTCAACAATTATTGTAACTTAATTATACTTAATTAAACATATGAACAGTATTACAGGGTGACTCAAAAGTCTTTGCCCGCACATTTTTCATCATAACTTTATTAAAACTTAATCAAATAATATAAAAATACAATCAAATGATAGAGAATTAAATGGAGAACAAAATGTATCATGATTTTTCGAAATACCTCTTTTTGGGTTTAAGATAGAGGCGCAGACGCAAGCAAAAATTTTTGCAAAATTGCCGCACCTCCTCGGTTCCTCTTTTCAGATGTCAAAATTTTTATGAAAGAGACATGTGCGAATCGCAAAAATGACTGATATTGGGCCTCAAAATCTCCTCTTTCTTATCCAGTTGTTAAGGATTTCCAAAACCCTTCCCTCGAAATGATATGGACTGTTATTTGCAAAACGATCAAAATTCCTTGATTTTTATGAATCCTTGGGTCAAAATAAATAAATACTTTGATCTACTCGAAATCCTTCAGTATGTTTTAGAGCACTGGGTCTGGGAAAACTTTTGGTTTAGGGACTAAATCTATAAGTAGAATTCATCCCCTGATTATAAGGCTAAAGTGATGCAAGGTTGTCTTGTTGCCAATTTTCTCGGTTTTAGTGTGCCTCAAAAATGGCTACCGTACACACCGGGTTTGAATCCGTAAATTTATCTTTTTGGTCAATTTTGGAGGCAACGTTCTTTGCTTAATAACCCCAAAGTTTGGAGTCACTCCGACTATCACTCGTTCTGAAATTGGAAAAAATTACACCATAATAGGTGCGGCAATTTTGCAAAAATTTTTGCTTGCGTCTGCGCCTCTATCTTAAACCCAAAGAGAGGTATTTCGAAAAATCATGATACATTTTGTTCTCCATTTAATTCTCTATCATTTGATTGTATTTTTATATTATTTGATTAAGTTTTAATAAAGTTATGATGAAAAATGTGCGGGCAAAGACTTTTGAGTCACCCTGTAATTTAATTATTGTAAATAATTACATAATTTTTTTCTCAAATTTTATTTAATTTAATGGGTTAATTAAGCAATCTTATAGTGAATTTTTTATATATTTATATTTGTTACGCAGTGATTTCACCAATCCAACTGAAGAATGTTGTAATATTTTACCAATTAAATTTTATATTTTTATTAGCTTATCGCAGCAGCTTCTTTGTACTCCGCAAAAATTGTTAATTTCTTCTGTAAATTTTTTTAATAATTTATATCTACCACAAAATTATTTAAAAATAAATCATAAATTTTATAAAGTTGATAAATTTAATTTATAATTTTTCTCATTTTATTAATAGATAAAAATATAGTATTGTTTTATCTTTTAGTAATTATTTCGTTGTTAAGCTGACGTTTTCGGTTTCCTCGTGACAGCATTTTCGATCTGCCATCTCAAAAAATTTATTATAAATTATTCGTTTCTTTGTTGTTTTAGTATTTTGATTATATCTAATGATATATGTATAAATTTAAATAATGTGAAAATAAAATATTTGTCTAGAAAAGTTTCTCATTTTTAACTTTTATTATTATCAATAGGCTTTTTCTTCAATTAAAATAAAATATTAATTAACTAGCTCAATTCTAATTTAATTAAATTACTTTTTTTTGTTCTTTTTCTTTCTATTTATATGTAATTTATAGATGTGATTTCTGTATAGTCTCATCAATCTAGATAGCTAAATCAACTACATACAGTTCGCCCTTTTTATAACTTTTCTTAATTAATCTTTATTTTCAATAAGATTTTTATTATTAATATATGATTATTTATGAAAAAGGATTATCAAGAAATTTTTATTAAATAGCACATAGTAAATATTTTATAATTTTATTAGTTTTTATCACAATATTTCAGTTTTTGTTTAAATATTTGGCTTTGTTTCTTGTTGTTCGGCTGTTGTATTTCATAAATTTACAGTGGCGCACAAAATCAAAGAGTTTAATTGAAACCCATTAATATATAGCTGACTAACATCGTTCAAATCGTTATAACCCTTGCGATAGTAAATTGATTTGAAAAATTCATTATTTACAAAAATCTATAAAAACTTAGTGTTAAAAATAAAACTAAAAATGGCACAGTGCTCAGTAATTGTGGATTTTCTTCTACTCATATACTCGTACTTCAATTATTTCTACATTTTTCAAAAAAATCGAAAATCTCGATTTTCTGAATCCTATTTTCTAATAATCTAAGGCACATAAATTTATCACTTGTATCGAGGCACCCATATTTCCCCACCCCCTTTACGAGCACTGATAACGAAAATTACGTCTATTGAATCTTTTGGCGTAGCTATAAATTCCAAGATGAAAGGCTCTCCAACACTAAATGGATTACCATAAACACTACTGCCAGCCCTTCCACTGAATACTGTCCATGTTGTAATATGAAGCTTAAGTTTATTTAAATTTATACAGATATAATTATCTAATTTACTAATACCGTATTTGATTGAAAGTTTGATTTAAAAATTAATGGCACGTTAGCAGTTTGAAACATAACGCCACTTTCAACAAAATTAATTGTAAATTCATTTGACTCTTGAAGAGGGACTCCTTTAAATATTATGCGTTTATTTGCTTTAAATCCTTTTCCGAATCCAATTTTCACAAGATTCACATATGATGGTATTGTCTTAATTTGTAAAATTCTATTTTATAATAGTGATTCCTTTAATAGAATGGCCACCTACAGTTGAATGGTCACTTCTAATAAAAATGGAAAATAGATGGCAGATCATTTTATTAGAGGTAATACGGTAAATATTTTGTAAATACCGTATATACTCTATAATTACACACCTCAAATAATAACTCTACACTAAGTAATTAAAAAATAATTGAACATGGTAATTAATATAGTATAAACTTCATTTCAATTTAAGTGATGGGTATCATGATTTAAGCTAGTTAAAATTATAAAATATCTTAATATGAACTTTAAAGGTCCTATTAGTTAAAAAATTTCTAACCACGTTATTCAAAATAATAGGTTTGTGGCAACGCTGATATGGCATCGTTGTTGAAGCTTCTGTTGTTGATATTTTTGGCTTCAAATTATTAGGATGCAATGTTAGTGATTTCAGTTCAACTGTGTTTTCCCCAGTCACATATAGATGACTAATTTTGCTCAAATCTTTCCTACGGAAGAAGGTAAAAAATTTATTATTGACGCTGATCTACAAAAAAAGGTTTAAACAAAATAAATTAAATAATTTCATACTTGGATTACGTCTCTGGGCATTGCAATAAAATCCAAAATGAATGATTCTCCAGCTTTGAATGGAAAACCGCCGAAAGTATCCTCATGACCCCAACCTAAGTTCATTATCCAATTATTACGGAAAACCTCAAATAAATGTTTTATTATATCGGTAGTTATAAAATTATCATACCAGCATGGCTTGGAAGCTTACAGTGAAGTCAAGTGGAACATTACTCTCATTCTCACCACCTTCAGCCAAAACAATTTGAAATTGTACTGGATTTTCAGTAATCGTTCCATTAAATACAATTCGTTCTTCCACATAAAATCCTTTTCCAAATCCAACACGTACAAGATCGATGGCTGAGGGGATTTTTAAATCATCAAAAACAATTGGATCGACAATTGTATTTGACATAAGGACCTCACATATTTTTAACAAAAAAAGTGCTATTAGCTAAAAATAATTTTTTCTTGATTAAATTATAATTATTATTTACCTTCATTATTAAAGTTGATAATTTCATTTTTAATTTTATTAATTTGTTAAATTAATATTTAAAAGTGATGGAATTAAAATGATGGAAAAAGTAATGGAATCATCATTTATATGTGTGATTTTATTAGCAAAACTCCATTTTAATTTTGTTAATTAAAAACATTTTTTATTTAAGCATTTAATATTAACAGCAAAAAATATTAACAGTGTACGGATGATTCACCTAGCATAATTTTTTTTATTATTTTTTGAATTTAATTTTTTTATTAATTTGGAAAATATTTTAATTTGAAAAACATTACGAAATGAGTAAAAAATAAAGAGAATTTAGTAAAAAAATAAAAAAAATCTATTTATAAATTTTTTATTTTATTAATAAATAAAAATATTATATGTTTAATTTTCTGGAATTATTTTGGTGTTAAGCTGGCCTTTTCAGTCTTCTCTTGGCAACATTTTCGATCTGCATTTTGCAAAATTTATTATGAATTATTCGTTTCTTTGCTGTTTTAATATTTTGATCACATGTACAATTTTTATTTATATATATACCTATTTTAAAATTATTTAAATTGAAATAAGAATTATATGAATTTAAAATTTTGATTACATATTTTCCTTTATCTATATTTTTATTTCTGAATTTTATATATTTTTTTAAATATTAAAATCATTGATTAACATTCAATTAATTTATAATTAATTTACAAATTTGAAGCTAATCAAATAACTAAAGATATATAAATTTAACTAATGTAAAAATAGAATATTCGTCTAAAATAATTTTTATTATTAACTTTTATTATTATCAAAAAGATTTTTCTTCGACTAAAATAAAATATTAATTAACTAGCACAATTCTAATTTAATTAATTTATGTACTTTTATGATTAACATTTTTATTTATAAGTCCTAGATGTAATTTCTGTATGTTCTCAAAAACAATAAATGACTAAATCAACTACATTCACCTCTTACTTTTTATAGATTTCTTAATTAATCTTTATCTTCATTAAAATTTTTATTATTAATATATGATTATTTATGAAAATAGAATTATTAAGAAATTTTGGCTCTATCTGAAAAATAAATAAATTAATTATTTATTTTAAATTATTTTATTAAATAATTTGTTGTTTTATTATTTTTTTAACTTTTATTTAATGATATGGGTAAATTAAGCAATTTTATAATTAAATTTTTATAAATTAATTTTTTTTATCCAGCGACCCTCTCAATCCAAGTACAAAATGTTGTAACATTTCACATAATAAATTTTATATTTCAAATCTTTATTATAGCTTTCGCTGCAGCTTTGTTGAATAAATAGATCATAATTTGCAAAAATTGTTATTTTATTCTGTTAAATTAACAATTATCTAAAAATAAATTGTAAATTTAATGAAGATGATACATTTAATTTATTAATTTTTTCATTTTATTAAATAAAAATATTATATATGTAGTTTTATCTTTTATACTTAGTAATTATTTTTCAGTTAAGTTGACTTTTTCCTAGCAACATTTTTGATCTGCCAACTCAAAAAATTTTAATATACTATACATAGATTTAACAAAATTTACTTTATATGTATTAGTTATAAAAATTTAGCTTAGACACATAAATAGTTAGATTATTAAATTAATTATATTATTAAATTATATGTATGTTGATTTATTTATTTATTCGTAAAATTGCAAAAATTTAATGTTTTATAATTCCATTTTTGTAGTCTTCAATTTTTACATATTAACTTATATTTGTTGCATTTATTTTCTCATCACTGTTTCGACAATTTTTGAATTTTTTAACAATGTTTAAAATAATTTTTATTAACAAATCAGTAATTTTTAGATTCAAATATTATAAGTAGAAATATTAAAAAAATTTTATCGAATTAAATTTACAAACAACATTTTAATAACTATGTTATCTTAATTCTTTGATTAAAATGTTTATAACTCAGTTAGTGATACATATTTTAGATTGATATTAATAACATGCATTATCCCTTGCAGCAAACACTGATTTTAGTTTTATTGAAACTAAATATATTTAATAGATTGATAAATGCATCTTTTAAAGTTCTAATATTTTTAATGTTATTATTTAGAATTAAATTAATTTATTTAATTCTTAACTGCATAAAACCATTTCAATTACTTAATCTAAAATTTTTATACTATATTTTATATCGCTTTATAATTACCAAGTAGATCGTTAAAATTATAAATTTATTTGACAAATATAAATAATTTTATGAGTGTAACTTAATACTTTAATTTTTATAATTTTTATTTTTTTATTTATAAAATGTAATTTATACTCAGTAGATTTTACTTGATGAAAATTTAATAAATGGAACGGACATCATTTAACGTTTTTAATAGGACAAATTAAATCGAGATAAATATAATAAATAGAATTAAATATTTAATGGTTAAACCTTGATTTATTAATTCTGTGTTCGATCAAGGATTTTTAATATGTAATAATAGATTTTTTTCTATTTTTATAAAGTAAAACCGAGATAATTCATTTAATTTTACAGAGAATATTTTATGACAAATTCAACTGAGTATAAACTGAGAATTATGATAGAAAATAAAAATTAGATTTTGATAAAATAATAGTTGATAAACTATCATTTTAAATTAATAAATTATTATTAACGTTCAATTATAAATCGTAAAATAATTACTAAATTTATCCTTAATTTAATTTTAAAAAATTCGAATGAATAAAAATATATCATTATTAAATACCTATACAATTTTTTAAAATAAATTATTAATTAATTGTTTCTGCTAAATTGATCATCAGTTATTTTGACAAAACCACAATGAAACATAAATACCGCACAAATTTTAATTTATTATCATTTAATTCTTGCTTCATAATAATGAAAATTATTATAATTTATAAAATTATCATTCACATGTGTTAATGTATCACATGCTCCTTTGAGTAACCCACAATGCAGGTTATAAATTTTATCATTTTTTAACTATTTTAAAATATATTAATGATTTTTAATAAGTTTTATTTTTTGTTTGTATTTATTTCTTTTTTCAAATAAAAATTTTAATGTCAATTAGGTTAGAATGTTGTACATATATTTATAAACTTATTATTTTTAATTTTTATATATTTACAAATTATTTTTAACTTCTGCATGTTTAGCAACTTAATTTCAATTAGATATTTTAAATTATTTATGCGTATTAGCATTCAATTCTAAATATCAACAAAGAAATTTTATCCTTTAAATTTTATTTGATTAAATTTTGATGTCTAATAAATAGATACAATTATAATATTCCAATAAATGTTTAATAACTATTTGTAATATAATTTAATTTGTATGCTTGTTTTTATGTTAATTTTAAATTATTATTTTTTTATTATTTTTATGTATTATTATTTTTATTTTTACTTTTATTTTTATGTTGGTTGAATATTTTTCGCTGCAGTTTGTTGAGTTCGATTGTTTTTACATTATATAAGTATATACACTATCTTAAAGTACATTTTTATTATTATTTTAATTTTTTTTTGTTGAGCGTTTGTAAAAATTCATTCACATCTTCTAGTGCAACATGATCTTTTGAGTTATTTACGTAGTAGATTACAAATTCTATCATTTTTTAATCATCTAATAAATATTAATGATTCTTACATAAGTTCTAAGAAATAATTATTTTTTTTAAATTTTTCCGTCAAAGAATGAATTAATTTTTATGTAAATTTGCATTCAATTATAATGGAATTTAATCACGTGTATATTTGTAAACTCAATTCCAATTAGATATTTTAATTGATTTTAAATCACTATTAATACAAATTATTTACATATATTTTTCAATCACATTTGTCAACATTCCATTTTAACTATCAAGAGAAATTTTACTCATTAAATTTTATTTGATTAAATTTTGATGTCATTTTTATATTAATACTATTCTAATAAATATGTGATAGAATTATAAAATTCTAAAAATGTTTAATAAATATTTGTAATAAAGTTTTTTTGCTATATTTATAAATTGTCATCTATTAATTTAGATAATAAGTTTTATATTTTATTTTGTTGTTAATCTAACTTTATCCTTACAACAGTTTCGGTCTTTGGACGAAACAAATATTTTAATTTTGTTATTCTACTAAATTTACGATAGAATAATTCAATAAAAAATTATTTTTAAAATAAAATGTAAACTTTATGTGTTGAAAATTTTAATTTTTAATTTGTGCAAAAATTGAATTATTAAAAGAGTCAAAATCTGCAAGCCAATTCTCGTTTTCCATAGATTCATGGCAAAAATTTGAATTTTCTTTAGCCCCTCTCATATTCGTCTGAAAATTAATAAAAAATGTTAAGTTAGAGGATTGGAACTAGAGATTGAGATATATAAAAATACGTGTTGAAAACTACAACAAATTTTTAAAAATTAAAAATTATTCAATTGTGTATAATTTAAAGAAAAATAGTAAAATAATAACGGTTATTGAAGGACAAAGGACGGGATCCTGCGCAAACATTTGTAGGATTCACCATTTTTTAATATTTTAAGGATGGAAAAAGGGTGGGTACGAAATTGAATTTTACAATTATATCATTATAATTCAATAATTTTTAATTTCTTGACTTTGATGATCGTTACGTTATTAGCATTAAGCATCACTTAATTTGTAAATATAATTTGTAAATTTTATAAAATTTATTTTTAATATTATTATATGAAATTTTTGTTATATGAAAAATTATATGAATTATATGGAAAATCTATTTGAAATTTTTGTTTATTTACAAATCGACATCTATTAATAATATATAATTTTTATAGTTTTATTTATAATAATTATTTTGCTATCAAGCTTTTTTGTTCTTTTTGTCTGTATTTTCTTTTTATACAGTGTGCAACCGCTATAAACATTTAATTTATTCTAATAAATTTACATATTAATTGTTAGTGAAACGATTATTTTGAAATTTTTTGCGTTAGGACATGCCAAAAAAATTGCCTTTATTTATCCGACCAATTAATATAATTATTTAGTTATAGTATTATTGAAAGATAAAATTCTATAGGAAATACTTAATTGAATTTCATTTTTTGTCGTTATTAATTTAATGATTTACCCATGTGATTTAGTGGATATTGTTTTTAAAATTATTTTTCTTGAATTTAATACAAAGTTTATTAATAATTATTTAAGTTTTTATAAATTATAAGATAAAATTGTTTATAAACAATTTAATAAACGAATTACTACATATTTTTAATTTTGGTTTATTATCATCTAATTCTTGTTTATGTAGATTTTTAGTAATTTATGTTACGTATTATTTTGAAAATAATGGTGGGGAAAACATTTAGTCTGCAATTTTAATTCAAAATTTTATTTATATTATTATATTTTATATTTGTATCATTTTTAATGAAGTTTAATTAATTTTGTTATATATCAAACCGAGTAATATTTTTGCAATTTCTCAATATATCAATAACTGGTAGTCTCAGAATATTTTAATAATTTTTATATGTTTTTAAATATGCGTTTTTTAAAATAATTTTATTCCATTACTAAATAACATTTTTATTTATTTTAGATTAATTTCAATGATTTTTGTAGAAACCTAATTCATTTTTTATCAAATAGTTTTATAGGTTCCTATCTGCTGGGACAATTTTCTGATTTCGATCTATTTGAACAATGCAGTTTTTTAAATTTATTGTTTAAAGATTAATTCAAATTGTTTTACTTATTTTTTGCTCATTTACTTATTCATTCTTTTTAATTCTAATTTATTTATACTTTTTAAGAATATCTTCAGATTATTAATTATAATATAAGTTTATTTTTATAAATTTTGTAAATTTTTAATTAATAAAGAGATAAATTTGATGATACAGAGATTTATGAGTCATGTAAGATATTTTATGTCAGAAAATATATTTTCACTTACAGGGTGACCCAAAAGAAACCGGGCACTTTTCTATCCTTTATAACTTTTTTTGTTCATATAATTTTTAAATAATTCCAAGCTTATTTTGTAGCTCATTTATTTTTCTATCATATAGTAAAATTAAAGATTTTTTGATTAAGGATTAAGAAAGTTATGTAATTTTAGGTACACCATATCAAAATTTTCCCCCCCAAAATTTTATTTTCTGTATCTCAGAAAGGAGAAGTCCAAACGGGATGATCTCAACAGAATTTAATTAAGATCATTAGCGAACCGGACAAATCTGAAAGATGAAAACACCAACTCCTACATGGATGGCTCTGAGTAGATGTAAATCAGTTTTGGGGGGAATGCGATTCTCTCATTTTGGGAGGGTTACGGGCAATCGAATATCTCTTTATGCGTTAGTCTAAAAAATTTTTTGCTTTATAATTTCTATAGATAAAGGATTGCTCTAGATGCCGAAAAAATTTTGTGTAATTCCTGCAATCTATTCTAATGTTATAAACAAAATGTCTCAAAAAAGGTTGCGACCTGGAGCAATAATTTTTCTCACTTTCCTTTAACCTTATCTTAAAGTAGAATAGGGGAAATTCTAAAAGATTTTTATATCTTATTCTCCATTTAATTCTTCATAATTTCATCTTTATTTGATCTCATTATCTTTAATTTAAATAAAGTTATGCCAAAAATAGCGTGCCCGGTTTCTTTTGGGTCACCCTGTACATATATTTCACAAAGAAGAGATTTAAAAAATTAAATCTTATTTAAAATTTAAAAGAAATATGAAATTACTAATAATATTGTATTATATTTTTAAAATAAAATTTATAAATATAAAATTATAAAATTTTGAATAAATGATAGTGATTGATGAGCAGTTTACTATGACTATTTTATATATTTATTATAGGTAAATTATCTTACTACATATTGATATTTATGTTATTTATATATTTATAGGTTCTTACTACACCTTCTCTATCTAAATTCGGAATTCTTATTCTCTTGTTTTTTAAATTCTGTATATATTTTTACAAATATTTTAAAATTATTAATATTTTAATTAGCTTTAAAATTAATTTATATAATTCGTGCTTATATTCTGAAATTTAAAATTTAATTTTAATATAAAAATTTTTGATAGTCTATTTACATAAATCAGGGCTCCGATCGACAAAATTCCAATCCAGAGTACAAAAATCTCGATTTTAAAGGACATAAGGACAAAATTTCCAAATTTAAAGTACACTCCAAATTAAATTAGAAAATATTTATTCGTGCTTAAATCATTTATATTTCTCTCCTTAATAGCTCTTTTCTAATAATTTCTGGTTTCCACTGAGCATTCTGTGCATTTCAATGCACTTTTTTGCGGTGCCGAAGCCATTAAAAAATCTATTTTCAGCGCCGCAGGCGAAAATTTTGAGAATTTTGGATGTCCTTAAGCCAGATTTCTTCCATTTTCAGCGTCGCAGGCAAAAATTTGGAGAATTCCCGAAGACCAAGAAGGCATATTTTTCTTTTTTCTGCGCCGCAGGCGAAAATTTTTTGAATTTTAGAAATCCTTAAGCCAGATTTCTTCTCTTTCAGCGCCGCAGGCGAAAATTTTGAGAATTTTGGAGGTCCTTGAGCTGATTTCTTCCATTTTTTTCAAAATGTTGATTTTAAAGTACATACTTTCAATAAAGTACAAATTCAATTTCGTAAGTACGGAGGTCAATTTTAAAGTACTGTACTTTCAATTAAAGTACGAATCGGAGCCCTGACATAAATCCTTATGAAGAATATACATATAATTTTAAAGTATAACTTTTACATACATACTTTATTCTCGTTTAATAAAATGGCCTTTGTGCACAGATTTGCCGTTAAGCAAATGTACTGAAAATTTTATTTCTAAATAATTATATTAAATATAATATTTATTAATAGTCATCATATTGGTAAATGATAAATTTTATTAATTAATATAATAATAATTGTTTTATCAATTCCACATTTTTATAATTTGCAGTATTTATCAAATATCATTTTATTTATAATTATAATTCACTAATAATTTTTATTAAATTATCTGTTGTTAAATTACAATCTCTAAAATATAAAAAGCGAATCAATTTTATTCGAATTTTTAATTAATCTTAATTTAATTAAATTTTATATTTTTATAAATTGTCATCTATTAATAGTATGTATTATATATTATAATTTAGTATTGCTTTAACTTTAATAATTATTTTGTTACCAAATTTTTTTTCTAATTGTCGCTGAAGCTCCATTGTATAGATGTTCAATTTTTAGATACCAATTTTTTATAGATGTTCAATAATTCAATTTTTAGTTGTATTATTAAATTTATTCATATAATAATTTTTTTGTTATGTTCTGAAAATAAAATTTATTTTTTAGGTGCCTGATAAATTTAATTTTTATTATATATTTCGTAGTATGTATGACTATTCCATATTTTCAATGTTCTGTGAGTTAATTTTATTTTTTATACATCGAAAAATAAAGAAATATTTTATTTTTTTAGATTGAAAATGTAAACCAAAAAAATTTTTTTTTAATATTTTTTCATTTTTTTAAATAATTTTTTAAATAAATCATTGGGATAGCTTGAATAATTATCAGATGAATTTTTATTTAATAAAAATTTTTAATTTGTATAATAAAATTAAAAATATAAAATTATAATTTTTGAATAGATAGTAGAGAATGTATGCTATTTACAAAATAAATTTTGAGCAGTTTTACTAAAACAATTTATATACTTTTTCAATTAATTTAGTATATTTTATATACATAATATTTGTTATTGAAATATTTATTTGTTCATTCGTTGCCTTCTCTATATAGTTCTAAATTTTAGTTATAATATTTACAAAATAAATTTTATACTTTAATATTAATGTGATTTTAGAGAAAAACAGTATTTTTGACAAGTCAGACTTTGAATAAACAAATAATAACAGAAATATTTTAAATAATTAATTTTTAAATTGTTTCCAGTGCAGGTTGATTCAAATTTTTGCATGAATTTTTCATTAAAAGTATTATCTTTTAATTAAATTTATTTCTTTCGTTAATTAAATCAAAGGATATTAAGTCTTATTTTCATTTTATAAATTAAGCACATTATTTATATTGGAATTATAAAGTGGAAGTTTATAAATTTTTAAAATTAATAACTAAAAAATAAAGAATTTTTTGAATAAATAATATATGTATAATTAACTTTTATTTTTATCTAAAATTTTAAAAATAAATAAAAAATTTTCTGTTTTTAACATCGCCCCTTTTGTGTCAGTTTCTTTTAATTTTATAAGATTTATTTTTAATTTTATTAAAATTAAATGTTGTTATTAAATAAAGTAATATAATTTTTATAAATTTATTTATTAATTTTTTTCAATTTCAGTATTTTTTTATCCTTTTTTAATCTTTGAATTTTTTATTTTAATGTCTGACGCAAACATTTAAAGCCAATTCTACCCAAGCTTTCTGAAAAATTAATTTGAATTATTCATTTGAATTAAATTATAATTTTTTCTTGTTTTATCATTTTTTATTAATTATCATTTTTTTATTGATTAAAATTTCATTAATTATGTCGTGTATTGATAATAATGGTGAAAAGTCTACTTTAGTCTAGATAAATTTGAAATTCTATTTATTTTACTATTATACTTTATATTTACTTCATTTTTCTTAATTTATTTTTTTAGTTTATTTATTTAATTTTTTTAGATTTTTTACACTTAACACACTTTGAGAAGATTCTTCAGTTTGTCTTTTATCATTTTAATTTGAATTTTATTTATTACTAAATTTTTATAAATTCTTTTGATATTATTCAGTTTATAATATTAAACTAAAATTAAAATAATCAGAATTAATTTAAATGAAAAATTAAATTGTAATTAATTTAGAATTTTAAATTCATATATTATTTTTCGACTAGTACATGAAAATTTAATTAATGATCAAGTAAAATTAACGACTATACGTTAATTAATTATTAATAATTTTAATTTATCGATTATATTTCATATAAAATTTTAATTATCATTTTCTAAGATTACCGTTATAAATTATTACATCAATTTTAATCAGAATCCTATGTTTATCTCTGTTGTATACATATATTTTTGTTTCAATATATTTTATTTATTTTTATATAATTACTTTCTTATTTTAATTTAATGTCCAATACAGATATCATTACTTTTTCTGTCTAGGCAATATAAAATATTAAATAACGAATTAATTTTAATTATTTATTTTTTAGTAAACTTTTTCATATATTGATATCAACCAAAATATTTTCTCATTTTCGCAATATATCTTATATTTTTTAATTTTTTTTGCTTTTTTTCTTAAAAAAATTATAAAAAAAATTTTAAAAAAATTTATTTTTTCACTCATTTTTTCTTGAATTACTACTAAACATAAAAATTAAAAATTTGCTAGAAATAATCTCCATCTCCTATTATAATATGGTTCCAAATTAAACCTTGAAAGGTCTGCAAGCGAAAAATCATCATCCTGAATCTCATTTAACCGATCTTTCTCATTCTTTTTACTAGTACGTTTCACTTGCTCTTTTTTTTCTAAATTTTAAATATTTTTTAGAAATAAATCTTTTTTTTAATTTTTCCATTTTTCTTTTTAAATCTAAGACAAATTTATATTTTACCTTTTTAAAATGAAATATAAAATGAATAGATTCTTAATTGTTGAAAAATACGAATCTAATTCTTTAACCTTTTTTTAGTTTTATTTTGAATATGACGTTTTGCTTATTCTCTTGACTTTCAATTGTATATATCTTTTAAAAATATTTTTAAATTATTGTCATTTTAAGTAGTTTTAAAATTTATTTATGTAATTTCTGTTCTTAAAAAGATGAATTTTAAATATAAATTTTTGATAGTTCTTTTCACAAATCCTCATAAATTCTTTTAGTTACTTTATAGAATTTATTCTTTCTAAGTTTTAGGGAAACCAATACATTAAAAATGTATTATATTTGTTATTTCAATCACAATATTTATGTTAAATCACTATATGATAAATAACTATATGTTAAATCAAGTATATATGCTAAATCTAGTTTTGAGCAATTACTATATTTATAATATTAGTATAGTTATATTTTATATCTCAATATTATTTACAATACATATTTTTTAAATATTTTAAAATTTAAAACTTGCTGTGATACATATAATTTAACTAGACAGATTCCTGCTAATCTAGCTTTATATTATATATTGTCCATTTATTGGATTTAATGGGATTTAAGTACATATTTTATTATCTTATTTTTTACTTGCTAGTTGCAGTTGCTACTCTCTATTTACATGCAGATCTCTTTCTGCAAAATTTTTTAAACTTATTCTTTTAAAATTATACATCGATTTATACCCACAAAATTTAAATAATTAATTTTCAAATAGTTTTTATCATATATTCCACCTTACGGTGATTCAAGGTTTAGCATAAATTATTCATTAAATATTTTTTAAATTAAATTTATTTCTCTCGTTGTCTAAATCAAAAGATATTAAGAATTATTTCCATTTTTATAAATTAAGTATACATATTATTTCTATGTATTGGAGATTTTTATAAGTTGGTAGTTTAAAAATTTTTAAAACTAATAATTAAAGAATAATTTTTTAGTTGAAAAATATTTTTATTTTATATGGAATAAAATTTTTAAAAATTTTTTATCAATTAATTTTAAATAATTTTATTTGTTATGGTTGAAGTCTATTTCTAATTTGTAATGATTTGCACAATGTAATTTTAAAATTTTATGTTTTAAAAATTAATTTAAATAATTTTACTTATTTTTTTCTTTTTTGTCATTTTTACTTACAACACTGTCTTTAAACATTATAACTTATTAATAACCAGAAAAATTTTTATGATTTATATATTAATTCTGATTATAATGATTATGTATATGTACTCAGTTGATATTTCTATGTGATCTCAACTTATTGAAGTTGACTTTACAAATACTATATCAACTTTTCTCAGTTATGCTTTTTGTATAATTTCTCTTCTTAATTTATATTTTTATTATTAGGTTATATTTTTGTTATTTTTCTGAATAGTAATTATACCGAAGATCTATTTTATTAAAAAATAATTAAAATTATTATCAATAATATCGGTTCCTGTTTTTTAGGGAAACATTCGTTGTTGGTTTATTTAATAAAAACATGTCAATGATCTTTTAGATAACTTTTCTTAAAAAGAATTAATTTTTGTTTTATTTTAATTTTTATCCAAATAGCTTTTTTTTGATTTTTCTGTCAGTTTAATTGTTGATGACTCTTTTAGTTTTAATTTTAAATTTCTTTTAGATGTAATTTATAAATTTTTATTTTTATCGATGCCAATTTGCTAACAATTTATTTTAATAATTCGCTAAAATATTTTTTTATTAATACATAAAATGTTAATAATTGATATAATGGCCCTATTTTCGTGATACTGTTGAAAAATTTATGTTAATGACTAGACAATTAAGATTGTATTTTACAATAGAATATTTATCCTTTTAATATCATAATTTTAAACACAAGGGATCAGATTATCAGTTCTACCCGAGAGTGAGATTAATCTCATTTAATTGCAAAATATTTTATTTTCAAATTATTCTTAATTTTAAATGAGTTTTAAATGTTTTATTTATTTATTTGTTAAATAATATAAAAACTGTTCCAAAACAGTGTTGTGAATAAAGAGTACAAGGATATAATTGTTAATTCATTTGCATTTAAATATAATTAATCAAAAAATGTTTTGTTTTTTCAAAATGTTTAATTTGTGATTAAGTTAATATTATCCAAAGCAATATATTTTATTTTTCACATTTTTAGTTCAAATTTATATAAGAAGAACTTCTTTAAAATTTCTTCTTTCCAAAATTTTTTTTATTTTATACCGTAAAATATATATATTAATTTATTAGATAATTAACATTCTAATTAATTTTTAAATCGTTTGATTGAGGTTTTGCCTAAATAATTCATTACAAATTAATTGTCGAATTAAATATAAAAAGGTTTTTTTTAATTTATGTTTCTCTATTATTCAATTCTAAGAATATAAAGAATTAATTTTCATTTTTATAAATTATATTATTTTTATTTTGGTTATAAATTTCTATCTCGTAAATTAACGACAAAATTTTTTGATTAATTAATAAAGTATTTTATACACCATAAAATTTTTACATATTTTTTAGTGAATTTCAAATAAGTTTATTTATTCCTTGTTGAATTTGATTGCTAGTTTCGAGTTATTTTCAATGTGGTTTTTAAAATTTTATATTTTAAAATTTATTTGAATTGTATAGATTGGGAACTTATTGTCTGGGTGTTTGCAAATTTTTACTTATTCTGACTTTTGAATTTTAAATTATTTTTAGGTTTTAAAAATATTCTTAAGATTATTAATATTTTATTTATTATAAATTATGTAGTTTTGTAAATTTTTAATTATTAAAAATATTAATTTAAGGTACCAGAGGTCGATGCCATTCCTATCAAATAGGCTCTACCATTTTCTTTTTTTATTAATATGTTTTTTTTTTAATTTTTAAAAAAATATTTTTATAGAAACAATTTTAACCTAATTATTTTAAATTATTTTAATAAATAATTTTGGATGTAAAATTTTTTTTAATTATTTTTTAATGATAGTTGAATATTTTACTAGAATCATTTTTATTTATATTCTTTATCAATTAATTACATATTATATTGTTTTTTTTATTTATATTACTTTTTACTAGTATTTATATTATTTATATATTACATATATATTTATTTTCTTGTAGTTTTCTCAGTCTATTCACAATCCAATAAGAAGAGTAAATGATAGAAGGAGTGCCTTCTTAATTATTTTTTTAATTTTAAATTAATATTCTATTTACATAGAGCTTTTTGGCGAATATATAATTTTCAAAATTTAACTCATTAGTTTATTTCTATTATATATCTGTTTATTTCTATTTTGCAAAAATTTATGCTAAATTGCTTGCTATTTAATACAAATTTTATTTTAAAATATAATTAATATCAATTTTATTGAATATATGTCATTATATTGGCATTGATAAATCATATCAAATATATACATAATAATAACTTATTCAGCACCTCCTCAAAAATTTTTTATTTATTTATTTCAATTTATTTTTAATTTTCAATTTATTAATTATAATTGTTTATTAAATATCATTCTAATTTAAATTAGAATTTAATAAATAAATTGAAGATAAATTAACAAATGTAAAAATATTATTCCTCTATTGAGGAAATTGTTTTACCTTCCTATTTATTTGATTGGAAAAAAATATCTCAGATTAATTATTCACACAAAATAATTAACTAGATAAATAAATAAACACAAATACAACTAAAATCTTTATTCACACAGAATATTAAATAATGATCGCAAAGAACATTGAATTAAGTGAAATTTCCGCCTATCTTTTATAGGCAAAAATAATAATAAAAATGATGCAAAGTAAAGTACATTGCAAAAAAATACACAAAAATATCAAAAAATATTTTTAATCTTTAAATATCCAAATCTTCAATTTCGTCATCGACAACAAATTATCTTATATATTTTATATATAGAATAATATAAAAATTTATCATATAAAATCACAATTTTTATATATTTTTAGTATATTTTATAAAAAAAAATTTTTTAATTTTATTTTTCAATGTACCAATTCCCAAAGTATAAATAATGAATATAAATTCTACTCATAAATTTAAGTATTTTTTATTTAATTTTATTAAATCTTCATTTATTGATAAATTAATCTTAAATTTTATTGAAACAACTTTCGTCCTATATCTTCTTCGTATTAGTATGCCTCAGATTACTCTACTTAATTTATATTTAAATTTTCTTATTTAGAATGTTTTGAAATAAAAATCTAAATTTTATATATTTGATAAATTTAATTTAAATATGTATAAAAACAAATTATTTAAAAAACAAATTCTGAATGAATTTTTTATGCTGATTATTTTTATCTATCTAATACCAAATATTAATTTGTAATTGATATTTTTAGTTCTAACACTGTGTTTATTTTGCTGTTACACATTTGGGCATCGGCCATCTTTAAATAATTCTTTGTATTTGTTATTTTTAGAATTCTATTTGATTTAAAAATTTTATTAAAAAATTCATAATTTTCCAAACTTTTAAATTTAATAAATTTATTTAATTATATTTGAAATTTTTGTTTTTATAAATATTCATAAATTAATATATTTATAATATTAGTAATGTTTTATATTACATATTTTTATTAATATTTTAATTTAAAAAATCAAAGTTATACATTGTAGCAAAATTCCAGCAAATAATAAGAAGTAGAAGAATAATAACTATAATTATAATAATAATTCATGTTTTTTTCAACAACATTGAATAGTTTAATTTATTATTAAAATTAATTAATTCTAATTATTTTTAATAGATTTTAAGTATTTTATTTTATAATAATTAGTTAGGTTAAATTGAATTTTTAATTGATTAATTTAAAAAAAATAAAGATGATAATTAGTTATGCTACTTTTATAATTCGAATAATTCAGAATAAAATACTTATTGATAGTATACTTCTTGATAAATAATTATGTAATTAATTCCTTATAATAGTAGCTCTATATAATAATTAAATCAGTTTAATTTATTAAAAATCTTTATTTATTTAGTTTGTAACTTAAAACTTAAATTTAATAAATTTATTTAATTATATCTATTTAAAATTTTTTATAAATAATCATAAATCTATATTTATAATATAAGTATTTTTTAACGAATTTAATATTGTTTTCAATACATATTTTTATTTATATTTTAATTTTAAAAATCAAAGGTATACAATGTTGATAAACTCCAGCCAATAAGAATAAGAAAAATAATTACTACATAGACTTCATGTTTTGTTTTTTTACAACAATTTGGAGTAGTTTAGTTTATTATTGCATTAATTAATTCTGATTATTCTTAATTTATTTTATAAAATTCTATTGTTTTAATTAAGTTAAATTAAAATTGACGCGGAGTGTATAGTAATTATTCTGTTAATATTATTTTTAGAAATATTTTAAGTTTAGAATTTATATATTTAATTTATCAATATATCGTTCCAGCTTAGTTTTTTATGATTAAATTTATTAAAAAAATTTTTATTTTACTTAAAACACTATAAATTTTAATCGTTTGTTAATTTTTTATGTAAAATTATTTTACATTAGTATTTTTATGACGTTGAATCGATCTGATGTTTAACGACTGCAGGATCTGTCCAACCAATAATAATACTTATTAATAATAGACTTCATGTTTTGTTTTCTTTCACCCAAATTGAGTAGTTTAGTATATTATTAGAATTAATTACTAAAAATATAATTATTTTTAATCTATTTTATAAGTTTATATTTTTTAATTAGGTAGGTATAATTAGATTTCATTGAATTTTTATAGTGATTAATTTTAAAAAATAAGAATGATAATTCTAACAAATAGGAATAATAATAATATTTACTTGTTTTCCTTTTAAAATTATCTTTTATCTATAGTTCAGAGTGAGTATGATTTTAATTTAGATATTATACTAGATTTATATATTAATTTCATCTGAAAAAATTTGAAATAAAAATATAAATTTTATTATCTGATAAATTTAATTTTTACGATGGAAACCAAATTATTTTGGTGCTTACATGTCGATCGAATTTTTATGATGATTTATTTTTTTTATTTATATTTCGAAACAATTGTTTTTAATTTTTTAATTAAAATTTTAATTAATTTATAAATGATAATGAGTGGGTTCTATAGCTAAATAATTTCAAGGTTAGAATTCATACAATTTTTTATTTAATAAATTTTGCATTATACTAATTAATGTCTTTTTGAATATTTTTATTAATTTTAATAAGTTTTGTTTTATTTATAAAATTAAAAATAATTTTTAATTGTTAAATTTATAACTTTTGAAATTAATTTATTTTTAATATTATTAGAATTACATATTATTTTAAATTTTAATCTACTTTGCCAAAGCATGATTATTAAAAAATAAATATTTTATTATTTAAAACTAAATGTTCGATGAAGTTTAATTTTCTACACAAAAAAATAGATAATTTATTTTTGTTAATTAAAATTACAATTTAATATTTATGTAAACGCACAAAGATAGTTTAAGTGAAATATATGAATAGTAGAAAAATTTTTAATGGAAAAAATGTTTAAGGGAAAAAGTTTATTTTAGAAGTGACTAAAGGAAAGATCAAAGTTGGTAAAAAATGTGTCCTTTAAATAAATCAAAATGAACACATATAAACTTTAAATTTGTATAATAGTTATAGGGGTGTCTTGGAAAATTTTATAATTATGAGTAATATAAATTTAAATATATTTTAATTTATTATTATACTCGAGTTTAGAAACGCGACTTTGAGTAGCTAAATTCCAGCCAATAATAAGAAGAAGAAGAATAACTATAATTATATAAAAATAATTCATATTTTATTCTTTTCCAACAACATTGAATAGTTTAGTTTATTATTAAATTTATTTAATTAATTCTAATTATTTTTAATAGATTTTATAAATATTTTTTTATAATAATTAATTTAATTGAATTTTTATAATAAAATAATAATTTTATTTTGTTTTAATTTTTTACTACATTCCAAGCACCAGTAGCTTATTTTTTAATAGTAAAATAATAATTTAATTAATTATAATTATTTTAACTGATTTTATTAAATTTATTTTTTCATAAACTCCTAAGGACAAGGAATGAATAAATTATTAAAACAAGAAATAAAATATAAAATTTGTAATATACTAAAAATAAGTATAGAATTCAGTTATATTTTTATTTAAAATAAGCTGCTTTGTTTAAAAATGTTTTATTTAGTTCCAATTTGTTAAATTATTTTAAGAACATTACCGTCGTTAGCAGTTATGTTAATAGTTTTAGTTCCAATTCTGTTAAATTATTTTAAGAACCCTCGACCGTTAGCAGTTATGTTAATAGTTTTAGTTCTAATTCTGTTAACTTATTTTAAGAAACCCTCGACCGTTAGCAGTTATGTTAATAGTTTTAGTTCTAATTCTATTAAATTATTTTAAGAAACCCTCGACCGTTAGCAGTTATGTTAATAGTTTTAGTTCTAATTCTATTAAATTATTTTAAGAAACCCTCGACCGTTAGCAGTTATGTTAATAGTTTTAGTTCTAATTCTGTTAAATTATTTTAAGAAAGCCTCGACCGTTAGCAGTTATGTTAATAGTTTTAGTTCCAATTCTGTTAAATTATTTTAAGAAACCCTCGACCGTTAGCAGTTATGTTAATAGTTTTAGTTCTAATTCTATTAAATTATTTTAAGAAACCCTCGACCGTTAGCAGTTATGTTAATAGTTTTAGTTCTAATTCTATTAAATTATTTTAAGAAACCCTCGACCGTTAGCAGTTATGTTAATAGTTTTAGTTCTAATTCTGTTAAATTATTTTAAGAAACCCTCGACCGTTAGCAGTTATGTTAATAGTTTTAGTTCTAATTCTATTAAATTATTTTAAGAAACCCTCGACCGTTAGCAGTTATGTTAATAGTTTTAGTTCCAATTCTGTTAAATTATTTTAAGAAAATTACCGACGTTAGCAGTTATGTTAGTAGTTTTAGTTCCAATACTGTTAAATTATTTTAAGAAAATTACCGTCGTTAGCAGTTATGTTAGTAGTTTTAGTTCCAATGCTGTTAATTTATTTTAAGAAACCCTCGACCGTTAGCAGTTATGTTAATAGTTTTAGTTCTAATTCTATTAAATTATTTTAAGAAACCCTCGACCGTTAGCAGTTATGTTAATAGTTTTAGTTCTAATTCTATTAAATTATTTTAAGAAACCCTCGACCGTTAGCAGTTATGTTAATAGTTTTAGTTCCAATTCTGTTAAATTATTTTAAGAAAATTACCGTCGTTAGCAGTTATGTTAGTAGTTTTAGTTCCAATACTGTTAAATTATTTTAAGAAACCCTCGACCGTTAGCAGTTATGTTAATAGTTTTAGTTCTAATTCTATTAAATTATTTTAAGAAACCCTCGACCGTTAGCAGTTATGTTAATAGTTTTAGTTCTAATTCTGTTAAATTATTTTAAGAAACCCTCGACCGTTAGCAGTTATGTTAATAGTTTTAGTTCTAATTCTATTAAATTATTTTAAGAAACCCTCGACCGTTAGCAGTTATGTTAATAGTTTTAGTTCCAATTCTGTTAAATTATTTTAAGAAAATTACCGTCGTTAGCAGTTATGTTAGTAGTTTTAGTTCCAATACTGTTAAATTATTTTAAGAAAATTACCGTCGTTAGCAGTTATGTTAGTAGTTTTAGTTCCAATACTGTTAAATTATTTTAAGAAACCCTCGACCGTTAGCAGTTATGTTAATAGTTTTAGTTCCAATTCTGTTAAATTATTTTAAGAAAGCCTCGACCGTTAGCAGTTATGTTAATAGTTTTAGTTCCAATTCTGTTAAATTATTTTAAGAAAGCCTCGACCGTTAGCAGTTATGTTAATAGTTTTAGTTCCAATTCTGTTAAATTATTTTAAGAAAATTACCGTCGTTAGCAGTTATGTTAGTAGTTTTAGTTCCAATTCTGTTAAATTATTTTAAGAAAGCCTCGACCGTTAGCAGTTATGTTAGTAGTTTTAGTTCCAATTCTGTTAAATTATTTTAAGAAAGCCTCGACCGTTAGCAGTTATGTTAATAGTTTTAGTTCCAATTCTGTTAAATTATTTTAAGAAACCCTCGACCGTTAGCAGTTATGTTAATAGTTTTAGTTCTAATTCTGTTAAATTATTTTAAGAAACCCTCGACCGTTAGCAGTTATGTTAATAGTTTTAGTTCTAATTCTGTTAAATTATTTTAAGAAACCCTCGACCGTTAGCAGTTATATTAATAGTTTTAGTTCTAATTCTATTAAATTATTTTAAGAAACCCTCGACCGTTAGCAGTTATGTTAATAGTTTTAGTTCCAATTCTGTTAAATTATTTTAAGAAAATTACCGTCGTTAGCAGTTATGTTAGTAGTTTTAGTTCCAATGCTGTTAATTTATTTTAAGAAACCCTCGACCGTTAGCAGTTATGTTAATAGTTTTAGTTCTAATTCTATTAAATTATTTTAAGAAACCCTCGACCGTTAGCAGTTATGTTAATAGTTTTAGTTCTAATTCTATTAAATTATTTTAAGAAACCCTCGACCGTTAGCAGTTATGTTAATAGTTTTAGTTCCAATTCTGTTAAATTATTTTAAGAAAATTACCGTCGTTAGCAGTTATGTTTAGTGTTAGGCACGGTTCGGTACTACCGCGGTACTACCGTCAGTACCGGACCGGTACTTTTCGGTACTACCGGTACCGGTACCGTACCGGTAAGATTTTTGGATTTTCGGTACTGACCGGTACCGGTACTTTTCGGTACTACCGGTACCGGAACCGTACCGGTCAGCTTTCCAGTACCGCGGTACTACCGGTTTTTCGGTACTGGAAAATTCTAAGAAAAAATGGAAAATATTATCATATGGACTTCCAAAATTCCTAGAATTTTCACCCGGGGCCTATCAAAAATCGAAAATTTTTGCCTGCGGCGCTATAACAAGAAGAAATCTTGGCTTCTTGGCCTTCCAAAATTTTATTTTTTTGGAATTTCAGGGTCCATCTCCTCAAATTCCTGAAAACCCCGATTAAGGTTAAGAATATCATTAAAGTTAAGAATACTTAAGAATACTCACCTTCTCTGATATGCCCCATACATATATCTAAATGAAAAGCTCTTAAGAGGATATTTTAGGATTAACAGATATAAATGGATTTGCGGGATTAACAAGGATAAGAGAGGATTTGTGATGTTTAAAAGTAATATAGAGGGATTAGGGAGATTTCTAAGGATATTAGATTAGGTATATACCGGTGTATTTTTCAGTATTTATATGTAGGGGGATTAAGAGGGATATCGGGGAATTTTGGAAAGGATATCAGAGGATTTGGAGAGATATCGAAAGAATAAAATAGATATGATGGATTTAGAGTCATGTAATAAAGGCATTACATCTCACAAAGGTATCTAAATCCGATCAAATCCAGCGAAATCCCCCTATATCCCTCTTAATCCCCTAATATCCCTTGATATCCCAACTAACAACGATCATATAGGTATTTAGAACTGTTACACATCAATTAGCACATTTATAAGGCCATATTTGGGATATTATTTCATTTTATTTTCAGTACCGGAGTACCGCGGTAGTACCGGAAATTTTTTTCCGGTACTGACCGGTACCGGTACTTTTCGGTACTACCGGTACCGGTACCGTACCGGTCAGATTTTGGGATTTTCGGTACTCGTCCGGTACCGGTACTTTCCGGTACTACCGGTACCGGTACCGGAAAAATCCATTTGCCTAACACTAGTTATGTTAGTAGTTTTAGTTCCAATACTGTTAAATTATTTTAAGAAACCCTCGACCGTTAGCAGTTATGTTAATAGTTTTAGTTCTAATTCTATTAAATTATTTTAAGAAACCCTCGACCGTTAGCAGTTATGTTAATAGTTTTAGTTCCAATTCTGTTAAATTATTTTAAGAAAATTACCGTCGTTAGCAGTTATGTTAGTAGTTTTAGTTCCAATGCTGTTAATTTATTTTAAGAAACCCTCGACCGTTAGCAGTTATGTTAATAGTTTTAGTTCTAATTCTATTAAATTATTTTAAGAAACCCTCGACCGTTAGCAGTTATGTTAATAGTTTTAGTTCTAATTCTATTAAATTATTTTAAGAAACCCTCGACCGTTAGCAGTTATGTTAATAGTTTTAGTTCCAATTCTGTTAAATTATTTTAAGAAAATTACCGTCGTTAGCAGTTATGTTTAGTGTTAGGCACGGTTCGGTACTACCGCGGTACTACCGTCAGTACCGGACCGGTACTTTTCGGTACTACCGGTACCGGTACCGTACCGGTAAGATTTTTGGATTTTCGGTACTGACCGGTACCGGTACTTTTCGGTACTACCGGTACCGGAACCGTACCGGTCAGCTTTCCAGTACCGCGGTACTACCGGTTTTTCGGTACTGGAAAATTCTAAGAAAAAATGGAAAATATTATCATATGGACTTCCAAAATTCCTAGAATTTTCACCCGGGGCCTATCAAAAATCGAAAATTTTTGCCTGCGGCGCTATAACAAGAAGAAATCTTGGCTTCTTGGCCTTCCAAAATTTTATTTTTTTGGAATTTCAGGGTCCATCTCCTCAAATTCCTGAAAACCCCGATTAAGGTTAAGAATATCATTAAAGTTAAGAATACTTAAGAATACTCACCTTCTCTGATATGCCCCATACATATATCTAAATGAAAAGCTCTTAAGAGGATATTTTAGGATTAACAGATATAAATGGATTTGCGGGATTAACAAGGATAAGAGAGGATTTGTGATGTTTAAAAGTAATATAGAGGGATTAGGGAGATTTCTAAGGATATTAGATTAGGTATATACCGGTGTATTTTTCAGTATTTATATGTAGGGGGATTAAGAGGGATATCGGGGAATTTTGGAAAGGATATCAGAGGATTTGGAGAGATATCGAAAGAATAAAATAGATATGATGGATTTAGAGTCATGTAATAAAGGCATTACATCTCACAAAGGTATCTTAATCCGATCAAATCCAGCGAAATCCCCCTATATCCCTCTTAATCCCCTAATATCCCTTGATATCCCAACTAACAACGATCATATAGGTATTTAGAACTGTTACACATCAATTAGCACATTTATAAGGCCATATTTGGGATATTATTTCATTTTATTTTCAGTACCGGAGTACCGCGGTAGTACCGGAAATTTTTTTCCGGTACTGACCGGTACCGGTACTTTTCGGTACTACCGGTACCGGTACCGTACCGGTCAGATTTTGGGATTTTCGGTACTCGTCCGGTACCGGTACTTTCCGGTACTACCGGTACCGGTACCGGAAAAATCCATTTGCCTAACACTAGTTATGTTAGTAGTTTTAGTTCCAATACTGTTAAATTATTTTAAGAAACCCTCGACCGTTAGCAGTTATGTTAATAGTTTTAGTTCTAATTCTATTAAATTATTTTAAGAAACCCTCGACCGTTAGCAGTTATGTTAATAGTTTTAGTTCTAATTCTGTTAAATTATTTTAAGAAACCCTCGACCGTTAGCAGTTATGTTAATAGTTTTAGTTCTAATTCTGTTAAATTATTTTAAGAAACCCTCGACCGTTAGCAGTTATGTTAATAGTTTTAGTTCTAATTCTATTAAATTATTTTAAGAAACCCTCGACCGTTAGCAGTTATGTTAATAGTTTTAGTTCTAATTCTATTAAATTATTTTAAGAAACCCTCGACCGTTAGCAGTTATGTTAATAGTTTTAGTTCTAATTCTGTTAAATTATTTTAAGAAACCCTCGACCGTTAGCAGTTATGTTAATAGTTTTAGTTCTAATTCTATTAAATTATTTTAAGAAACCCTCGACCGTTAGCAGTTATGTTAATAGTTTTAGTTCCAATTCTGTTAAATTATTTTAAGAAAATTACCGACGTTAGCAGTTATGTTAGTAGTTTTAGTTCCAATACTGTTAAATTATTTTAAGAAAATTACCGTCGTTAGCAGTTATGTTAGTAGTTTTAGTTCCAATACTGTTAAATTATTTTAAGAAACCCTCGACCGTTAGCAGTTATGTTAATAGTTTTAGTTCCAATTCTGTTAAATTATTTTAAGAAAGCCTCGACCGTTAGCAGTTATGTTAATAGTTTTAGTTCCAATTCTGTTAAATTATTTTAAGAAAGCCTCGACCGTTAGCAGTTATGTTAATAGTTTTAGTTCCAATACTGTTAAATTATTTTAAGAAACCCTCGACCGTTAGCAGTTATGTTAATAGTTTTAGTTCCAATTCTGTTAAATTATTTTAAGAAAGCCTCGACCGTTAGCAGTTATGTTAATAGTTTTAGTTCCAATTCTGTTAAATTATTTTAAGAAAGCCTCGACCGTTAGCAGTTATGTTAATAGTTTTAGTTCCAATTCTGTTAAATTATTTTAAGAAAATTACCGTCGTTAGCAGTTATGTTAGTAGTTTTAGTTCCAATTCTGTTAAATTATTTTAAGAAAGCCTCGACCGTTAGCAGTTATGTTAGTAGTTTTAGTTCCAATTCTGTTAAATTATTTTAAGAAAGCCTCGACCGTTAGCAGTTATGTTAATAGTTTTAGTTCCAATTCTGTTAAATTATTTTAAGAAACCCTCGACCGTTAGCAGTTATGTTAATAGTTTTAGTTCCAAGCCCAATAGTTTTAACACCCTTTATTATCCCAAAATCCCCTTTTCCCCCTCAATTTCTTTCCGTACCTTACCTATTCTTCCCTTTTTTTCCTAAACTTTTTATTCAAATAATTTGACCCAATATTTCCTGGGTCCTATAGCCCAATAGTTTTAACACCCTTTATTATCCTAAAATCCCCTTTTCCCCCTCAATTTCTTTCCGTACCTCACCTATTCTTCCCTTTTCTTCCTAAACTTTTTATTCAAATAATTTGACCCAATATTTCATGGGTCCTATAGCCCAATAGTTTTAACACCCTTTATTATCCCAAAATCCCCTTTTCCCCCTCAAATTCTTTCCGTACCTCACCTATTCTTCCCTTTTCTTCCTAAACTTTTTATTCAAATAATTTGACCCAATATTTCCTGGGTCCTATAGCCCAATAGTTTTAACACCCTTTATTATCCTAAAATCCCCTTTTCCCCCTCAATTTCTTTCCGTACCTCACCTATTCTTCCCTTTTCTTCCTAAACTTTTTATTCAAATAATTTGACCCAATATTTCCTGGGTCCTATAGCCCAATAGTTTTAACACCCTTTATTATCCCAAAATCCCCTTTTCCCCCTCAAATTCTTTCCGTACCTCACCTATTCTTCCCTTTTCTTCCTAAACTTTTTATTCAAATAATTTGACCCAATATTTCCTGGGTCCTATAGCCCAATAGTTTTAACACCCTTTATTATCCCAAAATCCCCTTTTCCCCCTCAAATTCTTTCCGTACCTCACCTATTCTTCCCTTTTCTTCCTAAACTTTTTATTCAAATAATTTGACCCAATATTTTTTGGGTCCTATAGCCCAATAGTTTTAACACCCTTTATTATCCCAAAATCCCCTTTTCCCCCTCAAATTCTTTCCGTACCTCACCTATTCTTCCCTTTTCTTCCTAAACTTTTTATTCAAATAATTTGACCCAATATTTCCTGGGTCCTATAGCCCAATAGTTTTAACACCCTTTATTATCCTAAAATCCCCTTTTCCCCCTCAATTTCTTTCCGTACCTCACCTATTCTTCCCTTTTCTTCCTAAACTTTTTATTCAAATAATTTGACCCAATATTTCCTGAGTCCTATAGCCCAATAGTTTTAACGCCCTTTATTATCCTAAAATCCCCTTTTCCCCCTCAATTTCTTTCCGTACCTCACCTATTCTTCCATTTTCTTCCTAAACTTTTTATTCAAATAATTTGACCCAATATTTCCTGGGTCCTATAGCCCAATAGTTTTAACACCCTTTATTATCCTAAAATCCTCTTTTCCCCCTCAATTTCTTTCCGTACCTCACCTATTCTTCCCTTTTCTTCCTAAACTTTTTATTCAAATAATTTGACCCAATATTTCCTGGGTCCTATAGCCCAATAGTTTTAACACCCTTTATTATCCCAAAATCCCCTTTTCCCCCTCAAATTCTTTCCGTACCTCACCTATTCTTCCCTTTTCTTCCTAAACTTTTTATTCAAATAATTTGACCCAATATTTCCTGGGTCCTATAGCCCAATAGTTTTAACACCCTTTATTATCCCAAAATCCCCTTTTCCCCCTCAAATTCTTTCCGTACCTCACCTATTCTTCCCTTTTCTTCCTAAACTTTTTATTCAAATAATTTGACCCAATATTTTTTGGGTCCTATAGCCCAATAGTTTTAACACCCTTTATTATCCCAAAATCCCCTTTTCCCCCTCAAATTCTTTCCGTACCTCACCTATTCTTCCCTTTTCTTCCTAAACTTTTTATTCAAATAATTTGACCCAATATTTCCTGGGTCCTATAGCCCAATAGTTTTAACACCCTTTATTATCCTAAAATCCCCTTTTCCCCCTCAATTTCTTTCCGTACCTCACCTATTCTTCCCTTTTCTTCCTAAACTTTTTATTCAAATAATTTGACCCAATATTTCCTGAGTCCTATAGCCCAATAGTTTTAACGCCCTTTATTATCCTAAAATCCCCTTTTCCCCCTCAATTTCTTTCCGTACCTTTCCTATTCTTCCCTTTTCTTCCTAAACTTTTTATTCAAATAATTTGACCCAATATTTTCTGAGTCCTATAGCCCAATAGTTTTAACACCCTTTATTATCCCAAAATCCCCTTTTCCCCTCAATTTCTTTCCCTACCTCACCTATTCTTCCCTTTTCTGTCTAAACTTTTCATTCAAATAATTTGACCCAATATTTCCTGGGTCCTATAGCCCAATAGTTTTAACACCCTTTATTATCCCAAAATCCCCTTTTCCCCCTCAATTTCTTTCCGTACCTCACCTATTCTTCCCTTTTCTTCCTAAACTTTTTATTCAAATAATTTGACCCAATATTTCCTGGGTCCTATAGCCCAATAGTTTTAACATCCCTCTTAGATTTACTTCGACATACAGATTTCCCTAATCGACACTTTCCAAGCAAATAATTCCCTACCCCTCTTAGATTTACTTCGACATACAAATTTCCCTAATCGACACTTTTCAAGCAAATAATTCCCTACCCCTCTTAGATTTTCTTCGACATACATATTTCCCTAATCGACACTTTCCAAGCAAATAATTCCCTACCCCTCTTAGATTTACTTCGACATACAAATTTCCCTAATCGACACTTTTCAAGCAAATAATTCCCTACCCCTCTTAGATTTACTTCGACATACATATTTCCCTAATCGACACTTTCCAAGCAAATAATTCCCTACCCCTCTTAGATTTACTTCGACATACATATTTCCCTAATCGACACTTTCCAAGCAAATAATTCCCTACCCCTCTTAGATTTACTTCGACATACAAATTTCCCTAATCGACACTTTTCAAGCAAATAATTCCCTACCCCTCTTAGATTTTCTTCGACATACATATTTCCCTAATCGACACTTTCCAAGCAAATAATTCCCTACCCCTCTTAGATTTACTTCGACATACATATTTCCCTAATCGACACTTTCCAAGCAAATAATTCCCTACCCCTCTTAGATTTTCTTCGACATACATATTTCCCTAATCGACACTTTCCAAGCAAATAATTCCCTACCCCTCTTAGATTTACTTCGACATACATATTTCCCTAATCGACACTTTCCAAGCAAATAATTCCCTACCCCTCTTAGATTTACTTCGACATACATATTTCCCTAATCGACACTTTCCAAGCAAATAATTCCCTACCCCTCTTAGATTTACTTCGACATACAAATTTCCCTAATCGACACTTTTCAAGCAAATAATTCCCTACCCCTCTTAGATTTTCTTCGACATACATATTTCCCTAATCGACACTTTCCAGGTAAATTTAATAAATACCTAATAATTTAATAAATACCTAAATAAATTTTAATCAATTTATTTCTTTAAATTGAAAGAATAAATATACAGGGTGCGGCAAATTAAGCGCGCGTTTGTTTTTTGCCATAACTTTCTTCAATTTTAATGAAAATTGATAATTCTTTTTTTGTTTTATTCCCAACACTTTAGGAAACTTGCTGATACCAAATATTAAAAATTTGGTTCACTGTTGGCAAAGATAATCGAGTTCGATCGTCTGGAAAATTTAAAAACATTTTTTATGCCAAAGTTTAATTGATCATAACTTCGTTCAAAATCGTTCAATACCAATGATTTTGATACTAAACGACTCATCTCGTTCAGGAGCATCGAAATAGCTTATAATCTCATTTTTGAAAATTTTACACAAAAATTTTATTTTTATCAAAATTATTTTAATTTGTCATTCAGAGGACCGTATCTCATTCGATTTTTGTCTTAGCCCCATGATTTTTATGTCATTCGAATCAGAATGAAGAGCTGATTCGAATGATATAAACATTTCCAATATTAAAATCTCAGCCTTGAATCTAGGCCAATTTTTATCCAAAAAATTCTGCTCAAACTTTGAGGGAAGTTTACTCAGAGTAAACTTAAAATTAAAAAGCAATTTTGGTATCAGCAAGTTTCCTAAAGTGTTGGGAATAAAACAAAAAAAGAACTATCAATTTTCATTAAAATTGAAGAAAGTTATGGCAAAAAACAAACGCGCGCTTAATTTGCCGCACTCTGTAAATAAAAAAAGATAAACAGAAAAATTAAAAATAAATTTACAAAAAATGTTTAAAAAGTTTTCGAAAAATTAAAAATCATAATTAAAAAAATTTAACTAAAATTAAAAACTAAAATTAGGATTAAAATCTTTTATTAAAGATAAATTTGAAAAATTAAAAGAATAAATTTAAATAAACAAAGATAAACAGAAAAATTAAAAATTATTTAACAAAAATTTTATTATATGTAAAATAATTTCAATATAATTAAATATAATTCAATCATTTAGTAAGCTCCTTTTAAAATTTAAAGGTCAATCGTAGCTTTACAATTTACACAAATACCGACCAAATAAGCCCATAATTTAATAAATACCTAAATAAATTTTAATCAATTTATTTCTTTGAATATCCTTATAAATCACATAGAATCTGCCCTTTTTATATGAATTTTTTGTAAATTTTGTAAAATTTGCTTTTAATATAATAAGAATTATTATAAAAAAATTTTTTGATTTTGATACTTTGAATATTTGTAAATTAATTTTAAATTATTAAATTTATAATTTTTAAAAATATTTTTAATATTATTAGAATTATTATTTCAATTTTAATCTATTTTGCCAAGGCTAGATTATTAAATAATAAATTATTTTACAATTTAAAATTAAATGTCGATTAAGAATAAACCATTTGGAATTTTTAATCCATCACAAAATTAATAATTTATTTCTTTTAGATGTGGATTTTATATATATTTCCATGTGGATTCGATATTTATGCTGATTATTTTATTTTTTTATATATCAATAATAATTGTTTTTTATTTGCTTAAATTTATATTTTTCGCTATTTCTGTTCATTTTGATACTATTACACATTTAAAATAGTTTAAGTTTTTTAAATATTAAATTATACATAAAAGCTGTAATTATTGTATTATATTTATTTATTTTAAATAAATTCTTTTGTTCAGTGTATTTTATTTACTATACATATTTGTCTATTTTTAACATCATTTAACTTCATATATCTCAATTCTTATTTGTGCTTTTGATGTTTTTATTTATATTTTTATATCTAACTTTTATTTGATCATAAAATTTAATTTTAATTTCAAAATAAACTTTGCCGTTGCTCGATTTGCATTTAGTACAATTTTTGGTGAATATAAATTTATTACCTTTTATGATTAATAAATTTATTCAGGTTTATTATTTGAAATTATTATTTTTGTAAATATTCATCAGTTAATATTGATACGTATTTGTAATATTAGTAGTTTTATTGTGTAGTTTAATATTTTTTACAATACATACATATGTATTTTTATTAATATTTTTAACTCTAAAACTTACAGTTATATAATTTATTTCGACAAATATCGGCTAAACCAGCTTTCAATTTAATAAATAGAATTTTATTCATCTAATGCGTTTTAGAGCTGCGTTAGCTTGTTTTTATTATTAAAGATATGTATTAAATAAATTATAATTATTTTTAATTAATTTTTTAAATCTATTCTTCTTACTCTTAAAAGAACAAAAAGCGTATCAAATAGAGCAAACAAGAAAAAATAATAAAATAAAAACTTTGTAATGTACAAATAAATATAAAATGCAGTTATTTTTATTTAAAATAATGTGCCTTGTGTATAAATATTTTATGGTGATTGTCCTTTATTTATTGGTGATTGTCATATATGTAGGTGTGTATGAATGAGGCCGCTTACTCATAAGAATTGATATAAGAAAAATTATTTTGTTTTTAATTTAAATTTTAAATTGATGTAAACGTATATTGAGGGAATATAATTTTTATTTTTAAAAAACTATTTTTCCAGGCATGGTCATGGATATGGATATGGATACAGATAATATCAAAATGCCTGCGGATATCCGCCTGTATCCGACCTAAATATGCGGATACGGATACTAAGATCAGTATCCGTGACCATGTCTGTATTTTTCTATTAATTTTAATCTTTTTTTTTATTTTATTTTGTTTTGAAGTTCGAAAAACAAATTGAAGATTGTAAAAAAATTCAGCTTTTTTTTGCACCACATTAATGTATTTTAAAATATTTGTGATTTTCTGATAGATAAATAAATATGAATAAACATTTTTAAAATTTAATTATTTTCAAATAAATTATTATTTTCAATCAATTTTTAACCAACTCATTTTTAAATTTTTTCCCCAATTCATTTAACAAAATTCATCTTTCAAAACGACCATGCATTCTCTCACATTCTCTCACATAATACTCCAGCATTCTCTCATACATTCAGCTTTATTCAGCCAGCGATTGCCATTTCCGCCACATCCTCTATATTTGAATTTCTGTAAAAATCAAGAATAAAATTAACATCTACATTTGTTTGTTTAAATATTTGCATACCCTACACTCTCTTATCGAGTGATCATACCACCAACGCCAACTTGGTTGTCTGCATCTACCATAATATCCGTAATTCTTTTTTTGTAAACATGTGTATCGATACTTTAAAATTTTGATTGATATTTAGTTTTTCGATTGATATTTTACAACCTTTGACAGAATGACCATTTTTCACATATTTTCCGAAAAAAATTGACTGGGGGAGGGTACTAAATAAGGTACTAAATAAGTACCTATTCGGTACTAAATAAGTACCTATTCGGTACTAAATAAGTACCTATTCGGTACTAAATAAGTACCGAATAATTACCCCGAATTTTTCCTACCACTAATTTAATGAATATTTATTAAAAAGCCATGATAAATTTTAATTATGGAATATTTTATGGAGCAATATAAAAATAAATCGAGAGATTAAACGTATTTGTGAAGATCGAAGGATTTGTTTGGAATAAAAGAAGGGTATCGAGGGATTAAGATGATTTGGAGAGAGGGTGAGATTATGTTTCTGGGGATCGAGGCATTTCAACAATATAAGCATTACTCCATCTATATCTCCAAATCCTCTGACATTCCCTACATCCCTTAAAATAATTTGCGATTTAGGTGCCTTTATATATCCAGAGATTGGAGTATTGCTGGATATGTACCAACTTAGAGGAATATAGAATACTAGTAAAAACGTCAACATTTATCTCTGATTAGGTATCATAATGTATATTAGTTTATACCTATGTTTATGATAAATTAAAAAATACACAGGACAGGAGGATATTAATTACTCCCTAGGTGAGAGATCGAAACAATAAACAGGGAAATTAATATTTCTTTTACTGTTCGTGTGTGTTATATCTTAGGCCCGAATTTTGGGGGCTTTACGTTCATTTAAAAACTTACTGCAGACTGGCTAATTTCTACAAATACAATTAGCATAATTAAAAGAATAATGAAATTACGCATATTTTGGAATTTGATATTTTAAAAATTTAATTTAAAAATGATAATGGGTGGTAAACCATTTTGTTTAAATAGCAAAGATAATTAAATATAAAAAATCCGGATCTTAATTATTTAAAGAAAAATACATTGGTAAATATTAGCAAGTTGTTTTACAGTCTTTCGATAAAAATATTATTGAGGAAATTAATTGACACGTTTAATTTTACAGTTATACCTATGTTTATTTTGTATTGAAAATGTTTAATAAAATAAGTTTTTCTCAACCCCCATCAACTGACTGCTTAATGCTTATTTAATAAATAATTTTAAATTTTCTTAACAATCACGTCATTAAAAATAAACTTCAGGAAATAAAAATAAAATAATTACAAATAAATGGAAAATTATGTTTAATGTAAAAAATATAAAAATTATAAATGGAAAATGTTAGAATTTGTAGGAGACGAGTTACTAACAATTTTATAATCAAAAGCTACTAATTTGTTTATTTTTAATGATGTGATTATTTAAAAATTTTAAATGATATGATTTGTCTTTAAATTGCGGAATAGTATCAATTTTTCAATTTCATTTTTTGGAAGTTTATTCCACCTATCTATAACTCTATGTGAAAAGAATTGATTATTCTTAGATTGTTTTTTTAATTATGTAAGCGCGAAAATTATTTTTAAAATAAATGTGAATTTTATATATTCGATAAATTTATTTTTATGTAATATGTAAAACAAATTGTTTTGATTTTTCACGTGGATTGGATTTTTTATGCTGATTATTTCGAACTAAGCCGAAATACCTTCGAACTAAGCGAATGACATTAAAATCAACGAAATCAAACTTAAGTGAACAAAGTTTTGACCGTTTATTTTATCCCTTTGCATTGGCACAAAAAATTTTCCCATTGAGGATTTAGCTTCATAATTTTAGTAAGAATCGTCAGATCTAGTCATCTTGATAACATTCGACCAAGCTCGAAAACTAAACGCTTTTATTATCAAAAGCTACTAATTTGTTTATTTTTAATGACGTGATTATTTAGAAATTTTTAAAATAATATAATTTGTTTATATTTGCATAAAGAAAGCACAAAAATTAATTATTGATATATAGAATAGCAAAAAGTTTTAGTTATTATTAAAATTTATATTTAATTATTTTCAATTAATTCAAAAATATCTTTACTTTTGCAATATTTAATAAAATATTTAACAGGTTTAATTTACATTTACTAGCATTAATGGAAATGTTAGCAGAAATTTTTGTAGAATTTTTGGCCGGACAAGTTGATAAATTTATCTTGAGCCTATCTTTTTTTCCGCGTATAAAATGGACATACATATTAAATTTAATAAATCAACATCGAGCAAAAACATATTAATATCTTGTAAAGTAAATATGCTATTTTATTCACATTTTAAAACTCTATAATCTACTTTTTGATTTTGCCATTAACTATTTTTGATTATTTAGAAAATTTTATATCTTTATTTTACAAGTGCATGAGTCTATTTTTTTATCCGTGACTGTATAATTATTTAACTGTATAATATTCGTATAATATTCATTTTATAATATTCGTATAATAATTTAAATGTATAATAATCTTTATGTATAATATTCGATTGTTCATGTATGTATGGATTTAAATCAATATATTCTTCCAAGTTGACATTTCGGCTCTATCTGAAATGAGGTGCGTAATCATATTTTTTTCTCCTTCCTTTCACAAGGTAAAAAGGGTCATTTTTTCCTTAGTATTTAATTTGTGTTGATTTTGCCTTAAGGAAAAATAATGCAGGAGGACTAATTTTTTGCATTTTCTTTTCTGCCCGTTCTCTGTCCGTGTTCGTCCGAGTTTGTCCTTGTTTGATACGTGTAGGTACAGACAAAACTCGGACGAGCTAGGACAGACAGAACACGGACAGACAAAACACGGACGAAGACGGACAGACAAAACACGGACGAAGACGGACAGACAAAACACGGACGAAGACGGACAGACAAAACACGGACGAAGACGGACAGACAAAACACGGACGAAGACGGACAGACAAAACACGGACGAAGACGGACAGACAACACGGGCAGAAAAGAAAATGTAAAAAATTAGTCCTCCTGCATTATTTTTCCTTGAAGCAAAATCAACACAAATTAAATACTAAGGAAAAAATGACCCTTTTTACCTAGTGAAAAGAAGGAGAAAAAATATGATTACGCACCTCATTTCAGATAGGGCCGACATTTCTTGTATCTTTAGTGTCAGCACTTGAAAATTAAGTTTTTTATAATTAATCTCAACTCGACTTACAGTGGTCTATCTAATTTTATTATGATAATCTCTGGAACTTTCCATAGTTTTTTAGTAAATGTAAATTATTAGAACGGCAATTTTCGCAACATTTTCTTGTTTAATTTCAAAGAAATACATTCCATAAATTCAGGTTTGACTTCGTCTTTCTGTAAAAGAATTGATAAAAAGCTATACAGATTAGATTATTTAATTTCAAATTTATTTATAAGAATTGATATTAAAAATTCACTTAATGTTTACTACATATATCAATTTAATTAGATCCTGTCATAATTAGTGTCGCATTTTTATAATCAAATTTTCAGAATTAACACTTGAATTTATTGAGTCTTTTTCGATAATCCACATAAGGGAAATCAATGGTTGTCAAAAGAAATATGAGTTCCCATGACGCGAAGACCTCTACATTGAAAAAAGCATATTCTTTGTACTTTCCTTTTAATACCAACATAAAATTAAATCTTTATTGTAACCAACTCACTGTTTTAAATAATGTTGTCCAAGAAATGCGTGCGAATAGGCGGTGGGAAGGACCTGTACATTTTCAGCAAGAAAATGTCAGCGCAAACTCCCAATCACATTGGAGAGGTGCTTGGATGACATTTAATTTCACATCCGCTTATAGTCCGGACTTCGAACCATCGACTATCATTTTATTCTTTTTTTTATTTTTTGAGGGGTCAAAATTTCAATAATATGGAATAGATTCTATTTCGAATATGGAATAGAAAGTTGTGACATCGTTGGCAATCCGTTATTGATCTTCGTGGAAAATATTTTATTGTTTAATGATATTGGTAATAGTGTCGTTTCCAGTCCGCATTTTTCCTCCCCAATTTTTTACCCTATGTTTGTACGGAATGGTCAAATTTTCCCTTTTCTTCCATCAAATTGCCTTTCCATATTTTGCCTAAATACAATCAAAAAGATTAATTTGTGATATTTAAAAAAGTATTAGAGTAATGAGAAGAATCATTTTCCCAATTAATAAAAATGAAAGACTGTTGTTGTGAGACGAAAATATGAAAGAGGCAGACAACCATCAAAGAAAGATGTATGGATGATTGGGGGCGTTGAGAGAAATACAAAGAGAAACACCAAGCTTTTTGATTGTTTTTAGGCAAAATATGGAAAGGCAATTTGATGGAAGAAAAGGGAAAATTTGACCATTCCGTACAAACATAGGGTAAAAAATTGGGGAGGAAAAATGCGGACTGGAAACGACACTATTACCATGATATTTCTAATTGTTATTTTTAAATAACTATTTTAACAAAAAAGCGACACTAATTATGAACCGAACTTATAGAAGAAATAAACTTTACAGATTTTCATAAATAATTATAATAAATTACAAATATTTTCTTCGAAGATTGTCCAACAAAATCGGCAATTACTACAAGAAATTTGTGAGATGAAAGTGTTCATAAATATTTCGTTTATTAAAGACGAAGAGAATTCGCTTTTTTGGGCAAAATAGTTTTTTGAAAATTGAATAACATCATAACTATTTGTATAATTCTGTAATATAGGCCTGGGATAAAATATCTAAGATTGTTTTAGATTTAAAGATTTTTTAGATCAAACTGTATCGACGTCCTGGGAAAGAATAAAGATAAAGTCTGCCTGAAATTGGCAGGAATCTTTAGGGCATTGACCATCGTAATGTATATTTATGTATTCCTTCATGAAATTCTGAAATAAAATTGCTAATTTTAGTACTATGACTAATAATATTAGGTTGTGTCATAAATAATTATTAATTAAATATTTATTAAAATCCAACTAAATGTTTTCTCTCCATTCCTTTACAATTTAGAAAATTTAATAAACTCGCCTTCAAAGGAGTAATATACTTAATCCTTCATAGCATTGTTAAGAACATAACATTTTGGGTCAAATAGTTGATTATAGTTGCAGGCAATAATTACCTTCAAAAATAGATATTGAAATCATAAAAATTTTCAAATCAAAAATATCAAAATTAAAGATGCCGGTTCGAACCAAATTCCCGGATATCCGGAACTGAACCGAAAATTTTTAGAGAAGGGCAGTCCATCGGAATTTTGTCTCGACGAAAAAGGAATGATTTTAAGTACTAGAGATCGGCCTTGGTTTAGACATTGATTTTCAAGGATCGAGAGTCAAAGGCACATTTTTCAGTGTTCCTTGACTTTTTCTTAGCTAATGATAAATAATCTGGTAAGGGTCCTGTTACGTCCTAGGGTAGCGGTCTTACCTAGTGACAAACAGACTAACACAAGAATAGAATATTACGTTTATCCGAATGGCAAATACAACAATAGCGAAGGTGGGGCTGTTCTTTAGTATAGCTACACCGAGATCGAGACTTGAAGTATATACCATTCGATTCATCTCGCAGAGCTGAGTTCAAATATGCAAGAATTTTCTGCGGGAGACGAAAACTCGCAGAGATACAGGCCCTCGAAAATTGAAAAACCATAGGGGGGAGTAAGCTGATTTTTGGGGTCAAAAATTCGAATATGCAAATAATAGCTCATTCGAAAGAGCTCGTCGAGCTGAGTCGAATGACACCAAAATCAACGAAATCAGACTTGATTGGACAAAGTTATGATCTTTTATTTTAGCTCCTTACCTATGAGATCTGTGGAGATTTTTGCTGCTACGAGGCCCCAAATACGTCCAGAGCAAGGGAGATAGGTATAGGTTTATGTTACGAGCCCAGACCCAGCGCCCGTAGACTCCCCGCGAGGCGCGTGCCGCAAAACCCCGCGCGAAGCGCGGGGTTTTGCACAAGCGCCTTGCCGACGCCCCATAGGTTTAGGTTTTTTTGTATCATAACTTTGTCTAATCTTGTTCAATCACGGTGATTTTGGTGTCATTTGACTCAGCTCAGCGAGCTCTTTCGAATGAGTTATTATTTGTATAAAAAAATTTTTATTCTAAAAATCGCCCCTTTGGATCTTCGATTTTTAGGAGTCTATATCTCGGTTCAATCAAGTCGGATTTCGTTGATTTTGGTGTCATTCGACTAAGCTCGACGAGCTCTTTCGAATGAGCTATCATTTGCATATTCGAATTTTTGACCCCAAAAATCAGCTTACTCCCCCCTATGGTTTTTCAATTTTCGGGGGCCTGTATCTCTGCGAGTTTTCGTCTCCCGCAGAAAATTCTTGCATATTTGAACTCAGCTCGTCGAGACGAATCGAATGGTATATATTATGAGTTCCGATCTCGGTGTAGCTATACTAAAGCGACCCCGAAGGCGGCAAAAGGCAAGAATGAATAATGACAGACGGTGCCGGTCGAACCAGGTGTCGACCAAGACTGATCGCTAACGACTCCTTTTATAGACCCACACATACCTAACATGTCCTCAACCGAAATCAAGGGCTAAATAAAAATAAATAAAAATACCGTATTTTCTTTAATAGGAAAACGCATTTCTTAAAATTTATTTAAATCTTTTCAGAACAAAAAATGATTTGTCGTTTTTTTAAACTATAGATTTTTAGAGATTTTCTTGTAATTTAGAAATATTAGACATTTAGGAATTTTGTAAATATTTTAAAACAAATTCAGAGAGTTTCAAGTTTTTTGGAAAAATTATTATATTTAAATAACATTAGTCGGAAACCAGCAATGCAGCAGGGTCGAGTATGTCTTATGCTTTTCCTTTTTTAAAAAAAAGAACATATTCCACCCGGCTGCATTGCTGAGACGACAAATCAATTAAAGAAAATATTAAAATTAAAAATTTTAGAATGAATGGAGAGAATTATTTAATTAAAGTTGACGACCCGGCTCGAAAGATCGAATCGGGCATCGAATTTTGGACAAAAAAAAAGACTAAATTGGTTACGGTCAAATTTGCCCAGCCAAATTTGCTGTCTGCTGTTGTCTATTAAAAGCCGATTCCCTTGCTCTTACTTTACTTTTTTTGTCTATTATGAATAGTTAGAGAACATTTAGACCGAAAAAACTCATTTTTAAAGTAAAAGCATTTAAATGAAATAGGAAACTGTGTGGTCTATGAAGATGAAATTATTTATTATTCTCACTTTGCTTTTTGAATAATTTTTTATAGTTTTTACGTTCGTGTCTGGCAGCTATTATTAGGTAAACAAAATTAGCATTCAAACATCCTGACTAGATTGGGCTGGGAGCGTCGTACAGGAATCAAGATCTCGAAAAAATCTCGAAATCGATAAACGAGACTTTTTGACCGAGATCTCGTCTCGGTCCACTCATTAATTTTAACCCAAATAAATTAACTGACCGCTCAATTAAAGAATTGAGTTGTTCATTTTGATCAATCGAAAATATACACGGAAGAAGGCATCAGCACCCAAATGGTAAAGATAATTATCAGGAAATAAAACTATGTAAAAATCCCTGAATTAAATTGTGTTGGTCAATTGATGAAAATAATTTTTTTGAAATTTAATTTAAAAAAATACTAAAATAATAAAAATAATATTTTGTCAAAAAATTTAGGTAGCCCAGTAACTCGATGTTTCAGAATGTCGAGCAGGACATCATCCCGTAGAGATTTAATTTTAAGGTTGGGGCATTTACTAAAATATAGTAAATAGACAACGCTAGATATTTATAAATTAATTTTTACTCAAAAATTTTGTTGAAAACAAATGAAAAAAATTAAAAAGAAAAATTTATTTGCTCAAATTGTACAATAAAAAATAAAAAATTTTCAAAATTATTTTAACAAATTACTCCCAAAAGCATTTAAAATGTATCTCACTAATTCAAAATCCTTACTCATTACTGTTTTTCGCCCACAATGAATAGCTGCCACATTTGCGCATTGAAAGAAAGATCTTGAAAAATCCTCTGACGACTTAAAATTGATAAAATAAATATTTAAAAAAAGTAAAAAAAAAGCCCTTATTATTATATAATTATAACCCCCCTCCGAAATGGGAGGGGGCCGAGGGGGGGGGGGTTATAGTATATAAAATTTCAAAAAAATTTTTGAAAAATGAAAATTTCAACATTTTGGCCAAAAAACAAAAATTTTGGTCACGGTCTTAACAACCCAAGAAACGTCCAAATCATCCAATATCCGGTTTCCGTACCAGGAAAAATTAACAAAGGTTCGAAATTTTTGGAATTTTTACATTTCCCTATCCGATCGATTAAAATAATATCGACTCATAAACTTTTTAGTGAACATATAAATTTTGATTAGACACATAAACTAAACCATATACTTATTTTTTTAAAGATCAGAATATCTTTTTGAATTGGTCGTTCCGTGATTACATTACCCAAAAAATTAAATTCCAAACTTAATAAATCTAAACAAACCTCTATTAAAGCATCTACAGCAGACTCATTCAAGTTTAACTTATTTCTTGTTTGTTGTTGAACAATTTCTTTAAACAAATTTTTATATGCTGCTGTTGGCACACTCTTCTTGGGAGTTTTCTGGAATTTCCTGTTCTTGGCCAGCATACTAAATTTTTAAAATAAAAAAATTTTAACAATAAAATTACTTTTTGTTGGGCCGTGTATATTTCTTTTTTAAAGTTGAAGTTGTTGAAAGGGTACTATAAAAATTAAAATTAAAAAAAAAGTCGTATAATAAGAGAGAGATAAAAAAAAGTTTAGTTTCGGGTAGGCATCGAGCTTTCGACCTTCTGGCAGTACCAAGCTTCTCCTCTCTATTATAACGGTGTGCGGACATATCGGGACGGACATATCGAGATTGGGGTGACAAAAATTTCTTGCGTGTTTACATTTGTTCTAAAACTTAAAACCTCTATTCCGCAACAGGACAATATACTATCCTAGATCCAGTGGTAACTGTTCGTTTGTAGGGTAACTGTTTGTACCTTGAAATATCCCAATATGTCCGTCCCGAATGTCCGCGTGCCATTATAAACCCTAAGCCAGCCACCGATCTAATATCGGATTAGATTTATTTATGGGAATTAAGAGGAAAAAAGTGAGTTCAAAAAAGTCCGAGTTTGGATAACCCGAAGCATCACTGATACCCACAGAATCCCTTGACTATAAGAGAAAAAGGGAAAATGGTCAAGTAAAGTTGCGGACAAAATTTGCGGACTTTTCCCATTATAGCCGAAAAGAAGCTTAACCCATAACCTTTCAAGGGGAATTTGGGGGAAAATTATTAAAATTAAATTAAAAAACCTCAAATTCAAAAAATTTTCCTTATCATCATCTTGTCTTGCCCCAAAAACATTTTCAATTTTTCCAGTTGGAGAGAATAAAGGAAGAGTATTTAAAAAGAATTTGGAATCATCATTTGTAATTTCATCAAAAAAAGAAGATTTTTCTTGTTGGTGTTTGTTTGCCATTTTGAAAATTTTTGAAAAAAAGAAAAAAAATTTTTGTGACTAAAAAATAAAAAAATTTAAAATTAAAAAAAAGGTAAAAAAAATAAATGTATTAAAAACAATTTTTAAAAAAATTATTAAAATTAAAAAAATGTTGAAGTATTTATCGAAAAAAAATTTTATTTTAATAGAAAAAAGCAAAATCAAAATTTAAATGACAAAAAAATACAAAGTCTCAAATTAACGCCGTTTTATTGATTTTTTAAAAAGGGGAGAAGAAAACGAGGGAAGAAATATTTGGTAGCTTTTACACCCATCTTTCTTTCTCTTCTTGTTTAATATATTTAGGCAAAAATTAGAAAAATTTGAAAGAAAAGATTAGGCTAAATTTAAAAAGAGAAAAAACTTTTTGAAATAGACCCAATGTTTAAATAGAGTTCATTCATCGCCAAGGAAAGCGGGGAATACATGTCAGGAATGTCACGGATTGGGAAGAAAAGGTCCGGGGGTCGGGTTGGGTATTCAAAACTTTTTTCGGATCTGTCTCGGGTCAAAAAAGAAGTCAGACGTTCGGGTCCCAGATCGAAAAAACTTCGAGCTGCTGAGGATTAAGAAGAAAGTCGGGTCGGGGATTCGAAAATTTTCTCGGACTTAGTATTTAATTTGAATCTAAAATTCGTCCGGTTAGTTCGGAAAACCCTTGACATCCCTAATGCTGGTCAATACTGAAAATATCACCCCCAAAAAAATTTCTTTCTGATTTATAAACACACAAAAGGCCATTTTTTCTCACTTTTATTAGTCAAGTCTAAAACAGTTAAGAGGTAAAAATAAATTCCAAAACTATTAAAGTTACTTTAAAAAAACTTTTTTTTCTTGTTTGTTGAATGAGAATAATATATTGATGTTGTATTTGGTGGTAATTAGAATATCTGAATTAAAATTGTCTAACTTGGATAAAATTCTTAAAATTAACCTTAGAAAAAATATACACACACAAGAAAGCCTCCCTCTCCTCACTTTTCTCCAACTATCAATATAAATCAGAATCATCTGTTGATTGTTTACGTTTTCTTCCACCACAAGAAGAATCTGAGGATGAGGCTGTAATTTGATCAGAATGCGTAATTTGAGGTGATTTTGAAGAGTTTGATGACTAAATTATGTAAAAATTAGAATTTTAAGAAAACAAAAAAATCATCTACAAGATTGAATCGAAAATTTTTTTAAAGAAAAACATTATCAAATAGACCAGAAAAATCGTATCTTATAACGGGGTATATCTTAAATTGAGGGTATCACTGATAACCTAATTTTTCCTCCTTTCCCCCATTTCTGGGGGGGGGCTCACTCTAGCCACCCCCCCCAGTCCCCCTGGAAACGTCCTTGCTAATAAGGTACTCTTATTGTATGTATCTTATAATTAGGGCCTCACCCAAAGAGTGGCCAACTAAATATTAAAAATAGTATCTTAAACTGGAGTGTATCTTATAAAAAAGTTAGCTTATAGTGAGGTGGTCCTATAATGAACACTGTGGCATACCATCACTTAAGAGTAGCCTAAACTGATGTGAGGTGTGTCTACTATTGGGTGTATCTTATAATTAGGTGTCAAATTGAAAGCACATTATAATAAGGTTATCTTAAAGTAACTGAATAGAAAAAATTCAAGCTTAAAAAATAAAAAAAACCAAACCTTTTCTCTATGCAATAAAAGTGGATGCTTCGGTCCTAATAAGGCCATTTGTTTAAATTCTTGATCGCGTGCTTCAAATGTTGGATAACGTGACAAAAAGGAAGTTACTAAAAAAATTAAAGTTCATAAAATAAAATTTTTTTTGAAAAGTAGACACTTTGACATTTTCAAAAAAAAATTTTCAACTCAACCCACAATTCTCGAGAAAAGACACAACATCAGGCGCTGTCAGCTTCAAAACTTCTTCTCCCGTCCGTGGATCAATAATAAACAAAGCTGGATAAGTATCAAAATGATAGTAGCATTTGACTCGCACTCCGTCAGAAGAATCGTGATAAACCCAAAATTAAAAAATTAAATTTAAAAAAATTATTTTTAAAAGATAAACCTGCCAAAAAATAAAATTTGAGCGAACAACATCCTTTACAGTCTCTGCTGACCAAATATCGCGGTTAAGAACTTTGAAAAAATATTTTATAGAAATTAAAAAAAAGAGAAAACCTGCACATGCAAATTCAAGTGAATTTTGGACATTTACAAGAAGCCAACGATGACTTTGTTTAGCCGTTTGAAGGGCCTAAATTTTATTTTTAATTTATTTAATGGGGAAAATTTTTTTGTAAAAATTTGGACATAGTTGGGGACAGGTGGACATAGTTTGGGATTGGAAAAAAAGATCAAACTTATCCTAGTCTTTCAATTGCTAGTTCAAAATCGAGTCTAAAACATAATCAGGGGTGGAAAATTTCTTTTGAAAAACATTTGACAAGAAATTCGGACTAAAATCATGATTATCGTCTCATATCAGTTCCAAAATCTAATAGCAATACGCTCTAAAATCAAGGGGTATCACGTGAACTTTGACGTATTGTACTCATGAATAGGGCTGTAGGTTCTGGACCGAACCGACCCTAAACGAAGAACCGAGGATTTTTCTGTTCAGTACGTCGGTTCGGTTTCGGATATCCGAGAATTTTTCAGGAACCGACAACCCTACTCGTGTAAGTCCAAATATTTTTAGAGTTGTGAGGTTAACTCTTTTCACCAAATAACTGATATGTACCCCAACTCTTCAAAAATTTTAGAAAGAAATCCCAAAAAAAAATTTTTTTCTCAATTATAAAATCAAATTTAAACCTTATCCCAATCTCCATAAAAAATTAAATCTGTTGGTGGTCGAAATAAAAGACGCAAATCTTTCCGCTTTTTAAGTCCTTGTCCAAAGCCGCCAGTTGTTGCTGTTGTTGAAGATTCTTCTTTTGTCCGGTCATTACCCACGATTGACTTCTCTTTATTATTATCATGTTGTTTTCCATTTTCTGCTTCCAATGTTCGATGATGAAGTTTAATTTTCTATAAAATTTATTTTTTATTGGTTGACTATTTTTATGGAGAAAGGAAATGGAGAAAAATGAAATAAAAGTCCTTTCTCTTTATGGAGAAAGGCTATTGGTGAACGGTTAATATTCACCAGTATCAACTCAAATGGTGAATCTTACGAATATTTGAGACGCTACTGGCGCGAATTAACCGGTGGCCAACAACGCTATTATTTTTGGAAAGATGAGAAAATGAATTCTCTGACACAAAAAAAACCCCAGCAAGCCAGCAATGACCAGGACCAAGAGGGGGATTTAGAGAAACTTGGAATTCTTAATTAGGAAATTTTCAATAATAACGAAAAAATAGAAATCAGTCCATCAATGCCCTAAAATTGGAAAAAACACCATAAAATTAAACCAGGGATGCCATTGGTAGAGAAAAGTCAGGTAGGATGTTTGATCGGTTTTTCGAAAATTTCTTTGATCGCCCCATGTCTCCAGCACACACTTGGACCAAGGTTTCCAAGGGTAGAGAAAAAAAGTCATGTAGGAGTTCGGAACGGTTATTCGAAAATTTCTCCGATCGGAGTTCGTATCAAAAATTTGTTCGGATTTCGAGTACCATATTCGTATCCCGTGACATCAGTTACTTAAACCCTTCCTTATACATATTCCGATTTTTTTTGAAAAAATTAAAAACCTTAAAACTATTCGTTGGCGGAGAAAATCCTCCTTTTTGTTTAAATTTTTCTTGTATTGAGGAACTCGAGGTTGCAGCTGATTCTTCCATTACTTCCTCGACAGTTTCAGAAGACTTTTCATTTGGTTGCAAATTGCGATATTGTTCAAAAACTGAATGAGACGTTGTTGGACGAACACTGCCATTTTCTGTAAAATTTGAAAAATATTTTTTCGATTGATTTTTTTGTGGAATCTTAAAAACTGTTAAATAACTACAATTATCCAAAAAAGGTAATAATCTCACAACCATTATGCCCTAATACAAAAACCCTTACTGGGAAGGTTGCGAGGTGTCCGAGCTAAAAACGGTCGAGACCGGGCTCATTCGATAGAGAATGTGCCCTTTCTAGCAAGGATTTTTTGCCGTTTTTGCCCGTTTTTTGATCTGGCCAAGATATGGCCCGCCAAAGTCCCAAAATTTGGCATAATTTTTCCCCCTTAAATATAAACATTAAATAATGGGTTAATTTTGTTGGCGTGGTGGTGTAGTGGTGAGTGTGCTTGACTTACCCTTTTTCTCTAAAAAGTTCGATTCTTTTTTGGGTTTTATTTATTTATCTAATTGTTTTAACCATTATTTATTCTTTTTTTCAACAAAAAAAATTTTTTTTGGTTGGAAAAAATTTTTTTTTATTTTTTAAAAATTTTCAAAAATTAAAAAAAATTTTTAAACCGGGGAATCTTCTTTTCTCCTGTGTGGAGAGGAGAAGATTCCACGCGAGAATTCGATCATCCGATCCGTTATTGTTTTCCAATATCGTTCCCTTTTGGATGTAATACACCTAATTGTTAGGAATCTAATTTTATTCGATGTGCCAGCTGTAACAACTTCATCTCCAATTTTTGAAAATTTTTAAAAAATAAAAAAATTTTTTTCCAACCAAAAAAAATTTTTTTTGTTGAAAAAAAGAATAAATAATGGTTAAAACAATTAGATAAATAAATAAAACCCAAAAAAGAATCGAACTTTTTAGAGAAAAAGGGTAAGTCAAGCACACTCACCACTACACCACCACGCCAACAAAATTAACCCATTATTTAATGTTTATATTTAAGGGGGAAAAATTATGCCAAATTTTGGGACTTTGGCGGGCCATATCTTGGCCAGATCAAAAAACGGGCAAAAACGGCAAAAAATCCTTGCTAGAAAGGGCACATTCTCTATCGAATGAGCCCGGTCTCGACCGTTTTTAGCTCGGACACCTCGCAACCTTCCCTAGTTAATAGAAAACATCCATTTCAGTTTGGCGTATAGGCGGCTTTTGAGGGTTTGTTATTCCGAAATTTTGCCGTTATGGGCGCACACTCACCCACCGATTTTAAGAGAATAATAGGCTCGTAAAAATTAAAAAAAAACTTTTAAATATGAAAGCTTAAGATTTTTTAATTTTAAAAAATAAACCATAAGTTTGACGATAACTTTGAGCCAACATAACACCTTTAACTGCAGGAATTGGGGCACGAATATTGTCTTCTGAATTATCCTTTTTATCTTCTTTTTTGTTTTCAGCTGTTTGGTTCTTAAAAAAATTTTTTAAATTACATTTTCGGACAATGCGGACAAAATAAAACTTTAAATCCGGGTAATTCCAAGTTATATCACAAGATCCTAATCTTTTCCATAGTCAGACTTTCTTCCTTAATTCCATTCAATTTCCCTATGGCATTCAATCTATCAATGAGGAAATAAAAAAATTAATCTTTTCTGAAATGGCATACGCCAATATTTGCGGACAGGGATTATTAACATAAAGTACGCCAAGTACATCATAATTAAAGAAACACAAAACCGGTTAACCGCCCGGTTAATTTTTAGGGTTTCGCCGGAACCGAAATTTTGACCGGAACCGGAACCGGAACCGGATCCAATTTGAGTTCCGGTTCCCGGAACCGGAACCGGAACTTTTCAAAGTTCCGGCCCGGAACCGGAACTTTTAAAAAAATTTTTGCTAGCAAATTTTTAAAAATTTGTAGTTTAAGTAGGGTTGTCTGTTCACCAACTTCTTCGGTTAACCGAAACCGAACCTAACCGAGACTTTTGATTAACCAAAACTGAACCGAAAATTTGTCGGCAATAAGTGATATACATATTTGGGTTAGAGAGTGGTGTATAACGGATTTGGTGGTATAAATGTTTGATATCGGACGATATAAGGAATCAGAATTGTAAAGGGGTCCACATCAAAATCCACATTAATCCATCCAAATAATCCGTTATACCATTCAACTTTCTTTTTCAGCGCCGCAGGCGAAAATTTTGAAAATTTAAGAAGGCTGTAAGCAAAAAAATCATACGAAATATTTTAAGAATTTTAGAGGGCCAAAAAACCTTAATTACTCCATGTAAAAATAAAATAATTTTTAAAACAAAATTAAACTAATAAAATGATTTATTTATTGAAAGAAAAATTTGAATATCTATTGTCCTACGATTGGGAATCGAACCCAACTTAAAATCATTAACACATTGAGTGAAGCCCAAACCCTTAACCACTCGGACACACGCTCATCAGAAATCTACTGAAAGAAAATAAACATATTTCTTTCGATTTTTTTATTACAAGTATAAGAGTACTAGTATTTTATTAATATTTTTTAAAAAAAACTAATCCTTAGGGGTGTAAAAAAGTTCCGGTTTGGCCGGAACCGATTTGTAAACCGGAGCCGGAACCGGAACCAATTTGAGTTCCGGTTCCCGGAACCGGAACCGGAACCAAAAAAACACCGGAACTTCCGGAACCGGAACCGGAACTTCCGGCGAAACCCTATTAATTTCTCCTTGTGGCAGGTCAAATAGAAAGAATAAGAGGAGCACACGCGTGCCGCAGGGAAAGATTAACCGGGTGGTTAAACGGTTTTGTGCTCCAATAATCATAATTGTCCCCAGTTTACAATGCCACAGGAAAAATAAAATGAAATTGAGAAAGTCTACCCATTATGGACATTTTAAGGAAAAAGCGCCTCAGGGAAGAAACTTAGAATTAACTTATTCCTTCATAAAATTGAATATTCTAAAGACAAAACTAACTGCTTTAGTTAACCCAGTGGATTTTTACTATCAAAAATTTGGGACACGCCCAAGTAGGCGCGCGGCCAAGTAGGCGCAAAGCCATAACTACTTGGAAAATTTCTGGACCTTAATACTTTTAGTACCATTCTCTTTAGTTCGATAGTGGAATCGTTTAATACTAAATTTCGAAAGATTTAAAAATTCTGAAGCAAGTTATGGCTTTGCGCCTACTTGGCCGCACGCCTTGGGCTGTACCCCAAAAATTTAAACAAAAAACCTTTTCCATATTTTTGTTTCTCTTCACAAAATGCGAAATTCGTCTTTTCGGTTCAAAGGAAGGCTGAATTGGTTGAATTTCATCATCTTCATCCACAATAATATCTTCATCATCACTGTCATCGCTTTTTTGTTGTCGTTCTGGAGGAGGAGCGCCTCTCATAAAGAAAATATTTATGGCACGTTGAACATCCCAATTGTTCATTAAAAGAAGACGGCGAGCTGTTGAGTCATCCTGATTGCCTTGAAAAAAGAAAGTTTTACAGGAACGGTGCCCAAATGTTAATTTATTCCCTATAACATGTCTTGTTGGATTACCCAAAACCCCGAGACCTTCCTTCGGCCCGAAATATACTCTGAAGAAAATTTTAAAAAATCCGACAAGAAACATGTCTGATAGATAAATTTTGAGTTTTTCCCCGCCCCTAATCTTGTTATTTTTTATTGATTTCTTACTAGAGATCGGCCTGGGTCTGGACCAAGGCCTGGGTTTTTCCTGTACCCAGAGTACAGGACCAGGCATTTTTTAACCTTCTTGGGGGGTTTTCCTGGGCCTGGGTTTTGAATGGACTACAGGCCCAGGATCCGGACCAGGTCAATAAATCAAACCTAGAACCCAGGAACAGGCTTTTCAAAATTTCCTATCTCTATTTACTACAAAAATTATTTCAATCTAAAAGGAACAGATCGATGAAAAGAATCATTTTTAGTTTTTTACTAGCATTGTATCCTTTGTTATGAAAATAGTGACAATAAGGAGATTCAAAGAAGGCCGTGAGACTCGGAATTAAATTCAGCTTTTACCCTCAACGTGACCCATCCACGGTAGAGAAATCTTGGACATATCGAAAGTCGATTCCCCCTCGCACCCAAGACAAGACATAAATCACCAAAATTCCCCAAAAAAATTAAAAAAAAACCTGTAAATTCCCTAAAAGATTGTATAGCTTGTCTATGTTTTTGTTCTTCACCTTCATCCATTATTTGCTTTTTATAAAAATTTGTTTAATAATATATTGAAAATTAATTGATTTTAAAGGTGTTTTTGTAGTGGAATTAAAATAAAGTCTAGAAAATGTTTAAGATAGAAAATTAAAAATAATTTGTTTTGTTTTTACAACAATAACAAAATAAATGTATTTAAATAAAAAAAATAAAAATTTTTATTAAAAAAAAATTAATAATGAATAATGCCAAATTTCCCCAAATTTTGTATTTTTGCAAACAGCAACTAAATCGGTCAAAGGAGATCAATCAGAAGATAAAGACCCAGAAGGTCTTGACATTTATGAGAAGGACATGGGAAGGAAATTCCCTCTTGTGCAACTGGCAGATAAGGTAAAAGGAGAGAGGCAAACGTATTCTTGATATTGATTAACCTTTATCCACTTAAATATTTTAATTTGACCTTCTAAGTAATTTAACCAATTGTCAACAATATCCCCTAAAAATTAAAAAAACCTGTAAATTCCCTAAATGCTTAAATGTTTTTTAAATTCCCTAAATGTTTTTCCCATGTCCTTGAACTTCTGGGTTCTGACTATGTCTGATATTTTATTAAATACTGCAAGATAGGCTTCAAGTTTATTATATACATTGGATTTTCGCGCTGAACAGGGGAAAATTACCTCATACGAGGCTGAGGAATGGCGGATGAGGAGGCAGCAAATGCTCTCTATGAATTAGATATGTTGGAGTGGGATGGTGCAGACCTGCCGGTTCATCATCTCCGCTTTAGGGGTCTCCAAAGGGCAGCAACAAGTCTAACACACTTGCAGGAGTTTATGTTTGAAGAGCGGCTTCGTCAAGACGTTCGTGGATGGTCGTCGGAATAAATTAGTTGGCTTTCACAGTATAATTTTAAGTTTTAAAACTGATCCAAGTTTATTTAAATTGCTTATAATTTTTCAGAATTTAATTACAAATTAAATCAGAATTTTAAAACTTAAAATTATACTGTAAAAACCAACCAATTTAATCGGAAGCCCAACCCCGATCATATTCGTCTTGAAGGTTTTGATCAAACAAACGCTCGTGTAACCGTGTTAAGCTATTTGCTACACGTCGCAAACCCTGAAAGCGAGCGTAGTGGATAGGTTGTGCTTCTCCGCTCTCTTCCAGCCAATCCTGTTCATAAGCGGCATTCACCGCCTTCTCATCCGCAATTCTTGATCTCCACCAAGGCTGTAGTTCAAAAAATTTTTTAAAATTCTCAATTTTATAAGATTAAGGGAAATCAGAATTAATTAAATTCAGAAAAATCAAACTTAAAATTCAGTTAAATTTTTTAAATTTCCCTAATCTTATAAAATTGAGAATTTTAAAAAATTTTTTGAACTACAGCCTTGGTGGAGATCAAGAATTGCGGATGAGAAGGCGGTGAATGCCGCTTATGAACAGGATTGGCTGGAAGAGAGCGGAGAAGCACAACCTATCCACTACGCTCGCTTTCAGGGTTTGCGACGTGTAGCAAATAGCTTAACACGGTTACACGAGCGTTTGTTTGATCAAAACCTTCAAGACGAATATGATCGGGGTTGGGCTTCCGATTAAATTGGTTGGTTTTTACAGTATAATTTTAAGTTTTAAAATTCTGATTTAATTTGTAATTAAATTCTGAAAAATTATAAGCAATTTAAATAAACTTGGATCAGTTTTAAAACTTAAAATTATACTGTGAAAGCCAACTAATTTATTCCGACGACCATCCACGAACGTCTTGACGAAGCCGCTCTTCAAACATAAACTCCTGCAAGTGTGTTAGACTTGTTGCTGCCCTTTGGAGACCCCTAAAGCGGAGATGATGAACCGGCAGGTCTGCACCATCCCACTCCAACATATCTAATTCATAGAGAGCATTTGCTGCCTCCTCATCCGCCATTCCTCAGCCTCGTATGAGGTAATTGTCCCCTGTTCAGCGCGAAAATCCGATGTATATAATAAACTTGAAGCCTATCTTGCAGTATTTAATAAAATATCAGACATAGTCAGAACCCAGAAGTTCAAGGACATGGGAAAAACATTTAGGGAATTTAAAAAACATTTAAGCATTTAGGGAATTTACAGGTTTTTTTAATTTTTAGGGGATATTGATACTATTGGTCAAATTCACCAGAAGGTCAAATCCAAATATTTGGGTGGATAAAGGTTAAGATACGTTTGCTTCCTTTTGTCTTATCCGCCAGTTGCACAAGAGGGTTTGTCGAGGTAAAGCCCTTTGCCAAAAAATCGACGTAGTTCCGGGGGTTGGGTTGCTATCCTAATTTAAACATCCGAGAGAATGTTAAAATATCCAAAAAAGGGGAAATTTGTAAAAAAAAACTTTTAAATATGCAGAACTGAATAATCAATTAACATCGGCCAAAAACAACTGCATCCAGAGAAGATAAAGAGGTTTTTAGACTGTCCATTTGAGACACCTATTAATTAATAAATTTAAAAAATAATTTAACTAGAAAAAAAACCTCGTATCAACGTGTGTATCCCTACAAGGAATTGAACAAAAATGAGCACCACATTTAACACAAGTATAACACGATTTTAGGCCACAAACAGCACAAAACTTGCGTGGAGGTAACAAGCTGGGAGGGGCAGTAATCTAAAAAGGAACGGGGAAAATAAAAATATGAACCGCTCTGAGTCATTCAATAAACCTGTGTATAAGTCAAAAAAGGCGGAACTGATGAAGCTATTGATGTTGATCCAGAAATTTGAGAAGTTGAAGGTGTTGTGGAGGACGTAGAAGCTTTGTCCTCTTCCCATTTTTTCTGGAAAAATTTTTGGATTAGATTTAAATAAAATTTTAAACAAAGAAAGACGCTAGACTTTGTGGCCTCGACCCCGACCCTTTTCAAATAATGCACCCGGCTTAGGGAGGCGGCTCCAGAGCTAGCTCAAGAAGCATACCCCAAGCACTGCCGGATACTTAAAACCCCAAGAACAAACTCTCCGATCATTCGCAAGGAAAATTAACTACTTAACGGTTATCTCCTAACCTTGTTTCAGACTCCAAGAGCGTATCAGGAGTAGGGTTTAGGGCCTGATCCGGCCCAAAAGATCGAGTCGGGCATTGAATTTTGGCCCGAAAGACTCGGTCGGGCCGTCCCAAAAAACTGACTCGAACGTCGACCCAACTCGAAAACCCCAACCCTAATCAGGAGTCAGATCTCAGTGTAAATTCTCGAAAATCGGAAATTCCAGAGTTTTGGGAAACCCCCGAGCGTTTCATGCTCGGAATTACAACCCCCTTTAAGACAAAAACAAACGAATAAAAAGCTAAATAAGAAACCTCAGACTCGATAAACAATTGAGTAAAGGTTTTCCTAAACCTCGTCTTCGTCAACGACGCAACCAATTTCTTTCCTTTTTTAGCTAAAATTTAAAAATTAAACTTTGAGAAAAATTTTCCCTAAACAAACTAGCATGTTCTGGAGCACTTATTTTACTTGGAGGATCATTACTTTTCTTCTTCCGTTTTTTGGTTTCGTCAGAACGAGAGAAAATTAGTTCGTCATCAAATTTTGGGGCAGATTTGTTCCAAACAATATTTGCATGTGGGTCGTCTTGAAAGTTGTCCTGAAACGAAAATAAGAAATTTAAGCTAGGGAAATGATGGCTAAACTACAGTTTCCGTACCAGACTCAGAATTGGACGATTTATATGTCATTCGAAAGAGCTCGTCGAGCTGAGTCGAATGACACCAAAATTTTTCAGCGGAAAAAATTCTGAGCCGAGTTACAGACCCCTAAAGTTCAAAAAACCATAGGGGGGACCAAGCTGTTTTCTGGGGGCGAAAAATTCGAATATGCAAATTATACCTCATTCGAAAGAGCTCATCGAGCTGACTCGTATGACACCAAAATCAACGAAATCCGACTTGATTTGACAAAGTTATGACCGTTTGTTTTAGCCCCTTCCACAAGAGTTTCGCGGAAAAAAGTTTTTGCCGCTGCGGAGGAAGCCGGGCATGTCGAGCGGAACGACGGCCGCCGCTTCGCTACGGTCGCCGCGAGCGCAGCGAGCACGACCGCAGCGAAGCACGGCCATCGTGTAGCGAAGACCATGCCCGGCCTACCCTCCGTAGCAGCACAAAAACAGTTTTTCCAGCGAAGATTCTGTTGGTCATAACTTTCTTCAAAATCATCCAATCGAGCTGATTTTGGTGTCATTCAACTCAGCTCGTCGAGCTCTTTCGAATGAGGTATCATTTGTATAATCGAATTTTTGACCCCAAAAATCAGCTTGGTCCCCTCTATGGTTTTTCGATTTTCGGGGGCCTGTAACTCGGCTCAGAATTTTTTCCGCTGAAAAATTTTGGTGTCATTCGACTCAGCTCGACGAGCTCTTTCGAATGACATATAAATCGTCCAATTCTGAGCCTGGTACGGAAACTGTAGTTAGGCCGAAATGATTCAACTAACAACAGAAATAGGCTTTAAATAAGATAGAATGTATTTGACATAAAAACTTTTGGGGTCATGGGTTCGAACCCGTTTGGGGCCCCGAATATTTAAATTCGATAACCGTTTAGGTTTGGCATGATTTTGAGTTTGGGAGTAGTTTTATGTCAAATCGTAAAAATTAAGCCTCAAAGAAGTGTTGGGCACAAAAGTTTGGGGTCGTGGGTTCGAACACGGCCGTGGACCTGATTTTTTTAAAGTTCCAGTTGACTTTGACTTACAATAATTTTGAATGTGATAACAGTTTTCCGTCAAAACCGTTAAGAAAATAAACCAGAACTCTGAATTTAAAAATTTCAGGCGGTTGAAAACCTCTAGCTTAACCACTCACCCCCCCCCCCACTCTCCCACAAGAAAATCTCCCAAAAAGTCCAAACCTTTTCCAAAGTTTCTAAATGTCGTTGTATCCGTCTCCTTCTGGCAGCTTCATCAATTCCAGTTTGAGGATGTAGAGAAACCAAACGAGCTATGAAAATTTAAAAGTTTTGTTGAAAAAAAATGAGAAAAGATACTTGACTGTCTGGGAAGTTGTTTTTTAACTGGCGGCATTTAGTGAATGAATTAACTAGACATATAATCAAAAATCCCCATAAAATAGTAACGAATATTAAAATATGTACTTGAAAAAAGAAATTTAGGATAATAAAGTTTGTGTTTCCCCTTTTTTCTTTCGGCTGTAGTGTGTGTACCGAGGGAAATGTTCGGGACGTGACATATGTCATTTGATTCGTCTCGACGAGCTGAGTTGATGGTACCACTCCCAATTTCAGAAAATGTGAAAGCCCATAGGGGGAGTAAGGTCGATTTTGAGGAACTTATGCAGTTTGGGTATACACCCCATTTATTCGCAAGCTAAAAATGGTCAAAGTAACCATATTGAGGTCGGAAAAACGCTTGGGCATAATTCCTCGTATCGTGCGGTGTTAACCAGCGTCTCGCAAGAGTCGAGAGCTGTACGTGTATTAGAGGCAACTTGCTAGCTCGTGAATAATCGGGTTGACTAGTCAATTCGCCTGATGAGGGCTATCTCGCGAATAAATGGGGTGTGTACCCAAACTGCATAAGTTCCGATTTTGGAATAATATAACTCGGTCCAGAACATTTCCTGAAATTGGGAGTGGTACCATCAACGCAGCCCGTCGAGACGAATCAACTGACATATGTCTCATCCCTAACTTTTACCTCGCTACACTACACCAAAGCCGAAAGAAAAAAGGGGAAACACAAACTTAACTATTACCGAGATTTAGATTTTCACAAAAAGATGATAAAAAACTGAAGAAAATTCCTGCTTAAATAGTAAGGGGACAACATTAAATATTTTTAAAAAAAGTTTCGACACGAATTCCTTTCAAAAATGATTTTTCACTTTTCAGTCTCTCCTAATCTCATAGTCTTTATTTCTCTAACTGTAAATATTTAAATATTACGGGAATGACGAAAGCGGGCAATTGAAGTTTTTTTTAACAAGTCTACCTTAAAGCAAGTTTTTTAACGCAAAAAGCCGTTTAGTTTTTTATCTCTCGCGCATTTATATTTGTTATAAAGCGTTTAATATCTGGGTTAAATAAAGCATTCCAATAAATGTTAAATTGTGTAGTGATTCAGTGAAAATGATAGTTAAGAAAGGGGGCAATTCACAAAAAGATGATTCACCGAATTTTGATTTTTTGGGTCTTCATTTGAGATTTTTGACTCTTTTCTCTTTTTTAATAGTGAAGGGGACTGTGTTCTTTAGCCAATCTGTAACTAAAAATAAGGAAAAAAATCTTTAGTTTTTAACGATATTAATTTTTCATTTTGTCGGCGAAAATGGTTTTTAGGTGAATTGTCTGTGTATTGTCTGTGAATTGTCTGTATTTGTCGGTGAATTGTCTGTTTGTCTGTGAATTGTCGTGAATGTTTATTTTTGTTTAAATTTTTAATTTTATACAAATCTTCATAATCCTCTGTTATTTTAAGCCTTTTTAGGAGACTTTGACTTCACTTGTATTAATATTTTTGCATTTAATTCTTTTACAAATCGATTATTCGTTCATATTTTTTGGTGAAATTTTTGACAATTTTTTATTTTTCGTTAATTAATTGATTTTTTAAATTTTTTCAGAATTTTTCAGAAAATCCTAACTAATTCCCAACTTTTAATTTTGAATTTAAAGAATTTTTTAAACAACACAAAAGAAATGTCAAACAACAGCAACAATCCGTACAATTACTCTTTTATTTTCAAATACATTATAATTGGAGATATGGGCGTTGGAAAGTATGAAAGTTTTTTTTAATTTTTATTTTTAAAAATTTTTTTATGGTGTTTGAGGGCCTGGTGATACCTCGAATTATGGGCCTCCTATCAGGCCGAAGTCAGAATTTGGGGGGGGGGCACTCTTCTGGCTACTAGCTGCCTCCTATTAATTCCAGTCCTTTCCGATTCCTCGAATTTTTTAAACTTATTTAGCCTAGCCTTATTTGAGGAGGTGCTGTTTCGAAACAAGATATAACCTCGGAAAATTGAAATTTCGTGACAGCTCTGGCGATGAGATACTAGTCAGTAGAGACGTCCGAGACTCTTGGTCTCTTAATTTTAAGACTTTTTGGCTTTTCTCCAGTCTTGGGGTGTAGTCTTATGACTTGGGAAATTTTCGGTCTCGAACGTCTCTACTGGCCAGAGTGTGCCAGTTTTGCTTTTCGCCAGATTGCACCCTCTTTTGTTGTTTCACCCTTCTTTAAAATTCATTTTGGTGTTTTTGGCCTGTTTTTTTATAGGTGAGAGTCCGTCCCTATTTTAATCTTATTTAGTTTCTAACCCAAAATATTTTTTCGATATCCCAAAAAAACGAGTTTTAAACTTCCAAATTGTCCAAATTTCCTATCCAATACTCGACTTACCAACCAAATATTTTTCAAAAATTCACAAATTTCAGGTCTTGTTTATTACATCAATTTACTGAGAAAAAGTGTAAGAAAATTTAATTTTAAATTCAACTAAAAAATTTTTTTTTCAAGTTATGGCTGACTGTCCCCACACAATTGGCGTTGAATTTGGCACTCGATTGGTGGAAGTTAATGGACAAAAAATTAAATTACAAATTTGGTTTTCTTTAAATTTTTAAAATTTATACGAGTTTTCTTTAATTTTAGGGACACTGCAGGACAGGAACGTTTCCGAGCTGTTACTCGTTCTTATTATCGTGGCGCTGCTGGAGCTTTAATGGTTTTATTTTTTTGATTTTAAAGTAACTTGGTATTAGAGTTGGAAATTTAAATAAACTGGGGGGAACTGGAAATTGGATTTATTTCAGTCGTGACCGGCTCGGGAATTTTCGATCCTAGCTGGTTCCATAGGGGTTTTTCTGGTAGGTGGCGCTGCTGGGGAACCGCTAAAATTCACTTTGCTGTTTTCCCACGAGTCGGATGGAGGGATCGAGTTATGGGTTTGAATCCGTTCCTTCCACTTATTTTTAGTCTAACGCCCAGAGTTTGTCTCTACGTTCTGTAGATGTGACGTTTTGTCCCATTTTAATAGAATCTCTTATAGGCTTTAACTCTGTCACTTGTTGATAATTTCGAACCACACTCGATTTTGTTCACCCCATTATATCCGAAATGTTTGGGATTGAGGATGGTTCTTTGGGGGGTTGTCTCCATCCCTCTCTTCATTTAGTCTAACGCTCTTGGCCCCGACATTCAGTTTTTAAGTGACATTTTTGCCACAACTCTTTATAGACCTCATTCGCCTTTCTTGTTGATAAATTTCAATCCACTTTCGGCCTGTCTCGCTCTCCATCGCATACCCGAAGCAAGTTTTAATCCTTTCATGCCCTTATTTAGTACAATTTTAAGGACGAGTCACATTTCTATTTTATTTTTCCCTCAATTTAGGTCTACGACGTAACCAGACGTTCAACATATAATCATTTAAGCAGTTGGCTAAGTGATGCAAAAACATTAACCAATCCAAACACAGTTTTATTTTAAATTATTTTTTCAAAATAAAAATTTTTAAAAAGATAATTTTCCTAATCGGAAACAAATCTGATATGGAAGCACAAAGAGATGTTACTTACGAAGAGGCTAAAGCTTTTGCTGATGAACATGGATTAACTTTTATGGAGTGTTCGGCCAAAACGTTTGTTTTCTAAGTTTTTTTGATTATTTTTGTGGATGTGCATTTTTATGAGTTGAAGCTGTTTGGTTGGGAAAACAAGTCTAATTTTGGATAATTTTGAGTTATAGATAGAGTTAGAATTTTTAGAGGGTTTCCTATTTTTCTGAACCTCCCGAGGTCTTTTAGTCAATCCGATATCTTTCCTATTTTTTGGGGAGTTATTTTTTTGATTTATTATTTCTCTCTCATTTTCCTATATATTTTATGAAATTGACTTCACAAAAATTCTGATCATAGCAGGGATGTCACGGGTTGAGAAAAATGTCGGGTCGGGTTTCGGATCGGGTTTTCAAATTTTCTTCGGATCGGGTTTCGGGTTTCGGGTCGAAAAAAAGCCAAAATTTTGAGAATTTTGGAGGGCCAAAAAGCCAAAAATCTTCCCTTCTCAGCGCCGCAGACGAAAATTTTGAGAAATCTTGAAGGTCCGAAGCCAGATTTCTTCCTTTTTCAGCGCCGCAGGCGAAAATTTTCAGAATTTTGGAAGATCATTAAGCTAAAAATCTTCCCTTTTTCTGCGACGCGGGCGAGAATTTTGAGAAAACTCGGGTCGGGTTTCGGGTCGGGTTTTGAAAAATAAAAATTCTCGGGTCGGGTTTTAGAAATTTTCTCGGATCGGGTTTCGGGTATCGGGTCGAAAAAAAGGTAAGGGTTCGGCTCATGAACACAACAGAACTTATGTTTTTCTTGTCTAAAATTGTGTAAAAAGGTAAAATATCAGTATAAAAGTACTCAAAATGGTCCTCTTGTGCATTTTTCCCGGATTTTCAGACCCCTGAAAATCCGGGTACCATAGGGGGGAGTAAGCTGATTTTTGGGGTCAAAAATTCGAATATGCAAATAATAGCTCATTCGAAAGGGCTCGACGAGCTGAGTTGAATGACATCAAAATCAGATCGATTGGAAGATTATGAACAAAGTTATGACCAACAGAATCTTCGCTGGAAAAACTGTTTTTGTGCTGCTACGGAGGGCTAGGGTTCGGCTCATGAACACAACAGAACTTATGTTTTTCTTGTATAAAAAGGTGTGGGAAGATAAAATATCAGTATAAAAGTGCTCAAAATGGTCCTCTTTTGTATTTTTCCCGGATTTTCAGACCCCTGAAAATCCGGAAAGCATAGGGGGGACCAAGCTGATTTTTGGGGCCAAAAATTCGAATATGCAAATTATACCTCATTCGAAAGAGCTCGCCAAGCTGAGTCGAATGACACCAAATTCAGCTCGATTGGATGATTTTTGACAAAGTTATGACCGTTTATTTTACCCCTTCCACAAGGTTTTCGCGGAAAAAAGTTTTTGCCGCTGCGGAGGAAGCCGGGCATGTCGAGCGGAACGGCGGCCGCCGCTTCGCTACGGTCGCCGCGAGCGCAGCGAGCACGACCGCAGCGAAGCACGGCCATCGTGTAGCGAAGACCATGCCCGGCCTACCCTCCGTAGGGCCGGGTTTCGGGTATCGGGTTTCGGGTAACCCGTGACATCCCTGGATCATAGTTATAGGTCCCGACTTCGTTATTACTTTAAACAAGAGAGAATTTTTTTCTGTGAAATCACGGACTTGGAGATTAATAGGCATTTGAATTCGTTTATTTGTGAATTCCATCTTCCAATTAAAAAACCACAAGTCATCGCAATAGATTATTTCAAATTTGAATTCATTAATTTCAAAAAATTTGGGGCCCGGCTGGTCTAGAACCCGTGACCCCAAAAAATTCCGCTTCTTAGCCTCTGATTTTTCAAAAGTCATTAGGTCTAGTAAAATGCAGGCATCTATTATTTTACAATTTTTAATATTAATAAATTTAAATTTAGTGGAGAAAATGTAGAAGACGCTTTCTTGGAAACAGCGCGACGTATTTACCAGAATATACAAGATGGAAGGTTTACAATTAGAATAAAAAAATTTTTTTTTAATTTTGTTCATTTCAAGTCTCGACCTAAACGCTGCTGACACAGGTGTCCAATCCAAACAACACCACGGACAAAATCGTAATGGAGTTCACCAACCAACAACAGGTGCTGAATCTGAAGCGAAAAAGTGTGCCTGTTAAAATTTTTTGGTTGGAAGGAAAAATAATTTTTTTTTAATTTAAAAATATATGGGTGATGGTTTAGAAAACTTTTTTTTAATTTTTTTAGGATATAGTGTAGTGTACCGGTGGTAAAAGTTCGGGATGTGACATATGTCATTCGATTCGTCTCGACGAGCTGAGTCGAATGGTACCACTCCCCACTTTAGGAAATGATTTTGGACCGAGTTATAGTTCCCGAAAAATCGAAAAACCAAAGGGGGGACCAAGCACTTTTTTGGTGTGAAAAATTCGAAAATACAAATTATACCTCATTCGAAAGAGCTCGTCGAGCTGAGTCGAATGACACCAAAATCAGCTTGATTGAACAAGATTAGACAAAGTTACGATGCAAAAAACAAAAAACCTAACCCTATGGAGCGTCAGCGAGGCGCTTGTGCAAAACCCCGCGCTTCGCGCGGGGTTTTGCGGCACGCGCCTCGCGGGGAGTCTACGGGCGCTGGGTCTGGGCTCGTAACATAAACCTATTCCTATCTCCCTTGCTCTGGACGTATTTGGGGCCTCCGCAGCAGCAAAAGTCTCCACAGATGCCATAGGTAAGGAGCTAAAACAAACTGTCATAACTTTGTCAAATCAAGTCGGATTTCGTTGATTTTGGTGTCATTCGACTCAGCTCGACGAGCTCTTTCGAATGAGGTATAATTTGCATTTTCGAATTTTTCACCCCAAAAAAGTGCTTGGTCCCCCCTTTGGTTTTTCGATTTTTCGGGGCCTATAACTCGGTCCAGAATTATTTCCTAAAGTAGGGAGTGGTACCGTTCTACTCAGCTCGTCGAGACGAATCGAATGACATATGTCACGTCCCGAACTTTTACCACCGGTACACTACACTACAGCCTTTTTTTAAAACGCTAAAGCAAAAATTTTTTCGATATTTTTTTTAAAATAATTTGTGAGGGGGGTATTTTGTATTTATTTACATACGTTAAGGTTGATGGTGGAAGGAGAAAAAAATTTTTTTTGAATTTTTTGTGAGGGCTAAAAAAATTTTTAGACTCTTAAACTATTATCCTAAAATGTTTATTTCATCTTTTATTTCGTTTACTTAATTTAAAAAAATTAATTAACCACGAAAGTGGTCGAACCAGTAACCCTAGTTATTTGGGAGGTTTTGTAGGCAGCGTCCTTATCCACTTAACCAAATTTCTATGAGATTTTTTCTTAAGTTCTCCTTCCACCCTTCCACCTCTGTCCTCCTTCCTCATATTTTCCACTCCCATAAATACACGTTGTATTCTCAATTAATTTATGAGAACCCAGTCTATTAAAGCGCAAGACTATAAAACCAAAAAAATACACATCTAAATATATTTTAGTTCCAACCTCCAAACACCCATTTTTCTATAGACATTTCTTTTAAATTTTAAAAATTTCTTACATTCTTATCAAGAAATTAAAGAGATTTTTTTGTTTAGGAACGTACTTTTAAAATCTAAAAAAACAAAAAAAATTATTTTAAATTTTGGACGTTCCCTAAATAAAATGTACATTTATATAATTTTTTTCAACCCTTTTTTAACTTGTATTTATTTTATTCGGTTTGATTTCCTAAAAGTATGTATATTTAAATTCTCTTAAAAATTAAATTTTCTTTAAAAAATTTTTTTCCCAAATTTTTAAAGTTTATAAAATCGAACTCCACTATAAAATACACCCACGGGGTCATACCTTAAATAGGAAGTATCATTTAGGTAGTTTCCCTGCCTAGTGGCCAACCGACGGTGTGTTTAAGTGGAATGTGCCAAAAACCGCTTTTAAAAAGCCAAAGGCGAAGCGCCAAAGAAGGTAAGCTGCAACTCCGATAAAGTTGAAACCTCGAAAGCAAAAATTGGCAAGGTGAAACTGGCACACCTCCAGTATTTAGGAGTAACTTATCTGACTATATTGTTTAAAAAATCCAGCTAATTTTAATTAAATGGAAGAATATTTACCATAAAATTTTTTTATTCAAATTAAAATTTAAAAAAAGTCACATTTTCTTTAAAAAAATCCAAAGTTACTAATTAATATTTCCAAAAGAGGGAAGAAGGAATTTTACAAAAAAAAAAAGAAATTTTAAATGGAAAAAGAGAAAAAATTGAAGGGGAGAGAGAATGAAAAAAGAAAAAATGTTTTTAAATTTTAGAAAAAAATTTAAATTGAAAAAAAAGAAAATTGAAAAAAATACCCCCCAAAAATATTTTCGTTTTGCCCAAAAATAAAAATGCCGAAAAAAATTTCAAAAAATTTTTTCAAAAAAATTTTTCAATTTACCTAAAAAGTTAAAAATACTTATAGGCTGCTTATTTTTAAAAAAGGTCTTCGAAAAAAAATCAAAAGAATCTATTTAAAATTAGAGGGCCCCCAACGGGTTCGAACCCAAGACCCCTCAAAAAATATCAAAAAAAGAGTTATAAACTAAACCTAATTTCCAAAATTAAACTGAAAATCGACTCAAATCAGGTCCGATTTTGTTTTAGAATTAATTTCCATTAGTCTTAAAAGTTGAAAAAATATAAAAGAAAAAAACCTTTCACCACCAGAAAAATTAAGAAAAAAAAAGAAAAAAATTCCCACCAAAAAATCCCACTCATCCTCTCATTTTTCCCCTTCTTTTCTAAGCACACCGGTTTTTTCTTCAATCATGGAAGACAAGAATTTAAAAACCCGTTGCATAAAAGCCCATTTCGAGGCCCACCGTTTGAAGATGGAGGACATCCCCCGCCTCCTCCACCAGCACCGTCCAAAGTTGTTATTTCACCGTTACGTTGTTGTTGTTGAAATTTTTTGTAGGTTAAATATTCCTAAAATTAGAGGAGGATATTAAAAACTTTGATTTTATCTAAAAATAGACCTAGAAATAAATTTCTAACTCATTAAAAAATAATCGGCACCGAGCGGATTCGAACCCATGACCCCCACCCTCCCCAAACGTTTACGTGGAAATAGGGCTTTTTGTTTGAATCTAGGAAGAATAAAAATTTTAAATAGACAAACTGACTTAAAAAAAGCTGAAAATTACCAGGGAATAAACAAAAATGTTAAAAAAATAAGATTACCCGGAGAGGATTCGAACCTCCGACCCCTCCTCTCCCCAAACCTTTACGTGGAAATAGGGCTTTCTGCTTGAACCCAGGAAGAATAAAAATTTTAAATAAACAAATTGACTGAAAAAAAGCTGAAGATTACCAGAGAATAAACAAAAATGTTAAAAAAATAAGATTACCCGGAAGGGGTTCGAACCTGCGACCCCTTCTCTCCCCCACCGACTATCCTCTCTTTTCTCAAAAATCTTTAAAGAAACCTCATATGATATAGACATTTTCTCGGATTGGAAACGTTCGACCAAAACTGCTTGTCTGTCCATTTCAGTTATTTCACCTTTAAATCCTCCTTTACGCATCAAATTGTTTACCGTCTCAACGTGATTCCAGCCTACAAAATTATTTTGAAAAATTTTCTAGAAGAAAAAACCCTGATCTCTAGCTACTTCAGGCAAGTAAACCGCGCTCATTGAACGGTGATGTTGTCGATATTCAATTCGTATTCCATGGATTCCTATAAGCCAATCACGATAATGGCGGGCTGGTTCAAAACAAACCTTTAAAATTAAGAAAAGTTGGGGTTATCATTTTATTAGAATTTTAACTTCATTAAAAACATAAAGGGACCCCAAACGCCTCGAAAGTTTGAGTCAATTCAATTCCACTCTTAAAATTTTCAAAAAAAGTCAAAAAATGGCATGTACCTAGGGGTCGTGGGTTCGAACCCGCTTGAGGCCCGTTAATTTTTAAATCAGAATTTCAAAGAAAATAAGGAAGCCTTACATGAAAAGGCTTTTTAAAAAAAAAAAACCAGTTTTTGCGGACATATTTATTTTTTTTATATATTTTTTAAGGTCATTGAATAATGCAGCAGGGAAATAGTGAAATAGAGGGGTACAGCCCAAGTAGGCGCGGGCCAAGTAGGCGCGACCGAGTAGGCGCGACCGAGTAGGCGCAGGCCAAGTAGGCGCAAACCCAAGTAGGCGCACGGCCCAAGTAGGCGCAAGGGTAAATTTCTTAATTTTTACCCAAAATTTTTTTATTAATCTTCAACTAATTTTGTTAATTAGTTGGCTGAATAATCAAGCAACTTTATGTGGACACTGGACTTTTTCTAAAACTGCCCTTCTTAGGGAAAAAAATTTATTAAGTGAAGCTCGTTGATGTTTTTATTTTTTGATAAAATTAAAAAAAATCTTTTAATATTTTTCTCATAAAAGCTCCATACTTAGCTGCTGATAAGTTTTGGATTATTTGCTAAGTTTGTTAATTAGTGAAAGCCATGCTGCTTTGATAATTCCTGTGGCTTACCAATGTTATGAATACTCTAACTAGTTCAACTAGTTTAAGAGGGACTAACTAGTTAGCCTTTAGGAACTAACCAGTTTAAGGGAACATAAAGTATATACAAAGGTACAATTAACAATCAAGATACGACTATCAAGGCGTTTCACAAAAAAGTCCAGCTACAGTTAGCTTTCACTAATTAACAAACTTAGCAAATAATCCAAAACTTATCAGCAGCTAAGTATGGAGCTTTTATGAGAAAAATATTAAAAGATTTTTTTTAATTTTATCAAAAAATAAAAACATCAACGAGCTTCACTTAATAAATTTTTTTCCCTAAGAAGGGCAGTTTTAGAAAAAGTCCAGTGTCCACATAAAGTTGCTTGATTATTCAGCCAACTAATTAACAAAATTAGTTGAAGATCAGTGCTGGGTATTTGCCATTTGTTGGCTCCGGCTCCGGGCTCCGGGGTTTCAAAATCTTGGCTCCGGCTCCGGCTCCGGGCTCCGGCCTTTTAAAATCTTGTCTCCGGCTCCAGCTCCGGCTCCGGAGCCGGCGATTTTCGGAGCCGCTCCATGTTGGCTCCGGGCTCCGGGTGGAAAATCAATGAATTATTTTTCATTGGGGATTTGGGTAGATAAAGGGGGATATCGAGTGATATAAGAGGATTAAGAGGGTTATCAATGGATTAAGCGGGATTTGTGTGGATTATCTTGTGATTTAGGTAGATTAAGGGCGATATCGGGGGGATTAAGGGGATCTGGATCTAAAAATCTTCTTTTTTTGCGCCGCAGGCGAAAATTTTGATAATTTTGGAAGATCCTTAAGCCAAAAATCATCCTTTCTCAGCGCCGCAGGCGAAAATTTTAAAAATTTTGACACCCTAAGGACTAAAATTAATCAATTTGAAAAATTTATCAAGCTTCATTTAATAAAAAAATGATTATAATAATTTATTGTTGAAAGAAAAACAAATCCTAAGTCTTTCATTACGTTCGGGTTCGAACCTAATACCTAGATAAGTCCTCAAAATATGAACCCAACACACTATCCAGTCAACCACGCATCTTTCTTAAAGGAAATGAAAGAAAATCTTTTTTACCTGTCTCAATTTTCTCTTCCTTTTCTTTTCACGCCTACCATCTTTGCTTACTTCTTTTTCTCTAACCCATCTTTAGGGGTGTATAGCCGGAGCCGTGGGGAATTGGAAAACCTTGGCTCCGGCTCCGGGGTTTGAAATTCTTGGCTCCGGCTCCAGCTCCGGGGTTTCCAAAATCTTAGCTCCGGCTCCGGCTCCGCCGGAGCCGGCTCCGGAGCCGGGCTCCGGAGCTAGCTCCCGGAGCCATACCCAGCACTGTTGAAGATTAATAAAAAAATTTTGGGTAAAAATTAAGAAATTTACCCTTGCGCCTACTTGGCCTGCGCCTACTCGGTCGCGCCTACTCGGTCGCGCCTACTTGGCCCGCGCCTACTCGGGCGTGTCCCTGAAATAGAGGAAGGAAGAAAGACTGTTCAGTAAATCAAGTGAGTCCGTAAAATATGTCCGCAAAAACTGGTTTGGGATAACCAATAAGTACCCATGAAAACACTCCCCTACACGAAAAATAGCTCTTTAAAATAACCAGAAATCCTGAGGGCGCGGAATAATCATGGGTCATTCCGAGGGGTCATGGGTTCGAACCCGATTGAGGTCCCATAATTTTGAATTGAATATTTAAACTAAAAATAATGTTTGCTTATAAGAAAACAAATAAAAATTCAAAAATTAAATAAAAAATAAACCAATAAAGACACAGCACAATGCAAATGGGGCATCTCGTGTAGAGTGATTGGATCAAATCGAGAATCTCGGAAGGCACTAAAATTTAAGAATTAATTTTTCCAAGTTACAAAAAAGCTCTCCAAATGCTTTTTTCCTATAAACCTTGTATGAGCATACTCGCTGAGTCCTTCATGAAGTGGCAAATTTTGCGAGAAAGTTCCAATACATCCACGAAGATGGCGTTGATGGCCTTTCTTCCAGGTTACAAATAAAGGAAAATTTTCATTTGGAACATTATTTGGGCATTTTGGCAATTTACTTTTGCTTAGATGTGCAATTATCTGTGAAAGAAAGTAATCTCATTTAGAAAAAAAATGGGGGGCCTCAAGCGGGTTCGAACCCGCGACCCCTAAAATAAGTATTTGGGATAAAGTGTCACTGTTAATTTGTGCGTAGAAGTTACTAAGAAAGTACGACTACGCTTTACGGAAAACAGTGGAGAATGCTATAGGAATGCAAGTGTCAAAGGTATGAAAATGGTCAAACCAATGAGTATCTGTATTCCGAATGGGGGGGGGGGTTGGCATTTAAAAATCTGAGATCCAAATAAAAGCGAGACTAAAATTAGTCTGGATTGACAATAAAATAAACAATTTTGACAGTTATCCAAGTTTGAATAACAAAAGGAAACAAAATAAAACAAAAAAGCAAAAATTTTTGGGGTCGCGGGTTCGATACCGCTCGAGGCCCGATAATTTTTAAATTAGCAAAAAACCCATAGTTTTCACTTAAAATGACCCCAGAACCCTAATAAACCATAAAAAAATAAAATTCCAAACCACATCAAAACAATGCACCGGCATATCAATTGTTGCAATTTTACCACCATTATTGGGCACAATAACTCCATTCGTTACCTGTTGGGAAGCTGAATTATTGGCAGCGGCAGAATTTGTCTTGTTGAGCAAGGAGTCATTTTGCCTTGTCATTTCAATTAAAAAAAGAAACAAAGGACTCTAAATAGAGTTGCTAAAATAATCGAGAGGCAAAATTGGCCCACCCTGAAATAATTTTTTAAGAAAATTTTTTTTGGGTGGGCCAAAATGTCCAAAAAAAATTTTCTGAAATTTTAAAAGAAAACTTGTTCAAAAAATATTTTTAGGGTGCTAAAAGTGACCATAAAAGTACCAAAAATGAAAATAAAAAATAAAATACCCGGAGAAGGTTCGAACCCACGACCCCCCATCGTTGATGGGGAAGTAGGGGGGACACGCCCAAAAGGGGCGCGCCCAAACTGATTTATGGAAAATAAAAATTTTAAAGGGTAAATGTGACTAAAACAAGCTTAAAAGCACCAAAGAACGAAAAAGACGGAATTAAAAAATAAAAAAATCCCTGAGCGGGTTCGAACCCACGACCCCTCAAAAATCGATTTTTCATTCATTTTCCTGTTATAATTCTAAGAATTCCACTCAACTTTTGGTAAAATTTATTTATTTTTCTACTTATTTAAATGGAAAAAGCAACAGATGATTATTTATATTTTTTGCTTTCGTTCTCAAAATTCTCCGCTTTTTTGTAAATATTTATTGCAGGGCTCTCATCGACAAAATGCCACTCAAAAGTATCAAAATCTTGATAAAAAAGTATATAGGGAGAAAATTTCCAAATTTAAAGTATACTCAAAATTAAATTGGAAAATATTTGTTCGTGCTCAAATCTTTTATATTTCTCTCTTAAATGAATCTTTTCTAATAATTTCTTGCTTCCATTGGGCATTTTGTGCATTTCAACGCATGACATGTCAAAATTCGCTGATACAAGAAATAAAGCCCTGACAGTCTTAACCTCAAGCTTTCGTCCATTTTCAGCGCCGCAGGCGAAAATTTTTTGAAATTTGGAGCCCAAGTAGTCAGATTTCTCCCATTTTCAGCGCCGCAGGCGAAAATTTTTTGAAATTTGGAGCCCAAGAAGCCAGATTTCTTTCTTTTTCAGCGCCGCAGGCGAAAATTTTGATAATTTCGAAGGCCCAAGGCTAAAAAAATTCACTTTTTTGCCCAATCCCTTCCCCAATTTCATTTTCAATCCAAAATGTTGATTTTAAAGTATATACTTTCAATAAAGTATAAATTCAATTTCTTAAGTATGGAGGTCGGTTTCAAAGTATAATACTTTCAAATAAAGCACGAATGAGAGCCCTGATTTATTGAAATACTCTTGTGTGTTGTGTGCAGTTTTACTTTTTTTAGTGCACCAAAAATTATTTTAACGTAGTAAAAATCGATATTGAGTAAAGGAAATTAATAATTAAAAAAGAGAAAAAAGAGAAAAAAATGAAAATAGTATTGGGGTGGTTAAGGCAAAAAAGTGCGAAATATAAAAAATTAATAGGCCAAAAATCAAGAGTTTGAGTAAGATTTTAACTGCGAAACTCAGCAAAACGGTAAGGGTTTACCTTATGAACACACCTAAATCATGTTTTTCTAGTCTAAAAAGATGTGAAATGACTATATAACATTATAAAAGGCTAAAAATGGGAGCCATAACATTTTTTGAAAATTAAAAAATTCATCGGGCTCGAAATGGTCAAAATCGTAAGGGTGATTTTTGGGGGTCAAAAATTCGAATATGCAAATAATAGCTCATTCGAAAGAGCTCGTCTAGCTGACACCTCTTTTTAGACTAGAAAAACAGGAGTTTAGGTGTGTTCATAAGGTAAACCCTAGCCAGCAAAATTTCCAAACTTTTAAGTCCACATTCTCTAGGGTAAATTAACCCAAAAAGTTTTCTATTTTATGCCTCGTCTGAAAGAACAATTTTCAGCTCATTTTTACAGCTCAAAAAAGTCAATAAACACGTGCATTTATTAGTTTCCCAACACATTGGGTAGACACAATACATAGATAAAAGATAGACACGAAGCAAGCCAGTAAGGCGCAATCCAGTCTAAAATTTTGAAAAAATTCCTAGGCTGATTTTGAAATATTTCTAAACTTCATTAGAGATATGTATTTATTTCCACTATAAAGAATTATAAAAAAAATTTTTTTGTCCGCAAAATTTAAAAATCCGCAAGTTAAAATCTGCAAGTTTTTCTTCTTTACTCTTCCTTCTTTAATTCAAACGTCTTATCGAAATTTCTACCAACAAATTCATTAAAACTAGTTAAAGCTTGAACGGACCGAGCTCCTAAAAATTAAATTTATTTATTAATGTAATTATCATGTATCACGTTTGACTCCCGCCACTGCTTCTGGTAGTGCACATTTTCTTTCAGTACAGGCAACCATTGACCTTAATTTTATTTTTTGTCAGAAAACTATTTAATAAAATGAACTCTAAAATATTTTATAACATTTTAGTAAGAAAAAGTTGTCCGCAAAACTAAAGAATTATCCGCAAATTTTTTACAAAATCCGCAAGTAGACTTGTAGACCTCAGACTAGGACACGGATAATGATTTTGATATCCGTATCCGGATATTTACAGCGGATACAGACGGATATCCGCAGGCATCTTTATAATATCTGTATCCATATCCGTATCCATGTCCTAGTCTGGTAGACCTTGTAAAGATTGCAGACAAATTTACAAAATTTGCGGACATTTTTAAGAAAATAACTCTCTTGGCTTCAACATAGACTTACTTAAAACATCCACACATTCCTATTAGACATTGATCTTTAGAATTACATTCAGAATAAGTTTTATCGCAATCAGTCAAGTTTTTTTTATAATATTCTTTCAGAAAAGTCTTGCTACAAATTTGATAAGTAGTTAAAATTACTTCACAAGTAATGTAATCTTCATATATACATCTGTTTAAAAATTAGACTGTTTCCCTTTTATAATAAAGCGATTTGGTCTCTTCTCATTGGTCTCGAAGGGTGTTGTTGCCTCTGACTGAGACGTGATCCTGTTCAATTAATCTCGGTTATCGAGGGCGAGAGATTGAACTTTATTGAGAATATCAGTCTTAATGATATGCTTACAGACACTTGTAAAGATCGGGGTGCCCGCATTATAGGGGGGGGGGCACAAATGGTCATAAATAATTTTTCCTTCTCTGCCTGCTTACATGAAGTCAATTTTCGTCCTAATTTTTTTGAATAAGATCTCGTCTTGGTCCGGTATCTCTCATAACATCACCCTATCAATGAGAAATGAAACTTCTATATTAAAGCTTTCCATTAAAATATTTTACTTGCAGTCGTTTGTAACCTTTTTATGCATGGATTTGTTACATTCATCAAGTGTGAGGTAATCATTGCTTATGACAAAATTGACACATGCCAGTATTGACAATAGGAAAAGGAATTTTCTGAATTTTTTTCAAGATTAGATTAAGATTTTTGAAGAAAAGAAATAAAAGCTATCACCACGGCTTTAAAGTAGTAGCCCGAAACTTGTAAAAATCAAAAAGAGTATGGAAGAGTAAGAGGCAATTAAGGGAAAAAGACAAAATTTAGCTATATCTTATTTGCTCAGATAATTAACCAGGGTAATTATTAGAAATTTTTCGGGATCCTGTCAGAAATCCTGCCTTTTTTCAGTTTTCTACAGTACTTCTGATTATTGGCGTTGTGCCCAATAAATGACATTTTGTCCATAATTACACCGAGTTAATTTTTTGATTTCTGTCGTGGATTACTTATATATTTTCTTTTAAATATAAGACTCCGGGATTCTTACAAAAATTATTTAAAAACATACGGTAACATTATTGAGTTCTTTATAAATATAAAAATTAAAATAATTTTCTATTAAATTTTAAAAATAAAATATTTTTACTTTAAATAAATTTTAAAATTATTAAGATAATAAATACTTAAAAATGGGACAAAACAAATTTTTTAAATTATTACACAAACAAAATAATAAGGAAATTAATTTTAAATTAATTAAAAGTACAATTTAAAGGGGTCGGTCAAAACACCGTCTGACAAATTTAACGCCACGCATTAATGTAAGAAATACCGTTCATTTCAATTAAACTTAAAATGGGGACAAAAACTTAAAAATGGGACAAAAATGGGACAATATTTTTACTTTAAACACCGTCTGACATTTTTGAGGCGTTAGTAAAAAATGGGACAAAACATCTTACTAATTATTACACAAACAAAATAATAAGGAAATTAATTTTTAATTAATTAAAAGTACAATTTAAAGGTGTCGGGTCAAAACACCGTCTGACAAATTTAACGTCCGCACATTAATGTAACACTTAAATAATTTTTTGAATAGGTAAAGGGGATTAGTAAGAACCTAGACCTAACATGTATTGAGTCTAATGAATAACAGGGGTTCATCCAGGATATACTCGCATCTCCTCCCCGACTGGAAACCCCAGGAATGAAGGAATATGAGCGACACTTACCAATTTCATGTGCCAATTTCGTCCTTTGCCGATTTTCGCCACATTTTGTTATTTCATATTTTCTTTTTAAAAAGTTTCGACACACCCCTGACTTTACCAATAAAAAATTCGACAATTTATATATTTGCTTAATTTATCGAAATATTTTTCGAATAATAAAAATTCAATCGTTTATAGAAGTTTATGATATTTAATCTCATTTTTATAAATCTTTTGTTCTCTCTATAAAAATTCATCGATAGTTTTCCCAACAGATTTAGTCATTCGAACAGCTACAAAAAATTATAATTAAAATTTAGAAAAAATACACTAGGCCTACTTTCATTCCCATTTAATTTATTTACTAGTACACAAGCTTTTCGTTCCTTTGGTAAAGAATATTGAAGAAAACAGTCCATCAAACTACTAAAAGTGAAAAACAAAATTATTTACAGTCGTATCTTATTATAAGACACTCAATCCTTAATTTAAGTTATTCACCTGACAGGAATTTTACCTGAATATTCTACCGCCTAAGCATTTAAATCATCCACTAATATCTCTATCCCTCATACCAGCCCCATGGTTAAGAGCTATTAAGCCGTTAATTCTACCAATAAACAGGGTTTCTTGTTAGCGGAAACACAAATAAGAGTTTAGGAAAAGTTCAAGGAAAAGTTCAGCCCCGGGCAGAGCTCGAAATGCGCAAGCAATAGAATAACTAATCCATTTTAGTCCCTTTATTTGACAATAACGGACAGTGGTTATTTAATTCCGTAATTATTTTTTTATCATGAAAGAGATGAGTTTAGGATACTCACTCTAAAAATTTACACAAGCCAATTTCACATTCAGTTATGGGATCAGAGCAGCTCTCATTATATAACGTCTCACACGTGTATTTTCGAAAATAAAATTTTGGAGTATTTTCTTTGGTACATATTCGATTAATAAACAAAGGTAACTGTAATCGTTTTCTGATTTGACAGCATCTGAATTTTTTTTAAAAAGCTTTGATTTAGTATTAGCGTTGAAAGAAATGCATTGGATTTTTTGGGTTTGGGTTCTTCAAAATTTTTTTGTTTTCAGGATGACGATTCAGAAAATAGTAATAGTGAGGGTATTGGATAAGGGAGACAGTGGACTAGCCAGACTAGAATGACCCAACCGAATACTTACACTTGAAACCGAACCAAACTTTATATTTGTTGTTCTAAGGTGCCGAGGGGTACTTTATGGATATGTCACCCCCTCCTATTTTGAGTCTCAGAGTTTTCCTTATGCGTAGAAAATGGTCAGAGATTATTTTCTATTTTCTTTCTATGTCAATCATTTTTTTCTTCTTCAAGTATTTTGCTTTTTTATTTTGATTTTTCACATATGTATTTTTGAATTTTGTACATACATTTCACTCATTTCGTTTCCACATTTCACTTATTTGCTTGAAGAAAAGAATGATTGACATAGAGAGACTCAAGATAGAGGGGAGGAGGGTGACATATCCACAGCGTACCAAAGTGTAAGCTTATATTTTTATAAGGGATTTTTCGGTTCAGTTTGAAAACGACAACCCTACTTTTGACTGATTTTATACTGATCCACATAACAAAAACTGAGAGTTTTTCAATTCTGTTACGGATATCCGAAGATTTTTAAGAACATACAATCCCTCTTTACTATTAGTTTTAAACCTAAAAAGAAATAAAATTTACTTGTCAATTTCATCAACAGGTTCAATATCTATAAAACCACCGTTACAGCTTTAATAGAAATAATTTTAAAAGATTTTCCAAAAATTTCACGAAAATTACTTGCATCCATAAGTCTCTTCAAGTAAAAATTTAGAAACTTTGTTACACTTTTGAAGCGTAAATGATGGATTGGCGGCGTTATTTTCATTAAATAAAAATAACGTAAACAACAAAATTAATTTAAAATTCTTAAACATTTTTTTAAATTTTTATTTTGTGAAATGAGTAAATAAATAAAAATATTTGTCTTTATTAAGAAAATAGAAAATTGGTAAACAGAAACAAAACTTGTTGTAATAAATAATTTTAAGATTTAATTTTTTGTTTTCAAGTAAATAGTAAACAAGAGTGACCCTTTTTCAAGAGTGAAAAAGAGTGACTGCACCTCTAATAGTATTACCAAATGACCATAAGGGTAATTGTTCGGTTCGTACACCCCACTCCTTTTCCTTCCTAGAAGTATTAAAAAATGGTCAGTCTGTCTAAGGTTATAGAACTCGTCGAGCTGTGTCGAATGACACCAAAATCAACGACAGGTCTTAACTTTGGGCCGAGATACATGCCCAAGAATATTGAAAAATAAAATTGGTAATTTGTTCATATCCCGCCCCCACCCCTATTTGAGTCTCAGATTAATTTCCCTTCTTTGTTGTCAATCATTTATTTTCCGCCTTTTTTAATGCCAATCATTTTCTTCCCTGAAATATAGGACAACCAAAAGGGCAGTATTAAACATTATAAGCCTGTAATTTCTTCTAATTCATACATAATCGCAAATCTCTATGTATTACCAAATTTTCTGTTAGTACTAAACATTATAAGCAATTAATTTCTTCTAATTCATATATAATCGCAAATCTCTATGTATTACCAAATTTTCTGTTAGTACTAAACATTATAAGCCTGTAATTTCTTCTAATTCATACATAATCGCAAATCTCTATGTATTACCAAATTTTCTGTTAGTACTAAACATTATAAGCAATTAATTTCTTCTAATTCATATATAATCGCAAATCTCTATGTATTACCAAATTTTCTGTTAGTACTAAACATTATAAGCCTGTAATTTCTTCTAATTCATACATAATCGCAAATCTCTATGTATTACCAAATTTTCTGTTAGTACTAAACATTATACGCCTGTAATTTCTTCTAATTCATACATAATCGCAAATCTCTATGTATTACCAAATTTTCTGTTAGTACTAAACATTATACGCCTGTAATTTCTTCTAATTCATACATAATCGCAAATCTCTATGTATTACCAAATTTTCTGTTAGTACTAAACATTATACGCCTGTAATTTCTTCTAATTCATACATAATCGCAAATCTCTATGTATTACCAAATTTTCTGTTAGTACTAAACATTATACGCCTGTAATTTCTTCTAATTCATACATAATCGCAAATCTCTATGTATTAGCAAATTTTCTGTTAGTACTAAACCTTATAAGCCTGTAATTTCTTCTAATTCATACATAATCGCAAATCTCTATGTATTACCAAATTTTCTGTTAGTACTAAACATTATACGCCTGTAATTTCTTTTAATTCATACATAATCGCAAATCTCTATGTATTACCAAATTTTCTGTTAGTACTAAACATTATAAGCCTGTAATTTCTTCTAATTCATACATAATCGCAAATCTCTATGTATTACCAAATTTTCTGTTAGTACTAAACATTATAAGCCTGTAATTTCTTCTAATTCTCCTATTTTGAGTCTCTCCCCTCCTATTTTGAGTCTCAGAGTTTTCCTTATGCGTAGAAAATGGTCAGAGATTATTTTCTATTTTCTTTCTATGTCAATCATTTTTTTCTTCTTCAAGTATTTTGCTTTTTTATTTTGATTTTTCACATATGTATTTTTGAATTTTGTACATACATTTCACTCATTTCGTTTCCACATTTCACTTATTTGCTTGAAGAAAAGAATGTTTGACATAGAGAGACTCAAGATAGAGGGGAGGAGGGTGACATATCCACAGCGTACCAAAGTGTAAGCTTATATTTTTATAAGGGATTTTTCGGTTCAGTTTGAAAACGACAACCCTACTTTTGACTGATTTTATACTGATCCACATAACAAAAACTGAGAGTTTTTCAATTCTGTTACGGATATCCGAAGATTTTTAAGAACATACAATCCCTCTTTACTATTAGTTTTAAACCTAAAAAGAAATAAAATTTACTTGTCAATTTCATCAACAGGTTCAATATCTATAAAACCACCGTTACAGCTTTAATAGAAATAATTTTAAAAGATTTTCCAAAAATTTCACGAAAATTACTTGCATCCATAAGTCTCTTCAAGTAAAAATTTAGAAACTTTGTTACACTTTTGAAGCGTAAATGATGGATTGGCGGCGTTATTTTCATTAAATAAAAATAACGTAAACAACAAAATTAATTTAAAATTCTTAAACATTTTTTTAAATTTTTATTTTGTGAAATGAGTAAATAAATAAAAATATTTGTCTTTATTAAGAAAATAGAAAATTGGTAAACAGAAACAAAACTTGTTGTAATAAATAATTTTAAGATTTAATTTTTTGTTTTCAAGTAAATAGTAAACAAGAGTGACCCTTTTTCAAGAGTGAAAAAGAGTGACTGCACCTCTAATAGTATTACCAAATGACCATAAGGGTAATTGTTCGGTTCGTACACCCCACTCCTTTTCCTTCCTAGAAGTATTAAAAAATGGTCAGTCTGTCTAAGGTTATAGAACTCGTCGAGCTGTGTCGAATGACACCAAAATCAACGACAGGTCTTAACTTTGGGCCGAGATACATGCCCAAGAATATTGAAAAATAAAATTGGTAATTTGTTCATATCCCGCCCCCACCCCTATTTGAGTCTCAGATTAATTTCCCTTCTTTGTTGTCAATCATTTATTTTCCGCCTTTTTTAATGCCAATCATTTTCTTCCCTGAAATATAGGACAACCAAAAGGGCAGTATTAAACATTATAAGCCTGTAATTTCTTCTAATTCATACATAATCGCAAATCTCTATGTATTACCAAATTTTCTGTTAGTACTAAACATTATAAGCAATTAATTTCTTCTAATTCATATATAATCGCAAATCTCTATGTATTACCAAATTTTCTGTTAGTACTAAACATTATAAGCCTGTAATTTCTTCTAATTCATACATAATCGCAAATCTCTATGTATTACCAAATTTTCTGTTAGTACTAAACATTATAAGCAATTAATTTCTTCTAATTCATATATAATCGCAAATCTCTATGTATTACCAAATTTTCTGTTAGTACTAAACATTATAAGCCTGTAATTTCTTCTAATTCATACATAATCGCAAATCTCTATGTATTACCAAATTTTCTGTTAGTACTAAACATTATACGCCTGTAATTTCTTCTAATTCATACATAATCGCAAATCTCTATGTATTACCAAATTTTCTGTTAGTACTAAACATTATACGCCTGTAATTTCTTCTAATTCATACATAATCGCAAATCTCTATGTATTACCAAATTTTCTGTTAGTACTAAACATTATACGCCTGTAATTTCTTCTAATTCATACATAATCGCAAATCTCTATGTATTACCAAATTTTCTGTTAGTACTAAACATTATACGCCTGTAATTTCTTCTAATTCATACATAATCGCAAATCTCTATGTATTAGCAAATTTTCTGTTAGTACTAAACCTTATAAGCCTGTAATTTCTTCTAATTCATACATAATCGCAAATCTCTATGTATTACCAAATTTTCTGTTAGTACTAAACATTATACGCCTGTAATTTCTTTTAATTCATACATAATCGCAAATCTCTATGTATTACCAAATTTTCTGTTAGTACTAAACATTATAAGCCTGTAATTTCTTCTAATTCATACATAATCGCAAATCTCTATGTATTACCAAATTTTCTGTTAGTACTAAACATTATAAGCCTGTAATTTCTTCTAATTCATACATAATCGCAAATCTCTATGTATTACCAAATTTTCTGTTAGTACTAAACATTATAAGCCTGTAATTTCTTCTAATTCATACATAATCGCAAATCTCTATGTATTACCAAATTTTCTGTTAGTACTAAACATTATAAGCCTGTAATTTCTTCTAATTCATACATAATCGCAAATCTCTATGTATTACCAAATTTTCTGTTAGTACTAAACATTATAAGCAATTAATTTCTTCTAATTCATATATAATCGCAAATCTCTATGTATTACCAAATTTTCTGTTAGTACTAAACATTATAAGCCTGTAATTTCTTCTAATTCATACATAATCGCAAATCTCTATGTATTACCAAATTTTCTGTTAGTACTAAACATTATAAGCAATTAATTTCTTCTAATTCATATATAATCGCAAATCTCTATGTATTACCAAATTTTCTGTTAGTACTAAACATTATAAGCCTGTAATTTCTTCTAATTCATACATAATCGCAAATCTCTATGTATTACCAAATTTTCTGTTAGTACTAAACATTATACGCCTGTAATTTCTTCTAATTCATACATAATCGCAAATCTCTATGTATTACCAAATTTTCTGTTAGTACTAAACATTATACGCCTGTAATTTCTTCTAATTCATACATAATCGCAAATCTCTATGTATTAGCAAATTTTCTGTTAGTACTAAACCTTATAAGCCTGTAATTTCTTCTAATTCATACATAATCGCAAATCTCTATGTATTACCAAATTTTCTGTTAGTACTAAACATTATACGCCTGTAATTTCTTTTAATTCATACATAATCGCAAATCTCTATGTATTACCAAATTTTCTGTTAGTACTAAACATTATAAGCCTGTAATTTCTTCTAATTCATACATAATCGCAAATCTCTATGTATTACCAAATTTTCTGTTAGTACTAAACATTATACGCCTGTAATTTCTTCTAATTCATACATAATCGCAAATCTCTATGTATTACCAAATTTTCTGTTAGTACTAAACATTATACGCCTGTAATTTCTTCTAATTCATACATAATCGCAAATCTCTATGTATTAGCAAATTTTCTGTTAGTACTAAACCTTATAAGCCTGTAATTTCTTCTAATTCATACATAATCGCAAATCTCTATGTATTACCAAATTTTCTGTTAGTACTAAACATTATACGCCTGTAATTTCTTCTAATTCATACATAATCGCAAATCTCTATGTATTACCAAATTTTCTGTTAGTACTAAACATTATAAGCCTGTAATTTCTTCTAATTCATACATAATCGCAAATCTCTATGTATTACCAAATTTTCTGTTAGTACTAAACATTATAAGCCTGTAATTTCTTCTAATTCATACATAATCGCAAATCTCTATGTATTACCAAATTTTCTGTTAGTACTAAACATTATACGCCTGTAATTTCTTCTAATTCATACATAATCGCAAATCTCTATGTATTACCAAATTTTCTGTTAGTACTAAACATTATACGCCTGTAATTTCTTCTAATTCATACATAATCGCAAATCTCTATGTATTACCAAATTTTCTGTTAGTACTAAACATTATAAGCCTGTAATTTCTTCTAATTCATACATAATCGCAAATCTCTATGTATTACCAAATTTTCTGTTAGTACTAAACATTATAAGCCTGTAATTTCTTCTAATTCATACATAATCGCAAATCTCTATGTATTACCAAATTTTCTGTTAGTACTAAACATTATACGCCTGTAATTTCTTCTAATTCATACATAATCGCAAATCTCTATGTATTACCAAATTTTCTGTTAGTACTAAACATTATACGCCTGTAATTTCTTCTAATTCATACATAATCGCAAATCTCTATGTATTACCAAATTTTCTGTTAGTACTAAACATTATACGCCTGTAATTTCTTCTAATTCATACATAATCGCAAATCTCTATGTATTACCAAATTTTCTGTTAGTACTAAACATTATACGCCTGTAATTTCTTCTAATTCATACATAATCGCAAATCTCTATGTATTACCAAATTTTCTGTTAGTACTAAACATTATACGCCTGTAATTTCTTCTAATTCATACATAATCGCAAATCTCTATGTATTACCAAATTTTCTGTTAGTACTAAACATTATACGCCTGTAATTTCTTCTAATTCATACATAATCGCAAATCTCTATGTATTACCAAATTTTCTGTTAGTACTAAACATTATACGCCTGTAATTTCTTCTAATTCATACATAATCGCAAATCTCTATGTATTACCAAATTTTCTGTTAGTACTAAACATTATAAGCCTGTAATTTCTTCTAATTCATACATAATCGCAAATCTCTATGTATTACCAAATTTTCTGTTAGTACTAAACATTATAAGCCTGTAATTTCTTCTAATTCATACATAATCGCAAATCTCTATGTATTACCAAATTTTCTGTTAGTACTAAACATTATAAGCCTGTAATTTCTTCTAATTCATACATAATCGCAAATCTCTATGTATTACCAAATTTTCTGTTAGTACTAAACATTATAAGCCTGTAATTTCTTCTAATTCATACATAATCGCAAATCTCTATGTATTACCAAATTTTCTGTTAGTACTAAACATTATACGCCTGTAATTTCTTCTAATTCATACATAATCGCAAATCTCTATGTATTACCAAATTTTCTGTTAGTACTAAACATTATACGCCTGTAATTTCTTCTAATTCATACATAATCGCAAATCTCTATGTATTACCAAATTTTCTGTTAGTACTAAACATTATACGCCTGTAATTTCTTCTAATTCATACATAATCGCAAATCTCTATGTATTACCAAATTTTCTGTTAGTACTAAACATTATACGCCTGTAATTTCTTCTAATTCATACATAATCGCAAATCTCTATGTATTACCAAATTTTCTGTTAGTACTAAACATTATACGCCTGTAATTTCTTCTAATTCATACATAATCGCAAATCTCTATGTATTACCAAATTTTCTGTTAGTACTAAACATTATACGCCTGTAATTTCTTCTAATTCATACATAATCGCAAATCTCTATGTATTACCAAATTTTCTGTTAGTACTAAACATTATACGCCTGTAATTTCTTCTAATTCATACATAATCGCAAATCTCTATGTATTACCAAATTTTCTGTTAGTACTAAACATTATACGCCTGTAATTTCTTCTAATTCATACATAATCGCAAATCTCTATGTATTACCAAATTTTCTGTTAGTACTAAACATTATACGCCTGTAATTTCTTCTAATTCATACATAATCGCAAATCTCTATGTATTACCAAATTTTCTGTTAGTACTAAACATTATACGCCTGTAATTTCTTCTAATTCATACATAATCGCAAATCTCTATGTATTACCAAATTTTCTGTTAGTACTAAACATTATACGCCTGTAATTTCTTCTAATTCATACATAATCGCAAATCTCTATGTATTACCAAATTTTCTGTTAGTACTAAACATTATACGCCTGTAATTTCTTCTAATTCATACATAATCGCAAATCTCTATGTATTACCAAATTTTCTGTTAGTACTAAACATTATACGCCTGTAATTTCTTCTAATTCATACATAATCGCAAATCTCTATGTATTACCAAATTTTCTGTTAGTACTAAACATTATACGCCTGTAATTTCTTCTAATTCATACATAATCGCAAATCTCTATGTATTACCAAATTTTCTGTTAGTACTAAACATTATACGCCTGTAATTTCTTCTAATTCATACATAATCGCAAATCTCTATGTATTACCAAATTTTCTGTTAGTACTAAACATTATACGCCTGTAATTTCTTCTAATTCATACATAATCGCAAATCTCTATGTATTACCAAATTTTCTGTTAGTACTAAACATTATACGCCTGTAATTTCTTCTAATTCATACATAATCGCAAATCTCTATGTATTACCAAATTTTCTGTTAGTACTAAACATTATACGCCTGTAATTTCTTCTAATTCATACATAATCGCAAATCTCTATGTATTACCAAATTTTCTGTTAGTACTAAACATTATACGCCTGTAATTTCTTCTAATTCATACATAATCGCAAATCTCTATGTATTACCAAATTTTCTGTTAGTACTAAACATTATACGCCTGTAATTTCTTCTAATTCATACATAATCGCAAATCTCTATGTATTACCAAATTTTCTGTTAGTACTAAACATTATACGCCTGTAATTTCTTCTAATTCATACATAATCGCAAATCTCTATGTATTACCAAATTTTCTGTTAGTACTAAACATTATACGCCTGTAATTTCTTCTAATTCATACATAATCGCAAATCTCTATGTATTACCAAATTTTCTGTTAGTACTAAACATTATACGCCTGTAATTTCTTCTAATTCATACATAATCGCAAATCTCTATGTATTACCAAATTTTCTGTTAGTACTAAACATTATACGCCTGTAATTTCTTCTAATTCATACATAATCGCAAATCTCTATGTATTACCAAATTTTCTGTTAGTACTAAACATTATACGCCTGTAATTTCTTCTAATTCATACATAATCGCAAATCTCTATGTATTACCAAATTTTCTGTTAGTACTAAACATTATACGCCTGTAATTTCTTCTAATTCATACATAATCGCAAATCTCTATGTATTACCAAATTTTCTGTTAGTACTAAACATTATACGCCTGTAATTTCTTCTAATTCATACATAATCGCAAATCTATGTATTACCAAATTTTCTGTTAGTACTAAACATTATACGCCTGTAATTTCTTCTAATTCATACATAATCGCAAATCTCTATGTATTACCAAATTTTCTGTTAGTACTAAACATTATACGCCTGTAATTTCTTCTAATTCTTACATAATCGCAAATCTCTATTTATTACCAAATTTTCTGTTAGTACTAAACATTATACGCCTGTAATTTCTTCTAATTCTTACATAATCGCAACTCTCTATGTATTACCAAATTTTCTGTTAGTACTAAACATTATACGCCTGTAATTTCTTCTAATTCTTACATAATCGCAAATCTCTATGTATTACCAAATTTTCTGTTAGTACTAAATGTAACCCCTGATCCCGGAACCCAAACCAGTTCAGTCCTAGACTCAATCCCAGACTCTAATTCCCATTCCTATCTTCCCATTTATAAATTAATAACTTTATCTCTTTGCACTTTGCTTCCACACTTCCGCTCAATCCAGCTAAGTTGTTTATTTACAACTATTCCTTCCCAGCCCTTCCATTATTAGTTCACGTGAATTTCTATTATTTCCATTTATTCCCAATCACTTCCCTTTTCCTTTTTACATTAATTCCGATTATTTCCATTCATTTTCAATCACTTTCCCAGACTTATCATAGTTACAATCTCCATTAATCTAACTTGTTGACTATTGCCTATCCCATTTTCCACCCCCCTTTTCCCAACTTATAAGGTTTTTCATTCCCTCAAATAACCATCTTATCCTCAGTCCAGTCCAATCTCAGTTTATCTCTTTCCAGTCCAGTTACTTCACTTAGTCCAATCCAATATCCTTCATAACAATTTACTCTATTCATTGTCCAATATCCAGTTCCTTCACTTTATCCATATTACAAGTGCTTACTTCGTCCTCGCGCAAATCCTATCAATTCTATTCAATCCTATGATTCACAATTATCAGTTTCACTTCCTCAATCTATTTTAATCCATTTAGGTGAATTGGTTTAGAAACGGGTAGGACCTCTGGAAGCCCACACTCGCACATCCACTAATTAATATCCTCACACACATCCACTCGAATTCCGAATCCATATATTCAATACCCCAAGTAACTAACATACTAACTGGTAGCACCTAAGTCGATCCACTACCCCTGCCCAATTCACCAATCTGAATAATTTTTAATATATAAATAATTTGATCCTACTTTCAGACAATTTTTTTTTCTATCCCCAAATCACATTATTTTTAATACCCGAAAGTGTGCACACTTATTATAAAAATTTTTCTTCCCTCGTTTTAAATAAATTTTATAATACATTTATCCCAAATCAAACCAATTACTAATTCGCGTTCATTAATTATTATATCTAATTCCGTGTTCGTACATTTAAATCCATATAATTCAATACACGTTAATTCCTGTCACATCCAAATTACACTTAATCTACAAATCCATTTATCATTCATAAATAAACAACGACATCCAAATCCATTTAGAGCTCAATCACATTCATAAAATCCATTTAACGCTCAATCAATCAAATCCAAATCCGTAGCAATCAAATCAATTATTCAAATCCAAATCCATAGCGCTCAATAACTCAACAAATCCAAATACATTCGCGCTCAATAAATCAAATCCTAATTAAATAATCAAATCCGAGCGCTCATTACTTTACAAATCATATCCGCGCTCAATAAATATTAAATAATAAATCAATCCGTGCTCAGTAAATCAAATCCTAATTAAGCAATCCAATCAGAGCCCTCAGTATTCATAAATCCTCCCTAATCCAACGAGCTCAATAAATACATCAAATCCAATTCGTGCTCATTAATACAATAAAATCAAATCCAAATCATTTCGCGCTCATTAATTAATTAAATAAAATCACATCCATATCATATCGAGTCCGATAAATAAATCAAATCAAAATCCAATTCGCGCTCATTAACTAAACAAATCACATCCATATCGAGTTCAATAAACAAATCCAATTCGCGCTCATTAATTCAATAATATCCATATCGAGGTCAATAAAATAAATTCAATTCGCGCTCATTAAACCAATTAAATCAAATCAATATCGAGCTCAATAAATCATAAATAATTTCAACAATCATTAATTATCATTTTTTCCTTTTTCATTCTCTCGCGAAACTCCCGGCCGGGCTCCCAATATATTAATTCATATATTTTTTAAATGTCAAAATATTAATTTTAAATAAAATTTTTACTTCAATTAAAAATTATTACTTAACTTGAATAAATGGAATTGGACAATTTACGTGTATGTTCTCTAATTAAATGGAAATTGGAACTTTGGATGGAAGTTATTAACCTGTGCTACTGAATTACAAAAAAATTATTTTAAATATAAATTACATTTAACATTGGATGAGATAAGTTTACTTAAACAAATATATTTTATTAATCACAGATGAATTAATCAAATCCATTAGCGCTCAATCATCAAATCATTTAATCAAATCCTTCGCGCTCAATCAAATCCAATTAATCAAATCTATTCAGCGCTCAATCAATTAAATCCAATTAATCAAATCTATTCCGCGCTCAATCAAACAAATCTAATTAACCAAATCTATTCAGCGCTCAATCAACAAATCCAATCCGCGCTCAATCAATCAAATCCAATTAATTAAATCCAATCCGCGCTCAATCAATCAAATCCAATAAGCGTTCAATTAATCAAATCCAATCAAACAAATTCATTCAGCGCTCAATCAATCAAATTCAATCAATCAAGTCCAGTCCGCGCTCAATCAATCAAATCCATTCAGCGCTCAATAAATAAAAATAATTAATAATAAATCAAATAAATCCATACGCGCTCTAATTAAACAAATCCTATCCGCGCTCAATGAATCAAATCCTAATCCAAGCGCTCATAATCAAATAATCACAATCAAACTCGCGCTCAATAAATTAAATCTAATCCAAATCCATTCCGCGCTCAATAAATCATTAAATCCAAATCCATTTAGCAATAAATAAACAAGTCCAATTCGCGCGTCATAAATCAAATCCTAAATTAATCAAAGCGCTCATCACTCAATGAATCATATCCTAATCTAGGCGCCTAGACTCAAAATACCCCATTTCATATATCAGTTTAAAATCCAAAAAAAGTTTTATTTTTCCACTTCCAGAGTCCATTAAAATTCTCGTTTCTCACAAAATTACACTAACTTCACATAACACTACTAACAAATAACACTACTAACAAACAACTTAACAAAAAAATTAACCACTAACACCCTTACATTGCACGCTCAATATTAATATAGTCACATCCACTACTAATTTCCGCTTCTAGCTTTTTTAACAATTACATAACTTAATAATCCATCTAAAATCACATCCTAACTAATAAACATAAACTTTATTTACCAACACCCATAAATATATAAAAATTAATCATCTTCATTTCCAACCTCATTGATCATAAATAGAAACAATAAAGCTATTAAGCGATCTTTTCAAGCAAGCTAAATAAAATTATTATTAATCAAAATAAAAAGTATTCAACAAATTTAAAAAAATTTTGATTATCACTTTTTAATAAATAAAACCCACCCAGTTTATATATTCACTCCAACCCAAACATTCAAATACATCCAAACCTTTTTCTCAAATTTAATAACACCCCAGGTGGCCGCAAGGACCCTGGCGAGAAATTCATTTTTACATTTAATATTATAATCACTTTTTCTTTATCATATAATTTTTTCGTCTTGTAAGATTTTAGATAAGATTAAGGACGAAATGGGTCCTATTTTCCCTGAAATGTCTCATCCCCTCCTTTTTCCACCCGTACTGATGTTCAAATCAATATCTCACCCTTCCCTCAACCTCCAAATTTAATAAAGCCGGACGTGACACTGGAAGTGGCCGTCTAGTGTATCCTTCAACTACCTCCAACAAATTTAATAACACATATCCTAGCCCCTGATGTTAGACTCAATTCCCGCCTCTCAATTGAATTTAATTCCCCATTCAATATTGATGTATTCATTTTCACTCATTCTGACGCAAACTCACACAATTCTTCATTTAATCACCCATTTGAAATCTCCGACATCTTTAAGAATCACGCTTTCTAGGAATCAATCCCGACAGGACCAAAAAATGTACAACCATCACAACCTCAAATATATTATATCACTGGCCTCAATTTATTTTAGTTCCCAAATCATAAATCAACCAAATTGCCCCCCATTATTCCCAAATTTCAATCTACAGAAAACCTATTTACATTTCATTAACAATAACTAAAAAAATTGTTACCACAAAACTCACTCCCACCCCAAGAAAACTCACGAAAAGAATGTTTTAAATTTTTTGCTTAATTTATCTGTTCCCATTAAATCAAATTTAAAATTCACCTTAACCATTCATATAAACTTTTTATATAAAACCACTCCTAAAATTAAACCCAAATAAAAATTGTTGTTCCCAAATAAAATTCCATTTCTAATAGTAAATATTATCACCCACTTATTATCACCCACCTATAACCTTGGTTTATCAACACATAAAAATTATAACTGAAATTTTAAACTGCCTCCCATATTTTATGTCAAATCCCCTGCTGAAATCCACAAATCCCCCTAGTATCCTTAAAATATCCTCAATATTACTTTATATACCATTAATAACTAATTTTATCTAAACAACATAATTATGTCAAAAATATTATGATTGTCCACATCTCTGTTACATACCACATTTCTCCTTTTATATCTCATGCCATTAAATCCAAAACCCACTCCAGGAATCCCTCTCGCCTTAGGAATCCTCTCCCATCTCCAAAACATTTAATAACTCCAGGTGTGACACAAATGTGGCCACCTTGCGATATCACAACTCAATAATAGGAAACACAATCAAAGGAAAGCATCCCCACAATCTAGATTTGGTCGCAGGGACGCGACCAGGTGGGCAAGGGAGGTGTAACCCCTGATCCCGGAACCCAAACCAGTTCAGTCCTAGACTCAATCCCAGACTCTAATTCCCATTCCTATCTTCCCATTTATAAATTAATAACTTTATCTCTTTGCACTTTGCTTCCACACTTCCGCTCAATCCAGCTAAGTTGTTTATTTACAACTATTCCTTCCCAGCCCTTCCATTATTAGTTCACGTGAATTCCTATTATTTCCATTTATTCCCAATCACTTCCCTTTTCCTTTTTACATTAATTCCGATTATTTCCATTCATTTTCAATCACTTTCCCAGACTTATCATAGTTACAATCTCCATTAATCTAACTTGTTGACTATTGCCTATCCCATTTTCCACCCCCCTTTTCCCAACTTATAAGGTTTTTCATTCCCTCCAATAACCAGCTTATCCTCAGTCCAGTCCAATCTCAGTTTATCTCTTTCCAGTCCAGTTACTTCACTTAGTCCAATCCAATATCCTTCATAACAATTTACTCTATTCATTGTCCAATATCCAGTTCCTTCACTTTATCCATATTACAAGTGCTTACTTCGTCCTCGCGCAAATCCTATCAATTCTATTCAATCCTATGATTCACAATTATCAGTTTCACTTCCTCAATCTATTTTAATCCATTTAGGTGAATTGGTTTAGAAACGGGTAGGACCTCTGGAAGCCCACACTCGCACATCCACTAATTAATATCCTCACACACATCCACTCGAATTCCGAATCCATATATTCAATACCCCAAGTAACTAACATACTAACTTAAACATTATACGCCTGTAATTTCTTCTAATTCTTACATAATCGCAACTCTCTATGTATTACCAAATTTTCTGTTAGTTCTAATTCTTACATAATCGCAAATCTCTATGTATTACCAAATTTTCTGTTAGTACTAAACATTATACGCCTGTAATTTCTTCTAATTCTTACATAATCGCAAATCTCTATGTATTACCAAATTTTCTGTTAGTACTAAACATTATACGCCTGTAATTTCTTCTAATTCTTACATAATCGCAAATCTCATTATACGCTATATATTACCAAATTTTCTGTTAGTACTAAACATTATACGCCTGTAATTTCTTCTAATTCTTACATAATCGCAAATCTCTATGTATTACCAAATTTTCTGTTAGTACTAAACATTATACGCCTGTAATTTCTTCTAATTCTCACATAATCGCAAATCTCTATGTATTACCAAATTTTCTGTTAGTACTAAACATTATACGCCTGTAATTTCTTCTAATTCTTACATAATCGCAAATCTCTATGTATTACCAAATTTTCTGTTAGTACTAAACATTATACGCCTGTAATATTACCAAGTACTAAACATTATATTCTCACATAATCGCAAATCTCTATGTATTACCAAATTTTCTGTTAGTACTAAACATTATACGCCTGTAATTTCTTCTAATTCTTACATAATCGCAAATCTCTATGTATTACCAAATTTTCTGTTAGTACTAAACATTATACGCCTGTAATTTCTTCTAATTCATATATAATCGCAAATCTCTATGTATTACCAAATTTTCTGTTAGTACTAAACATTATACGCCTGTAATTTCTTCTAATTCTTACATAATCGCAAATCTCTATGTATTACCAAATTTTCTGTTAGTACTAAACATTATACGCCTGTAATTTCTTCTAAATCTTACATAATCGCAAATCTCTGTGTATTACCAAATTTTCTGTTAGTACTAAACATTATACGCCTGTAATTTCTTCTAATTCTTACATAATCGCAAATCTCTATGTATTACCAAATTTTCTGTTAGTACTAAACATTATACGCCTGTAATTTCTTCTAATTCTTATATAATCGCAAATCTCTATGTATTACCAAATTTTCTGTTAGTACTAAACATTATACGCCTGTAATTTCTTCTAATTCATACATAATCGCAAATCTCTATGTATTACCAAATTTTCTGTTAGTACTAAACATTATACGCCTGTAATTTCTTCTAATTCTTACATAATCGCAAATCTCTATGTATTACCAAATTTTCTGTTAGTACTAAACATTATACGCCTGTAATTTCTTCTAATTCTTACATAATCGCAAATCTCTATGTATTACCAAATTTTCTGTTAGTACTAAACATTATACGCCTGTAATTTCTTCTAATTCTTACATAATCGCAAATCTCTATGTATTACCAAATTTTCTGTTAGTACTAAACATTATACGCCTGTAATTTCTTCTAATTCTTACATAATCGCAAATCTCTATGTATTACCAAATTTTCTGTTAGTACTAAACATTATACGCCTGTAATTTCTTCTAATTCTTACATAATCGCAAATCTCTATGTATTACCAAATTTTCTGTTAGTACTAAACATTATACGCCTGTAATTTCTTCTAATTCTTACATAATCGCAAATCTCTATGTATTACCAAATTTTCTGTTAGTACTAAACATTATACGCCTGTAATTTCTTCTAATTCTTACATAATTGCAAATCTCTATGTATTACCAAATTTTCTGTTAGTACTAAACATTATACGCCTGTAATTTCTTCTAATTCTTACATAATCGCAAATCTCTGTGTATTACCAAATTTTCTGTTAGTACTAAACATTATACGCCTGTAATTTCTTCTAATTCTTACATAATCGCAACTCTCTATGTATTACCAAATTTTCTGTTAGTTCTAATTCTTACATAATCGCAAATCTCTATGTATTACCAAATTTTCTGTTAGTACTAAACATTATACGCCTGTAATTTCTTCTAATTCTTACATAATCGCAAATCTCTATGTATTACCAAATTTTCTGTTAGTACTAAACATTATACGCCTGTAATTTCTTCTAATTCTTACATAATCGCAAATCTCATTATACGCTATATATTACCAAATTTTCTGTTAGTACTAAACATTATACGCCTGTAATTTCTTCTAATTCTTACATAATCGCAAATCTCTATGTATTACCAAATTTTCTGTTAGTACTAAACATTATACGCCTGTAATTTCTTCTAATTCTCACATAATCGCAAATCTCTATGTATTACCAAATTTTCTGTTAGTACTAAACATTATACGCCTGTAATTTCTTCTAATTCTTACATAATCGCAAATCTCTATGTATTACCAAATTTTCTGTTAGTACTAAACATTATACGCCTGTAATATTACCAAGTACTAAACATTATATTCTCACATAATCGCAAATCTCTATGAATTACCAAATTTTCTGTTAGTACTAAACATTATACGCCTGTAATTTCTTCTAATTCTTACATAATCGCAAATCTCTATGTATTACCAAATTTTCTGTTAGTACTAAACATTATACGCCTGTAATTTCTTCTAATTCATATATAATCGCAAATCTCTATGTATTACCAAATTTTCTGTTAGTACTAAACATTATACGCCTGTAATTTCTTCTAATTCTTACATAATCGCAAATCTCTATGTATTACCAAATTTTCTGTTAGTACTAAACATTATACGCCTGTAATTTCTTCTAATTCTTACATAATCGCAAATCTCTGTGTATTACCAAATTTTCTGTTAGTACTAAACATTATACGCCTGTAATTTCTTCTAATTCTTACATAATCGCAAATCTCTATGTATTACCAAATTTTCTGTTAGTACTAAACATTATACGCCTGTAATTTCTTCTAATTCTTATATAATCGCAAATCTTTATGTATTACCAAATTTTCTGTTAGTACTAAACATTATACGCCTGTAATTTCTTCTAATTCATACATAATCGCAAATCTCTATGTATTACCAAATTTTCTGTTAGTACTAAACATTATACGCCTGTAATTTCTTCTAATTCTTACATAATCGCAAATCTCTATGTATTACCAAATTTTCTGTTAGTACTAAACATTATACGCCTGTAATTTCTTCTAATTCTTACATAATCGCAAATCTCTATGTATTACCAAATTTTCTGTTAGTACTAAACATTATACGCCTGTAATTTCTTCTAATTCTTACATAATCGCAAATCTCTATGTATTACCAAATTTTCTGTTAGTACTAAACATTATACGCCTGTAATTTCTTCTAATTTTTACATAATCGCAAATCTCTATGTATTACCAAATTTTCTGTTAGTACTAAACATTATACGCCTGTAATTTCTTCTAATTCTTACATAATAGCAAATCTCTATGTATTACCAAATTTTCTGTTAGTACTAAACATTATACGCCTGTAATTTCTTCTAATTCTTACATAATCGCAAATCTCTATGTATTACCAAATTTTCTGTTAGTACTAAACATTATACGCCTGTAATTTCTTCTAATTCTTACATAATCGCAAATCTCTATGTATTACCAAATTTTCTGTTAGTACTAAACATTATACGCCTGTAATTTCTTCTAATTCTTACATAATCGCAAATCTCTATGTATTACCAAATTTTCTGTTAGTACTAAACATTATACGCCTGTAATTTCTTCTAATTCATACATAATCGCAAATCTCTATGTATTACCAAATTTTCTGTTAGTACTAAACATTATACGCCTGTAATTTCTTCTAATTCTTACATAATCGCAAATCTCTATGTATTACCAAATTTTCTGTTAGTACTAAACATTATACGCCTGTAATTTCTTCTAATTCTTACATAATCGCAAATCTCTATGTATTACCAAATTTTCTGTTAGTACTAAACATTATACGTCTGTAATTTCTTCTAATTCTTACATAATCGCAAATCTCTATGTATTACCAAATTTTCTGTTAGTACTAAACATTATACGCCTGTAATTTCTTCTAATTTTTACATAATCGCAAATCTCTATGTATTACCAAATTTTCTGTTAGTACTAAACATTATACGCCTGTAATTTCTTCTAATTCTTACATAATAGCAAATCTCTATGTATTACCAAATTTTCTGTTAGTACTAAACATTATACGCCTGTAATTTCTTCTAATTCTTACATAATCGCAAATCTCTATGTATTACCAAATTTTCTGTTAGTACTAAACATTATACGCCTGTAATTTCTTCTAATTTTTACATAATCGCAAATCTCTATGTATTACCAAATTTTCTGTTAGTACTAAACATTATACGCCTGTAATTTCTTCTAATTCTTACATAATCGCAAATCTCTATGTATTACCAAATTTTCTGTTAGTACTAAACATTATACGCCTGTAATTTCTTCTAATTCTTACATAATCGCAAATCTCTGTGTATTACCAAATTTTCTGTTAGTACTAAACATTATACGCCTGTAATTTCTTCTAATTCTTACATAATCGCAAATCTCTATGTATTACCAAATTTTCTGTTAGTACTAAACATTATACGCCTGTAATTTCTTCTAATTCTTATATAATCGCAAATCTTTATGTATTACCAAATTTTCTGTTAGTACTAAACATTATACGCCTGTAATTTCTTCTAATTCATACATAATCGCAAATCTCTATGTATTACCAAATTTTCTGTTAGTACTAAACATTATACGCCTGTAATTTCTTCTAATTCTTACATAATCGCAAATCTCTATGTATTACCAAATTTTCTGTTAGTACTAAACATTATACGCCTGTAATTTCTTCTAATTCTTACATAATCGCAAATCTCTATGTATTACCAAATTTTCTGTTAGTACTAAACATTATACGTCTGTAATTTCTTCTAATTCTTACATAATCGCAAATCTCTATGTATTACCAAATTTTCTGTTAGTACTAAACATTATACGCCTGTAATTTCTTCTAATTTTTACATAATCGCAAATCTCTATGTATTACCAAATTTTCTGTTAGTACTAAACATTATACGCCTGTAATTTCTTCTAATTCTTACATAATAGCAAATCTCTATGTATTACCAAATTTTCTGTTAGTACTAAACATTATACGCCTGTAATTTCTTCTAATTCTTACATAATCGCAAATCTCTATGTATTACCAAATTTTCTGTTAGTACTAAACATTATACGCCTGTAATTTCTTCTAATTCTTACATAATCGCAAATCTCTATGTATTACCAAATTTTCTGTTAGTACTAAACATTATACGCCTGTAATTTCTTCTAATTCTTACATAATCGCAAATCTCTATGTATTACCAAATTTTCTGTTAGTACTAAACATTATACGCCTGTAATTTCTTCTAATTCTTACATAATCGCAAATCTCTATGTATTACCAAATTTTCTGTTAGTACTAAACATTATACGCCTGTAATTTCTTCTAATTCTTACATAATCGCAAATCTCTATGTATTACCAAATTTTCTGTTAGTACTAAAAATTATACGCCTGTAATTTCTTCTAATTCTTACATAATCGCAAATCTCTATGTATTACCAAATTTTCTGTTAGTACTAAACATTATACGCCTGTAATTTCTTCTAATTCTTACATAATCGCAAATCTCTATGTATTACCAAATTTTCTATTAGTACTAAACATTATACGCCTTAATTTCTTCTAATTCTTACATATTTGCAAATCTCTATGTATTACCAAATTTTCTGTTAGTACTAAACATTATACGCCTGTAATTTCTTCTAATTCTTACATAATCGCAAATCTCTATGTATTACCAAATTTTCTGTTAGTACTAAACATTATACGCCTGTAATTTCTTCTAATTCTTACATAATCGCAAATCTCTATGTATTACCAAATTTTCTGTTAGTACTAAACATTATACGCCTGTAATTTCTTCTAATTCTTACATAATTGCAAATCTCTATGTATTACCAAATTTTCTGTTAGTACTAAACATTATACGCCTGTAATTTCTTCTAATTCTTACATAATTGCAAATCTCTATGTATTACCAAATTTTCTGTTAGTACTAAACATTATACGCCTGTAATTTCTTCTAATTCTTACATAATCGCAAATCTCTATGTATTACCAAATTTTCTGTTAGTACTAAACATTATACGCCTGTAATTTCTTCTAATTCTTACATAATAGCAAATCTCTATGTATTACCAAATTTTCTGTTAGTACTAAACATTATACGCCTGTAATTTCTTCTAATTCTTACATAATCGCAAATCTCTATGTATTACCAAATTTTCTGTTAGTACTAAACATTATACGTCTGTAATTTCTTCTAATTCTTACATAATCGCAAATCTCTATGTATTACCAAATTTTCTGTTAGTACTAAACATTATACGCCTGTAATTTCTTCTAATTTTTACATAATCGCAAATCTCTATGTATTACCAAATTTTCTGTTAGTACTAAACATTATACGCCTGTAATTTCTTCTAATTCTTACATATTTGCAAATCTCTATGTATTACCAAATTTTCTGTTAGTACTAAACATTATACGCCTGTAATTTCTTCTAATTCTTACATAATCGCAAATCTCTATGTATTACCAAATTTTCTGTTAGTACTAAACATTATACGCCTGTAATTTCTTCTAATTCTTACATAATCGCAAATCTCTATGTATTACCAAATTTTCTGTTAGTACTAAACATTATACGCCTGTAATTTCTTCTAATTCTTACATAATTGCAAATCTCTATGTATTACCAAATTTTCTGTTAGTACTAAACATTATACGCCTGTAATTTCTTCTAATTCTTACATAATCGCAAATCTCTATGTATTACCAAATTTTCTGTTAGTACTAAACATTATACGCCTGTAATTTCTTCTAATTCTTACATAATTGCAAATCTCTATGTATTACCAAATTTTCTGTTAGTACTAAACATTATACGCCTGTAATTTCTTCTAATTCTTACATAATCGCAAATCTCTATGTATTACCAAATTTTCTGTTAGTACTAAACATTATACGCCTGTAATTTCTTCTAATTCTTACATAATCGCAAATCTCTATGTATTACCAAATTTTCTGTTAGTACTAAACATTATACGCCTGTAATTTCCTCTAATTCTTACATAATCGCAAATCTCTATGTATTACCAAATTTTCTGTTAGTACTAAACATTATACGCCTGTAATTTCTTCTAATTCTTACATAATCGCAAATCTCTATGTATTACCAAATTTTCTGTTAGTACTAAACATTATACGCCTGTAATTTCTTCTAATTCTTACATAATTGCAAATCTCTATGTATTACCAAATTTTCTGTTAGTACTAAACATTATACGCCTGTAATTTCTTCTAATTCTTACATAATCGCAAATCTCTATGTATTACCAAATTTTCTGTTAGTACTAAACATTATACGCCTGTAATTTCTTCTAATTCTTACATAATCGCAAATCTCTATGTATTACCAAATTTTCTGTTAGTACTAAACATTATACGCCTGTAATTTCTTCTAATTCTTACATAATCGCAAATCTCTATATATTACCAAATTTTCTGTTAGTACTAAACATTATACGCCTGTAATTTCTTCTAATTCTTACATAATCGCAAATCTCTATGTATTACCAAATTTTCTGTTAGTACTAAACATTATACGCCTGTAATTTCCTCTAATTCTTACATAATCGCAAATCTCTATGTATTACCAAATTTTCTGTTAGTACTAAACATTATACGCCTGTAATTTCTTCTAATTCTTACATAATCGCAAATCTCTATGTATTACCAAATTTTCTGTTAGTACTAAACATTATACGCCTGTAATTTCTTCTAATTCTTACATAATCGCAAATCTCTATGTATTACCAAATTTTCTGTTAGTACTAAACATTATACGCCTGTAATTTCTTCTAATTCTTACATAATCGCAAATCTCTATGTATTACCAAATTTTCTGTTAGTACTAAAAATTATACGCCTGTAATTTCTTCTAATTCTTACATAATCGCAAATCTCTATGTATTACCAAATTTTCTGTTAGTACTAAACATTATACGCCTGTAATTTCTTCTAATTCTTACATAATCGCAAATCTCTATGTATTACCAAATTTTCTGTTAGTACTAAAAATTATACGCCTGTAATTTCTTCTAATTCTTACATAATTGCAAATCTCTATGTATTACCAAATTTTCTGTTAGTACTAAACATTATACGCCTGTAATTTCTTCTAATTCTTACATAATCGCAAATCTCTATGTATTACCAAATTTTCTGTTAGTACTAAACATTATACGCCTGTAATTTCTTCTAATTCTTACATAATCGCAAATCTCTATGTATTACCAAATTTTCTGTTAGTACTAAACATTATACGCCTGTAATTTCCTCTAATTCTTACATAATCGCAAATCTCTATGTATTACCAAATTTTCTGTTAGTACTAAACATTATACGCCTGTAATTTCTTCTAATTCTTACATAATCGCAAATCTCTATGTATTACCAAATTTTCTGTTAGTACTAAACATTATACGCCTGTAATTTCTTCTAATTCTTACATAATTGCAAATCTCTATGTATTACCAAATTTTCTGTTAGTACTAAACATTATACGCCTGTAATTTCTTCTAATTCTTACATAATCGCAAATCTCTATGTATTACCAAATTTTCTGTTAGTACTAAACATTATACGCCTGTAATTTCTTCTAATTCTTACATAATCGCAAATCTCTATGTATTACCAAATTTTCTGTTAGTACTAAACATTATACGCCTGTAATTTCTTCTAATTCTTACATAATCGCAAATCTCTATATATTACCAAATTTTCTGTTAGTACTAAACATTATACGCCTGTAATTTCTTCTAATTCTTACATAATCGCAAATCTCTATGTATTACCAAATTTTCTGTTAGTACTAAACATTATACGCCTGTAATTTCCTCTAATTCTTACATAATCGCAAATCTCTATGTATTACCAAATTTTCTGTTAGTACTAAACATTATACGCCTGTAATTTCTTCTAATTCTTACATAATCGCAAATCTCTATGTATTACCAAATTTTCTGTTAGTACTAAACATTATACGCCTGTAATTTCTTCTAATTCTTACATAATCGCAAATCTCTATGTATTACCAAATTTTCTGTTAGTACTAAACATTATACGCCTGTAATTTCTTCTAATTCTTACATAATCGCAAATCTCTATGTATTACCAAATTTTCTGTTAGTACTAAAAATTATACGCCTGTAATTTCTTCTAATTCTTACATAATCGCAAATCTCTATGTATTACCAAATTTTCTGTTAGTACTAAACATTATACGCCTGTAATTTCTTCTAATTCTTACATAATCGCAAATCTCTATGTATTACCAAATTTTCTGTTAGTACTAAACATTATACGCCTTAATTTCTTCTAATTCTTACATATTTGCAAATCTCTATGTATTACCAAATTTTCTGTTAGTACTAAACATTATACGCCTGTAATTTCTTCTAATTCTTACATAATCGCAAATCTCTATGTATTACCAAATTTTCTGTTAGTACTAAACATTATACGCCTGTAATTTCTTCTAATTCTTACATATTTGCAAATCTCTATGTATTACCAAATTTTCTGTTAGTACTAAACATTATACGCCTGTAATTTCTTCTAATTCTTACATAATCGCAAATCTCTATGTATTACCAAATTTTCTGTTAGTACTAAACATTATACGCCTGTAATTTCTTCTAATTCTTACATAATCGCAAATCTCTATGTATTACCAAATTTTCTGTTAGTACTAAACATTATACGCCTGTAATTTCTTCTAATTCTTACATAATTGCAAATCTCTATGTATTACCAAATTTTCTGTTAGTACTAAACATTATACGCCTGTAATTTCTTCTAATTCTTACATAATCGCAAATCTCTATGTATTACCAAATTTTCTGTTAGTACTAAACATTATACGCCTGTAATTTCTTCTAATTCTTACATAATCGCAAATCTCTATATATTACCAAATTTTCTGTTAGTACTAAACATTATACGCCTGTAATTTCTTCTAATTCTTACATAATCGCAAATCTCTATGTATTACCAAATTTTCTGTTAGTGCTAAACATTATACGCCTGTAATTTCTTCTAATTCTTACATAATCGCAAATCTCTATGTATTACCAAATTTTCTGTTAGTACTAAACATTATACGCCTGTAATTTCTTCTAATTCTTACATAATCGCAAATCTCTATGTATTACCAAATTTTCTGTTAGTACTAAACATTATACGCCTGTAATTTCTTCTAATTCTTACATAATCGCAAATCTCTATGTATTACCAAATTTTCTGTTAGTACTAAACATTATACGCCTGTAATTTCTTCTAATTCTTACATAATCGCAAATCTCTATGTATTACCAAATTTTCTGTTAGTACTAAAAATTATACGCCTGTAATTTCTTCTAATTCTTACATAATCGCAAATCTCTATGTATTACCAAATTTTCTGTTAGTACTAAACATTATACGCCTGTAATTTCTTCTAATTCTTACATAATCGCAAATCTCTATGTATTACCAAATTTTCTGTTAGTACTAAACATTATACGCCTGTAATTTCTTCTAATTCTTACATATTTGCAAATCTCTATGTATTACCAAATTTTCTGTTAGTACTAAACATTATACGCCTGTAATTTCTTCTAATTCTTACATAATCGCAAATCTCTATGTATTACCAAATTTTCTGTTAGTACTAAACATTATACGCCTGTAATTTCTTCTAATTCTTACATAATCGCAAATCTCTATGTATTACCAAATTTTCTGTTAGTACTAAACATTATACGCCTGTAATTTTTTCTAATTCTTACATAATTGCAAATCTCTATGTATTACCAAATTTTCTGTTAGTACTAAACATTATACGCCTGTAATTTCTTCTAATTCTTACATAATCGCAAATCTCTATGTATTACCAAATTTTCTGTTAGTACTAAACATTATACGCCTGTAATTTCTTCTAATTCTTACATAATCGCAAATCTCTATATATTACCAAATTTTCTGTTAGTACTAAACATTATACGCCTGTAATTTCTTCTAATTCTTACATAATCGCAAATCTCTATGTATTACCAAATTTTCTGTTAGTACTAAACATTATACGCCTGTAATTTCTTCTAATTCTTACATAATCGCAAATCTCTATGTATTACCAAATTTTCTGTTAGTACTAAACATTATACGCCTGTAATTTCTTCTAATTCTTACATAATCGCAAATCTCTATGTAT